>JAJAGP010000462.1:115000-190907 GCA_025084515.1 Ancistrus triradiatus | reverse complement strand
TAACAAATAATGGTTAAAGAAAATAAAGTTCATGTTTTGGAATGGCCAAGTCAAAGTCCTGACCTTAATCCAGTGTAAATGTTGTGGAAGGACCTGAAGTGAGCAGCTAATGTGAGGAAACCCACCAACATCCCAGAGCTGAAGCTGTTCTGTACGGAGGAATGGGCTAAAATTCCTCCAAGCCGGTGTGCAGGACTGATCAACAGCTACAGGAAACGTTTAGCTGCAGTTATTGCTGCACAGGGGGGGTCACACCAGATACTGAAAGTAAGGGTTCACATACTTAGTCACTTATATGTAATATTGGATCATTTTCCACAATAAATAAATGACCAAGTATAATATTTTTGTCTCATTTGTTGAACTGGGTTCTCTTTATCTACTTTTAGGATTTTGAGAATCTGATGAAGTTTTAGGTCATATTTATGCAGAAATCTAGAAAATTCGAAAGAGTTCACAAACTTTCAAGCACCACTGTACAGAAGGACATGGTGCAAGTCAAGACATCAATAGCATAGACACTAGTACAATAGACAGACATTAATACAATAAATACAAGTATAGACACATGCAGGTGGACATGGTTCAAGTATAAAGATTGTAGCTACAGGGAGTAGAGAACAACATAGTTGGGGAAGTAGTGGAGGAGTTAAAGTGCATAGAGCATATAGTCTTTTGAGCTGATGGAGCTCTATGTGAATATGCTACGAAATGGACAAGTGGTCAGTCTGTGTATTGTTCATGTTGTGGCGTATTGTGACCAGTTTTGATTTTCTAAATCTCTCCTGCTTGAAACGTGTCATATTAAGGTAAACGTGGACTTGTTTAATTTCCGCATTAACCTGGTTTCCCAGATTTATCTGCCTTAATAAGGAACCAGTAGATACTGTACTTGAGATTTCTCACCCTCAGTAGAGTTTCACAGGGATCTGTGAGATTCCAAGACGTGCAGGCTCTGGTGAGCACCTTCAACACTTAATAATAAGCTTGGATGGGCTTGCTTTGTTTTCAGACCATGTCTTCGTACAATGCAGAAATGTATTTTCAGGTAAACATTCAGCATTCACCAAACATAAAGCACTTGACATATTAAATGATACCAGACAAGACTATGTGAAATGTCAAAAAGTTAAAGACACATTTGGAGGTCATGTGTTTTGTTAGATTAATTATAAAGGCCAAAGCTATAGCCAATTATACCTCAGTCTGCCAACTATATTTTGTGGAAAGCAATGTGTTTTTCATTACCAGGTCCAGTGGTACCTTGGTTGTCATTGTTATTTTGTTCCAGAAAGCTTGTCGAGAACCGAAAACGATGCGTTTTCCCGTAAGGAATAATGTACATTGAATGAATTCGTTCCAGACCCCCAGAAAATCCACACTGTATGAGGCATTATAAGCATTTATGGAGTTGTATTGTACAGGTGCTCCCTGATTTATGAAGGGGATATGTTCCGACAAATCTATTAAAACAGTAAATGTAGCATGAACTGAAGATTTTAATGAGTATCATAACAGAACCTATAAGTAATAAAACACTTACTGTATTTGTGAACTCAGGTTGCCAGCATAGCCGCTAATGCTAACCACAGCCTATGTTCGCTCATACCACTTCAGGAGGTGGCTTGAGACACATTGTAGCCACATATTAAACATGTGTAAATGGATCTGTCTCCACCAAGACACAACTGACTACCAAAACCCACTGAAAACCGTGTGACATAGCACACGTCATCCATGGCGTCCAGCTCTACATGGCTGGAACAACAATAATGGTAGACACATAGAGCTGGTGAACGAAACTTTTTAAAAATAAATAATTTGGACAGATACTGCTGTCCAAAGTAAACTGTTATATTTTTGGCTCCCAGCAGTTTGCTCTCTTGTGGCCAAATTGACTTGTGACACATAGTTGTTGCGGCATCACTGCTGTAATTATGGTTAACAGTTGTTTGCTTCTAAACATTAACTTCAAAATTTGGTGCCTCCTCTTAGGTTAAAGAAATTTAAAGTGATTATGGAAAAATTGCTTGATGTTTGATGTAGCCACCTGTAAGCAACAGAAGAAGTGGGTGGTCCAGTATTGTGAGCTGATTTACATTTTTACATGGGATACAGTAATCAGATTGAAATCTGGCTGACTGGAGACGCATTTGACAATTAAGGGTAAAAAGTTTATCTGGATACAATATAGACGCATGAAAGGACCCAGTGTAAATGGGTCAAGGCATCTCAATCAGATTCAAATCGGATATCAGTGCGTTTTGAGATGCATTTAAAGATGTGTTTTTATGTGGCGAAGCCCTATCCATAACTGGGGTCTGGTTTCCTCCCACATTCCAAAGACAAGCGTGTCTTCTAAAGTACCCTTTGTGTGTGTGTGTGTGTGTGTGTGTGTGTGTGTGTGTGTGTGTGTGTGTGTGTGTGAGAGAGAGAGAGAGAGAGAGAGAGAGAGAGAGAGAGAGAGAGTAAGTATGTGCCCCTGGAGTGGTGCTCAGTCTAGTGTTGTATCTGGTCTTAAGGAATTGATTCTTAAGGAAATGGTTCCTGAGGTCTTAAGAATTCTATCAGAGAATAAAAATGAGTTTTATATACATCTTTTTCATATCTGAATGACAGAAAGCTAGTACAAGCGATCCTTTTCGCGCAGCAGTCTCAAAAGATATAAACATTGTATCGTGCTACTTTCTTTTTCGTTTTTGGTAGGTGTTTCAAGTTTTATAAAAGATACAAAGATAATATTTACTGTATTGTACAGTACTGTACAAAATGTTTTCATAATGTCTTTTAATTCATAATTTTTATTTACAATAAAACAATATGTGCAAAGTATATAAACCACGATGTGACTATGGTAATGTCTGGTTAATGTCCATTTTAGCCAACGTCTTGTTTGACCAAAATGGACATTAGACGTTAAACAGTGCGTACCTGTTCATACATAGGCAATGTGTATGAGACAGCAGAACAGTTTACACATCCAAGAGACAGAACTAAAGAAGCATAGTGTCTTCTGTGTAACAATGGCATGCAGTAGGACAAATGACCAGGTGGGTGGCATGGTGGCTTGGTGGGTAGCACCGCCGCCTTACGGCAAGAAGGTCCTGGGTTCAATCCTAGGCACTCTGGTTTCCTCCCACAGTCCAAAGACATTTACATTTATGACATTTAACAGACTGTCATTATCCAGAGCGACTTGTGGCAGCTTAGTAGAGGTATGTTTTGAACCCTGGACCTTCTGCTCCAGATTCCAGTACCTTAACCACTAGGCTACCACAGTCCTGGTAGACATGGAGGTTAGGTTAATTGATTACGCTAAATTGGCCTGGTTTGAGTGTGGTCTCTGGTGACAGACGGAGTGACGCATCGGCTGGAGTATTCTCGGCCGCATCAAATGGCAGTGGGCGGACCCCGCATCCGGCGGGACAAGCGCCAGGATAATACTGATGATGATGATACACAAATGAGCAGATGGGAGAGTCTGACTGGGAGTCTAGTCATTGCTTGTCAGAGTGTGCTATGGCACTGCTTATTTTGTGGACTTCGCTTGACGTTGAGCACTGCGGGTAAGTTCACTGCTGTTTTTTTTTTTTTGTAAATTTAATTTGTAATTTAATTCCCATCAGCAACCATTGTTAAAATTGTGGTACTTCAGTGAAACTGTAAGTTGTAACACAAAATGGCTACCCAACAACATTCATCTCATTGTTTGTTTCCGTTTCTTCTCCCCAAAATAAAATTTACCTTAATTTTTAAGAGTCACCCAGTTTCAATGATCCCAACTTACATGTACATCCTTACGTACATGTCCTCCCTGTGGGAGTACTCCTGGTACTTCGGGCTTCCTCCTTCAAAGTCATGCGTTAGGTGAATTGGTTTCTCTCAGAATTGCCCCCCCAGTGTGACCTGCCTCCTGTTACGTATAGCTATTGATGTTGATGTGACATAAAATTAATAACCAACAAATAAACCTTAGGTTTTAATATGAGGTTGGTGAGCTCCATGTAACCGTGTCACTAATCCCCTGTACAGGAAACTGAAAGAAGGCAACACAATATGAAGAAGAAACCCAATATATATGATACAGAATCTCGGTAAGACACAATTTTGATCTTGAGCCACCATCATTTCACTGTTGATTTTAATACAGTGGGGCAAAAAAGTATTTAGCCAGCCACTGATTGTGCAAGTTCTCCTACTTAGAAGGATGAGAGAGGTCTGTCATTTTCATCATAGCTACACTTCAACTATGAGAGACAAAATGAGAAAAACAAAATTCAGGAAATCACATTGTCGGATTTTTAAAGAATTTAATTGTAAATCATGGTGGAAAATAAGTATTTAGTCACCCACAAACAAGCAAGATTTCTGGCTCTCACAGACTTGTAACTTCTGTCCTCCTGACACAGACCTGTAACCTGTAAGCTCTTCTGTCCTCCACTCGTTACCTGTATTAATGGCACCTGTTTGACCTGGTTATCTGTATAAAAGACACCTGTCCACAGCCTCAAACAGTCAGACTCCAAACTCAACCATGGCCAAGACCAAAGAGCTGTTGAAGGACACCAGGAAGAAAATTGTAGACCTGCACCAGGCTGGGAAGAGTGAATCTACAATGGGCAAGCAGGTTGGTGTGAATATTGTTCTGCAAAGGGGACAGGACGACTGATCTGTGTTAAGGGAAGAATGAACGGGGCCATGTATCGTGAGATTTTAAGCCCAAAACCTCCTTCCATCAGTGAGAGCATTGAAGATGGAACGTGGCTGGATCTTCCAGCATGACATGATCCCAAACACACCGCTCAAGCAACGAACGAGTGGCTCCATAAAAAGCATTTCAAGGTCCTGGAATGGCCTAGCCAGTCCTCTCCAGACCTCAACCCCATAGAAAGTTTGTGGAGGGAGTTGAAAAAGTCCGTGTTGCCCCAAAACATCACTGCTCTAGAGGAGATCTGCATGGAGGAATGGACCAAAAATACCAGCTACAGTGTGTGGCCAACCTGGTGAAGACTTACAGGAAATGTTTTGACCTCTGTCATTGCCAACAAAGTTATGAGTATTGAGTTGAACTTTTGTTATTGACCAAATACTTATTTTCCACCATGATTTACAATTAAAATCTTTAAAAATCCTACAATGTGATTTCCTGGATTTTTTTCTCATTTTCTCTCATAGTTGAAGTGTAGCTATGATGAAAATTACAGACCTCTCTCATCTTTCGAAGTAGGAGAACTTGCACAATCAGTGGCTGACTAAATACTTTTTTGCCCCACTGTAAATCAATAGCCTCCTGACACTAACAAAGTACTGTATTTCTTGTTCAGCATCCCTGCAAGACATGCTATGAGTCTGTGTGAAGGAAGTATTGCATGTCTCTAAATGTCCAATGTAAGAAGAGAGAAGCAACGAAAGTCCCTGCAAAAAACAGGCAGAGAAGAAGATTAAGTATAAATTTTATTTTTACAAGAATGTGTCATATACAGAGCTGTTGCTCAGAAGATTGGAATTGAGTTACATTTTAGTAAAATAAACATCTTGTTTCAGATGCATCTTTAAAATAACTGTAACATGAGTCCATTGTTTTGTGAAAAGCACTAATCTGATCTTAACATGGATATTTAAAAGAGAAATTACTATTCATAGATAATGAAAGTATTATTTTTATCATTTAGTAAAGTCTCAAGTGACCTGTAGTTCTTTTCCCCACATATGACTCTGGTGATCACACACTTTTGAATGGTAGGGATTTAGTTTAGTTTTTTTCTAGATGTGTGTGTGTGTGTGTAGTTATTGCTGCTACTTCAGTGGGTGTTTCAGTAGTTAACATAGTGTTATGGTTAACAGTTGCTGGACAGCCACTCAGCAGTTCTGCAGACAGAAGGAAACCATGTTGTGGAGGACAGCAATCTATGTCTGATGATAAAGATGCCAGATGCAGGATACTGAGAGAGATCCATGGTACCTTGGCACACATAAATAACGTGTAGATGAGGATTTGCCTGTTTAAACTTTTTTAAAATCTGACATTCTATTTGGCTTTAACTGTCTTTATTTGATCAAATATTTAATAAAACGCTTTTCCACCTTAGTATTGTCATTCTTGTTGTTGTTATTAATAGTAGTATCATTTAATTAAGCAATAATACACCCGAGGTCCTGCTTTAACATGAGATATTGGCACGGGTGTGATGTGGTCGAAAATCAGAACACCCGTGCCAATATCACACGTTAAAGCACGACCTTGTGTGTATTATTGCTGTGGTATAAACGATTATACCACAAAAATATATACTGCATGCTGGCAGAACAAAACTCCTGAAGGTGCCCTGTGGTATCTGGCATCAAGGTGTTAACAGCAAATACTGTTTCTGTTTTCAGTGTTCCAGTGCGTCCTATTGATGCACTATTGGATTGAGAGCTGGGCAAAACCTCGAACTCTTAGTCATGTTTCTCCGACCATTCCCAAGCAATGTGTGCAGTTTGGCAATTATTCTGTTGAAAGAAACAACTGTCATTGGAGAATGTACCTGGCCTGCAGTAATGTTTAGGTAGATGGCATCTGCCAAAATGCTATCCACATGAACGACCAAACCCAGGGATTTGCAGCAGAGCATTACTGAGAGCATCACACCTACACTGACTTGTCTTCTTCCCATATTGCCCCCTGGTGTCATCACTTTCCTAGGTGACTGGCATAACTGGCCATCTGTGAGATTTAATAAAAAAAGCGACTCATTGTAACGGAGGAACTCATTCCTTTGCAACACGGTCCATTCCTCACGTGCCCAATTTAGATGCTTTTGATGGAGGGCACTCTGACCAGTCCGGGGCTATGAAGTCCCAAACTCATCAGGGTTATGCACTGTGTGTTGTGATACACTCCTTCCTTAACCAGCATCAAACATTTCTGTATCTTATGCCATAGTTGCTGCTATGTTGGTTTGGACCATATGAGATAGGCTTTGATTACCTTGGGCACCAAACAGCCAGTCGCTGGTATGTGGTTTGTGCTTCGTGATACTTGGTAGCTATTCACCAGTGCTGACTAAAAGCACCTCACAGACCTAGTCATCTGGTCATAAACATTTGGCCCTTGTGAACGTTACTTAGGTCCGTATTCCAGTACATTATGTATATATGTCTTAAGTGTATTACCTTTTCATCAGGACTATATCTACTGCGTGTGTGTGTGTGTGTGTGTGTGTGTGTGTGTGTGTGTGTGTGTGTGTGTGTATGTATTAACAGACCTTTGGGGTTCATACGGTGAGCACACGAGCCATATAAAACCTCGTTTAATCCTGGGTATGTGTACAGCATTATGCCAAGAGAAATATGCTGCCTGCCATTGGATGATTTGTGGCTGAGCTCAGGCTTTCGGCCCACAAGTAATACTCACAGGGCTTTACCATTAGCAGCCTATTTGTGTCTCAAGTGAAAATCTCAAGTTGCAATGTCACCTACATCCCCCATATACAAACTGTATAGTCACATGTAGTTTTGATAGCAAATCACCACAAACGCAAAAAGCTGGATATTTCAACATAAACTGTTTAGAAAGGAACAGTAAAAAAAGAAATTATTTGAACGTATTGGCATCTCTTACTTCTTGATCTCTTATTCACTCAAAGTGGGAGGAGACCATCAAGTAGGCACAACAGGTGATGTTCTTTTTGAGGCAGCTGAGAAAGCTTAACGTATCTCTACCGCTAATTCAGTTTTACAAAGCCATCATTTAGAGCATCCTTACAGTGTGGTGCTCATCCCCTTCTTTCTACGGTCCAAAAAACTGCTACTATGGGTAGTATATACTGCTGAGCAAGTAGATCATTGGACCCCACTCACTCCTATCAACAAAATGTTCAGAGCAAGAACATGTGCTGTAGAAAATCTTAATGACCACACCCATCTGGGAAACCACCTTTACAGAAGGCTTGAAGACAGTTTGTCACCACAACAAGCATCTCTCCATGTGCCATCATCAATCAGTCAATCAGTGATTCAAACATCTCCATCACGTCCACCTCACCCCATCCTGTCCCAGTGTATCATGTCATGTTACTCTTTGCTCCGCCCTCAACTCTCTCAGTCTGTGCCATTTAATACTCCTTACTTATATACTCTAAATAATAGGGGTGTAACAATACACTCTGCTGACGAGTCGATATGATTCACAAGTTCACGATTAGATTGTCTTACGATTTTTATTTCTGAAGTGTAAACAATGCAAAACAATGCACATTTTCTTGAATAGGTTTTTACATACAAAAATATATTTTTAAACAATTTAAAAAAAACTACTAGAAACACAGGTTTAAAATTGTAAATAAAAGGTTGTATTGTAGCTTCACCATATATTAAATAACTGAATAAAAACATTCCTTTTTTATTTCTGAAGAATCACAATTCAAAATAATGTGTACTTTTCTTGGATAATAATGTAAACCAAAAAATCATTTTGGCTGCAGACATACCCACGAGAAGTAGGTGGGGGATGAGATGATATCCTTATAATGTTTGAACCTCGTATTGTTATAATTAATTGATGCATTGTGTGCGTAGACTCTGAAAACAGTTACAGCCTGAGCTGTGGAGTACCAGTTCAACCAGGCAAAGCAGTACCAAAGAAAAACGCCACTACGTCCAGCAGTTCCTCTCTTCAGGCCTGTACAGGTGATCTCTTCTTCATTATCTGTCCCTTCTTTCATTCGTCTTCCTGTTTTGTGTGATAACATTGAAATGCTGGTATCAGCTAGTCTAGCACCAATGACGATGCCTCATTCGAATTTGCTCAGATTGCATGGTTTTCCCATTGTAATGTGGATACACACTTGAAAACTTGAAAATTTTATACTGCACTCTGGGGCCACTTGTCACAAAAAGGCAGATGTCTGTAACAAAGTGGCGGGACTGTGGTGGCCTCATGCTTAAGGTACTGGATTCTGAATGTCCTGGGTTCAAATCCCACCTCTACTAAGCTGCCACTGTTGGGTACTTGAGCAAGTCCTTTAACCCACGATTGCTTGGACTGTAAGATTGTATAAGTTGTAAGTCACTCTGGATAAGGGCATCTGCTAAATGCTGTAAATGTTATCTGTTGCAGAAACAAGTAACAAAGTGGCCAGTATGTAAATAACCCCTTTGCACATGCCCTATACTTGATAATTTACTAGCTATGGCTTAAATGTGAACTCAATAAATTAAAGCTAGACTGATGTAAATTTACCAGTTTGTGACCTAGTACATTTGCAGGGTAATTATCTGCTTGGCTCATGTATGACAGAAGCCAATACATTACTAGGTAGCTTCTATTTTGTCAAGCCAAGTCAAGTCAGATTTATTTATATAGTGCTCTTTACAATGGAGCATTGTCTCAAAGCAACTTTTACAATTTTAGATTATTTCCTAATATCTACATCCAATCTCAAACTGAGCAAGCCTAGGGCGACAGTGGCAAGGAAAAACTCCCTAAGTGTTATGAGGAAGAAACCTTGTGAGGACCAAGACTCAAAAAGGGACCCAACCTCTAAGAGTCTTGGAGTCATAGTTGAAATAAAATGTAAAATATGCACATCGGCATTAAGTAGTCCGATACACAGAGTCACTCTAGGATCCTGAGTCTAAGCAGGAAAGTCGTTGGCGGCACTTCGTCCCCATAACCGGAGGAGGGAGAGAGTTACTCCCCTCTGGTGTGGCCCGGGTATGTTGGGGCTGGAGCTGTTGACGGAAGCAGCTTTTGTGACAAATGGTTCTAGCATTTTTTAACCTATTAGCTATTCATGTCGGTATGATATTGCAGACCCATATTGTGGATATCCTTGAATTATATCAAGAATAGATATGCATAAATAGAGTGAAGATGCAACTAAGAGTCAAACACAATTAATTATTGTATATAATTGACCTCAGTGTGAATTTGGTGACTCATGTTTTTGTTGAAGATCTACAAAAGTCTTCACTCTTTATTTATATATGTTTTTTATTTCTAATTTCTTCAATGTGTGGCAATGTATGTAGAACATGCTTTAGCTCCGTTTCTTGTGTAACGCACTCTTGGTGTGCACATTGTTTTTGGAGTTTGGAGTTGAAATGGAGGGTCAATTGGAAATGTAACTCAGTGAAATTAGGCTACAATAATGGTTAAAATACTTGTTTTATTGAAACCATTTCATGGTTGATTAAGGGTAGATGTTTAAAGCCAGAGATGTTATAATTACTTACACGTAGACTTTACAGTCCAGGCCTAGAATATCTCCTTTGTGAAGGGATATTTACGGTCTTTAAAATACAATGTCACAGTTAAAAGGTTCACACAGACAGAGCCATGCTGACCAGCTAACAGACTGTTATGTGTGTTATAACCCAGTCTGCATTCTACATTTCCCAGTGAAGTGTGTTTTGTAGATTTTGGACAGTAACTGAGTGTTCAGATCAGTGACGCATCCACAAAAAACAACTCCTGATGTTGGACAGAGGAATGGTGTGAACCTGAGTTATTGACACTGCTGTGGCTGATTTGTATGCTGACAGATAGGACAGGTCTCACGCTATACATACAAGGTCACGTCACTTTGCATATGTGTGTAAATAAGAGAGAAGGAGAAGAAAAATCAATGCCAAAGGATTTATGTTCAATTCAGTTTGGGACAGTTCAGCACTCTGAGACTGAACATAATTACATACTGTCCTGCGCTAACCTCTGTGGATTTGTACTCCTCCTTTCTGTCTCTTTTACCCACTGTCTCTTGCTGTTTATTTAAAGGACTCTCGTGTTAGGAATGCTTTGGAAGGAGCTTGCGAAACAAGAGTGTTTTTCCTTGAGCCTCAGAATAATTTGATATTCCACTGATGTTTGTTTGAGATGTTGAAATGTGAGAATGATTGTGCAAGCTAATTTTTCTGTGCCTCAGAGACGCTGGCCCAGCCAGTGAAGCAGAAGGCACGGTTTAAGATCAAGGATGCTAAGTGCCACCTGAAACCTCGCAACAAAGAGAAGCACAGAGATGCAGCCAAACAGAACGTGCAAGGTGGTCCGTCCAGAATGCATTATATGCCCTTTCTCACTTACCCTGGTTACATCCAGACAGAGTGCAGTAAATGCACCACTGCTTGATGTATTCTTTTCTTTCATAGGTGGTTTATTTCCATGCACAGATGACTGCCAGGTGACGTTTGTAAACCTTAAGTGTGAGTCTTCCAAAAAGCGCAGACGTGGGCGCAAGTCTCCTTCTAAAGAGGTCTCCCTCATCACTGCCGAGTTTGAGATGGAAATGAAAGAAGAGGAGGCATCAGGTGTGTGTGCGCCTGCATGTGTGGGGGTAAAGTTTATATACCATTATGAGGACCAAATGTTCTCACAACAATAGGAAGGTCTGACATTTTTTACTTTGTACAGACATTTTGCTGGGAATCAATAGCAACTTTATTTAAATACCTAAAAGAGCCAATGATTTGCTGTAGGATACTGAGGTTAAGGTTAGGTGTATCTTAATAAGCTATAGTAATAATTATCTCAATGCAAAGTCCCCAAAACATGTTTACCATTTGGGGAACTATGATGGCTCACTGGTTATGGTACAGACCTGTGGACTAGAAGATCCAGGGGTGAAATCCCACCTCTGCTGAGATGCTACCATTGGGTTTTTGAGCAACTTTCTTAACCCACATTGATTACGTTGTAAGACTGCATCAGCTGTAAGTAGCTCAGGAAAAGGACACCAGCGAAATTACTAATTATACTACAGTTTGTTCCAACCCTGCAGTTAGATTGGCTGAGGGGTGTTCTAGGAGTGGTCAATTTGGCAATATTTTATCGTATCATGATAAATATTGTTATTGTGATTAGACAGTATGCTTTTTTGAGCATTGAGAATATTGTCAGTGCTTAAAGAACACTGACCAACTGCACATTTCATATAAACAGTATAATTAGTTGGGTTTAATTGGATGAAGTGCAGCACATTTTGAATAAAAAATTATTTACTATGTATGGGATGGTATATGAATAGTAGTTTAAGACTCTGTCGGTTTGATCATGAAAATTTCTTTAAATATTGTGATATAATATTTTTACCATATTACCCACGTCTAATGCCAGTATTACACAATAATGGCACTATGACCAAAGCTCTTCAAGTATCACCCTGCCACATATGCAAGTAAGCTAGCAATGACATCAGCCATAGCAAAGCAGCAACTTTATAATTATGCAAGTAAAACACTGCTGAAATGAATTGTAATGAGTTTCTAAAATCGGTTGATGTTTCGATTTAAATTTGGAAGATGAAGCTGTTAATGGCCAGCCTGATACAGTGGTGCTTGAAAGTTTGTGAACCCTTTCAAATTTTCTAGATTTCTGCATAAATATGACCTAAAACATCATCACATTTTCACACAAGTCCTAAAAGTAGATAAAGAGAACCCAGATAAACAAATGAGATACAGATATTATACTTAGCCATTTATTTATTGAGGAATATTATCAATATTACATATTAGTGAGTGGCAAAAGTCTGTGGACCTTTGCTTTCAGTATCTGGTGTGACCCCCCTGTGCAGCAATAACTGCAAATAAACATTTCCTGTAACTGTTGATCAGTCCTGCACACCGGCTTGGAGGAATTTTAGCCCATTCCTCCGTACAGAACAGCTTCAGCTCTGGGATGTTGGTGGGTTTCCTCACATTAGCTGCTCACTTCAGGTCCTTCCACAACATTTCCATTGGATTAAGGTCAGGACTTTGACTTGGCCATTCCAAAACATGAACTTTATTCTTCTTTAACCATTCTTTGGTGGAACGGCTTGTGTTCTTAGGGTCGTTGTCTTGCTGCATGACCCACACTTCTCTTGAGATTCAGTTCATGGACAGATGTCCTGACATTTTCCTTTAGAATTCTCTGATAATCATTCAGAATTCATTGTGTTCATCAATGATGGCAAGTCGTCCTGGCCCAGATGCAGCAGAACAGGCCCAAACCATGATCCTACCACCACCATGTTTCACAGATGGGACAAGGTTCTTATGCCCGAATGCAGTGTTTTCCTTTCTCCAAATATAACGCTTTTTTTTTTTTACCAAAAAGTTCTATTTTGGTTTCATCCGTCCACAAAACATTCTTCCAATAGCCTTCTGGCTTGTCCACATGATCTTTAGCAAACTGCAGACGAGCAGCAATGTTCTTTTTGGAGAGCAGTGGCTTTCTCCTTGCAACCCTGCCATGCACACCATTGTTATTCAGTGTTCTTCTGATGGTGGACTCATGAACATTAAACATTAGCCAATGTGAGAGGGGACTTCACAGTTGCCACTCCTGGGGAGGATAAACAATGGTCTTGAATTTCCTCCATTTGTACACAATCTGTCTGACTGTGGATTGGTGGAATCCAAACTCTTTAGAGATGGTTTTGTAACCTTTTCCAGTCTGATGAGCATCAACAATTCTTTTTTTGACGTCCTCAGAAATCTCCTTTGTTCGTACCATGATACATTTCCACAAACGTGTTATGAAGAGCAGACTTTGATAGATCCCTGTTCTTTAAATAAAACAGGGTGCCCCCTCACACCTGATTGTCATCCAATCGATTGAAAACACCTGACTAATTTCACCTTCAAATTAACTGCTAATCCTAGAGGTTCACATACTTTTGCCACTTACTAATATGCAATATTGGATCATTTTCCTCAATAAATAAATGACCAAATCTAATATTTTTGTCCAATTTGTTTAACTGGGTTCATTTTATCTACTTTTAGGACTGATGATGTGTTAGGTCATATTTATGCAGAAATATAGGAAATTCTAAAGGGTTCACAAACTTTCGAGCACCACTGTATGTGTGTGTGAGAGAGAAAGCAAATTCGTATTTTGCCTACTGATCCTTCCTTACTGAATAAATCTCCAATCAGTGATTTTATCTGTGTGATTGTGTGTCAGATGCATGTAATGTCGAGTGTGTGCGGGAGAAAACAAAGCAGAAGCTGCAGAACACGCTGCGGACGCTAAGAAAGTCCATTAATAAGCAGCAGTTCTTTATCCAGTTCTCGGGGACAGCATACGACGTAGCACAACGCACTGCTCGTCAGTCGGAGGGGATCGAGAATTGCAGCACGGGGCAGGTTTTCATCGATGGCAAGTGCGGTAAGCAATTATGTGTGTGAATTTAAGTGGAAGGGTTTGACCCTTCACTTCTCTTTTTATTTTCAGCCTTCACCCAGATGAGTGGTGAAGTATCTTCAAGGTTAAAGCACAAGTTTGGCCAAATAGTCTTTAATTGCTGTTGCAATGTGTGTGCATGTTAGGTCTATGCCTTAAGTTAAACTTATCAAGGACTTAGTGTGCAAGAAAAAATTAGGAAACTACCCAAAAATTCAACACGTGAAGTCTTTTTCCATTCACAAAAAATGAATTCTGAGTTTTTAATGGATTAGTGTGTGGACCAGTGAACCTTGTACAATCTTGCGTAGCCATGTCTTTGTAGTGTGTGCAGCATGTTGTTTTGCATTGGCTTGTTGGAAAATGCATGGACTTCACTGGAGAAGACGTTGTCTTGAACGCAGGCTATGATGTTCTAAAAACTCAGTATACTATTCTGCATTAGTGCTCACAGAAGTGTAAACCCTGTTTACACCCTGGATTTTGGACTTACTGCTGATAACAGTCTGAATGGTAAGTTTCATCCAAAAAAGGTCTGACCACAACACACGTTTTCACTGTGTGATGGAATCCCGGATGCCACCAAGCCCAGAGAAGTCATTGCCGCATCTGGACATGATTAACATAAGGCTTCTTATTGCACAGTAAATCTTTAAGGGGCATTTGTGAATGTAACACCATATTGAAGTGCTCTTTGAGGTACATACTTTTTAATCATTTCAAAGTTTTATCATCCATTTGCTGACAAATTGGAGATCCTATGCCCATCTTTGCTTTTGT
This sequence comes from Ancistrus triradiatus, assembly GCA_025084515.1. Taxonomy (NCBI): domain Eukaryota; kingdom Metazoa; phylum Chordata; class Actinopteri; order Siluriformes; family Loricariidae; genus Ancistrus; species Ancistrus triradiatus. Next base: position 175,978 of record JAJAGP010000462.1, on the reverse strand, counting down.
ACCAAATCATGATTATAATCACCTGTTGACATCACCTGTTTAAAATCACATCATTATTAGTTTATTTACCACATTACTAGCTCTAAATTGCCCCATCCAAACCTTTTTGGAACATGGTATTAACAATTGAAATTATGTTGACCAGATTAAACATGAAATATCTTGAGTTCATACTGTCTGCAATTAAAGTAAAGACAAATAGCACACTGCATTTTTTTTTATTGTCCATACTGTCCCAACTCTGCCTGATTTAGGGCTGTAGACGTTTATTTCCATATATAGTGGTGTATAAGTTCTAAACTGCTTTTCCTTTATATAGTGCTCCCACTCCTCTCACAGGCACTTACATTTTCTGGGACCTCCCACAGGTTCCCCCTTATATAGTGTGCTGTTTCCATCCACAGCACTCTACTCAGAGGTTATAGAAACATACTCCCTTAGAAAACACTTTGGCTTCATGTGGTCCCTGAACATACAGTACTGGGCCAGCTTCATCATCCAGCGCTTATCACTTTGTAGGACTTTCTAGAGCTGGTTAAATAACATTTTCAGTAAATTATAAGTGATGACATAATATTTGTAGTAAAGTTTTTAAAGAGTGTCATCAGTTACATCAACCAGTATACAAGGGGATGGTGCATTTGAACATTTACACAAATGTATCACAAATTTAAAAAATGTTGGTGAGTGTGACGGGCTGAAATTACAATCCTGCTTAATGATTTAATGGAAATGCTCACTTGAAATGTTGATACCGCTGATATACTTCATGCTTCCTTTTGAAATCTTCATTAATGAACTTGTTTGATTACTCTGTTCCCATGCGTGAGAGTGGGAATGATATACAAAATGAAAGAAATTATACAAGCTTTTCCTGACTCTTATAATTCAACAGTTTGTGTATGTTGTAAATTGGTGGTATCTTAAATGTCTGTCACATGTACGTATGGTTTATGGATCTAAAAAATTATGCTGTTTGTGTGTCTCTCAGTCAGCTGTGGTGTAGGAACCTTCTACAGTGGTGAGCAGGAGAAGTGTGTACAATGTCCTCCAGGTACCTATCAGGACATGGAGGGCCAGCTGTCCTGTGAGCCCTGCCCCAGCACCCAATCCCAGGGCGTCACAGGGGCCAAGAACGTCTCTGAGTGCGGAGGTGTGTGTGTGTGTGTGTGTGTGTGTGTGTGTGTGTGTGTGTGTGTAGAGGCAAACAATTAAGCCAGATCAATGTGGTACCATGTCACCAAATCCAGTCAATAATCATTGAGATGCAGGATCAATACTTAAAGCATGAACTCGTGAATTAACCTGGACTCATGAATTATCTTGGGCTTTTGAGAGTAAGATGACACTGCTTAAGGAAGAAACATAGATATATTTCATAACTAAGGCTAATTGTTTGGCCTCTTTAATGCTTCCTTTATGTTCATTGATTCGTTCAACCATTCATTTACAGTCATTGGGCACCCTGGTGCCAATTCATAGCTCACAAACAAACACACACTCATTCATACTGGGACACGTTAGAGAGACCAATTGCCCTAGCATGTCTTTGGTTGTTTGGAATGGAGAAAACCCATGTGGGCACAGGGAGAACATAAAAACTCCAGACAGGTGGACTTCCATTACATGATGCCCAGAATTACATAACAGCATAAGGTAAATCTGGGTTTTTTTATTTATGTTTTGGTTGTAGGTCAGTGCCCTGCTGGTCAGTTCTCTTCTGATGGATTTTATCCATGTCAATCATGTCCATTGGGTACCTTTCAGCCTGAGCCAGGTCGTGTACTCTGCTTTCCATGTGGAGGAGGACTTATGACAAAACACACAGGAAGCACTTCTTTCAGAGACTGTGAAGCAAAAGGTAACACACTTAAAAGCTGAATTGCATCTATTTACATAGATTTTTAAGTTATGATCTTAAGTCTCTTTGGTAGCATTGTTCAAACCTGATTTAAAATTGCCTTCCCAATTCTGTGCCTGTCTTTGTCTAGAATTCATCTTCTTTATCTCTCTCTTCCTGTCTCTCTGTGTCTTGAATAGTCCACTGTGCTTCAGGACACTACTACAACTCCAGCACACACCGCTGTGTCCGTTGCCCTGTTGGCACTTATCAGTCTGAGTTCGGTCAGAACTACTGCATCACCTGTCCTGGAAACACCACCACTGACTTTGATGGTGCTACCAATGTCACTCAGTGCAAGAGTAAGGCAATATAATTATTGTATATAAGTTTATACATATTCTAAGTATTAACAACATCAAAGGAATCTTTGACTTTTTTCAATCTAACATGTATCCATCACATATGTAGAGTTTGAGCATTTCCAGAGACAATAAAAGCAAAGTAACACATTACAGTTGGTACACTTTCATTGATCTGGATAACAAATGATATCAGCTTATTTTAAGACACTATGCATTTCTAATACAATAGTATAAAAAATATTCAGTACTGCCCAACAACTACCCTTAGACCTCAATTACACTGGGCATTGAACCCTTTGGGAGAATTTTAAGGATTTTGAGCTGCTTACCACAAAAGTAACCTTGAAATTTACAAACCTATTAAATCTTTATTAAACCTATTTTTGTGATTTCCCATCATACTTTAAGTTTACTAGTGTATTGTCCACAAAGCAACCTGTTTTGGTCAGTTCAAGCATACCTGGGCTTTCACTCAGTGTATGTGCGATGCAAATATAAATAATCATGCTTATGGCTCAAAGACACACTGTGACGACGAAAGTGTGTAAGTTCTTTGGATGTGAACTTGGTGACCAAGACAAAAACCTGCACTCCTCACATTTGTTGTGCAACATGTGCACTCAACCTGAAGGATTGGTACAGAGTGACTCAGAAGTCAGTGCCATCTACAGTCCCATTGATATGGTGAGAACAAAAGTTAGACTGTTAGTGCTGTCTGACCAATGTGTCTGGCTACTCTAATAAAAATAATAAATCTATTAAATGCCCCAATCTGCCTTCAACTGTGAAGGCCAGTGCCCCATGTTTGCAAGTACCAAAGCCACTACAGACATAGAGCCTAGGTGAGGCAGATGAAGATGCCACAATGCATGGACCAGATGTGGAAAAAAGCAATGACTGAGCTGTTGAATCCTTTATGTTATCCTGTTCTGATAATAACCAGAATTGAATGTCTGGTCAGAATCTTGGTTCATGGTTGAAAGAATGGGGTTTGCTGTCACCAGGTACAAAATATTTAGATTATTTTGAACTGTCAAGAACATGTTACAAACTTCTTTATGCAGGTTGTTTCGTCCACCCTTCAGAACCAACTGGCTATGCAGTATAAATGAAAATAACCTACAACAGCATGGAACTTTTGTTGAAACATTAGAGTACAACAATTATGACTTGAACATCTGTGGTGATCTAAAAGTATTGGCACTGCTACAAGGAATGCAACTCGCATATACAAAGTACTGATGTTTACTTTGTGAATGGGATAGCCATGCTACAGGCCAGTTCTTACATTTAAAAAACTGGCGACTCTGTAACCCTTTCATTCCAGGGCATATATGCCACTTGTCAACCCGATAAAGATATTTCTGCCTGCTGATGAAACATATTGTGAAAGCAATGAACAAGGAAGTCGATGACTTTTGGTCTTTGAGACCGACATTTCCAAGAATAACTGATGCCAGGAAGACATTTTTGGTCCACAAATCATACAGGCCATCAATAACACTGAGTTCGAAGACCTCCTTGTGGGACCAGAAAAAGTAGCATGGAAGTTTATTAACCTCTTGAGACCTCCTAACCCTCCTCGGAACTCTGATTTTTTTTATGTATAAAAACTGTCTTTTTTAACAGGAGGTATTTTTGTTTTTGGGAAATGTTCAAGAGTGTCTACAAATGAGGACTGAGTTAAGCAGAATGAAGTATGAGGTGTAGCAAATCCAAAACGTCATGTCCTCATGTGGGGACGCGAGGTCCCAGGAGGTTAAGGATGCTGTTAAGAATTTTCTTGACAACTGCAGAACAACTAATTACGTTTAGCTTACTGACATGCTTAAGGCATATGAAGTGCAACATATCATTGAAAATTCATTTCTGAATTTGGGCTTCTTCCTTGCTGATCTTGACGTCATCAGTGACGAATAAAATTTCACCAGAACATTGTGACCATGGAAAAACAGTATCAGGGCAAGAGATTAAGTTGCGAAATACTGGAATATTCCTTACAAACAGGACATTCTTTTGTACAAATTACTTAAAACTGCCAGAAAGGACTTACAAGGAATTTGTAGCTTTTGTAAGTATGCATGGAATTTGAATGTGATGCTTTTCTGCATTTAGTGCAGTATTTAGTTGATCTTTTTCTCTGTAGATCACATGTGTGGGGGAGAGCTAGGGGATTTTATGGGATATATTGAGTCCCCCAACTATCCCGGGGACTACCCATCAAACGTAGATTGTGTGTGGACTATCAACCCCCCCAACAAGAGGCGGATCCTCATCGTGGTGCCTGAGATCTTCCTCCCCATTGAGGACGAGTGTGGAGATGTGCTTGTCATGAGAAAAAGTGGTGCGTTCATCACATCTTGTGCATTTAGCATTTGTTAAGTTTCATTTATTAGTTATGCATTTAGCATTACTTAAGTTTTGCTTTTTCCTGTTTTACCCATGCTTATTCTTGTCAGTGTTACATGGGGGTCCTGAACCAAGTGAACCTGGGTCTCTGTGATGGTGGGCTAGCGAACTTGAGTGCAATTTTGCCTTTTAGTTAGTTGTGTTCTTTTGTTCTTTAGACAACCGCTATTGTATTCAGTAAGATATCTGTCTAGTAACCTCTCTCACTTACACTATTCAGTTTCATTCACTTCTACCTTTGCTCCCCACCTTAGCCCAGCCCACATCCATAACGACCTATGAGACGTGTCAGACTTATGAGAGACCAATCGCATTCACCTCTCGCTCACGCAAACTCTGGATCCAGTTCAAGTCTAATGAGGGTAACAGCGGAAAAGGATTTCAAGTGCCCTACGTCACCTATGATGGTTAGAGCATCCTCACCCTCAATATCAGACGATTAAAAACGAACCTTTTTTTTATATTACATTAAGTGCTAAATGTGTTAAACAGTCATTTAACATTTGCATGTTTTTGTCTGGCAGAGGATTATCAGCAGCTCATAGAGGATATTGTTCGAGATGGTCGACTCTATGCATCAGAGAATCACCAGGAGATATTAAAAGTGAGAACTTACCTAAAAGCTAATTTCAGGTCATTTTAGAGAAAACAATAACATTTCAGTCAGAATAAGAAATTTCTATCAGATTTCAGTGTGCAAGTAAACACCATATGTAATAATGTTGACGTTTCCATGTATTGGGTTAAAAATTGAAAACCCTGTTTTCTCTGGAATTTATTGGAGTCAATTATTATAATACACAACTGTATTAACAAAATTTAAACTGTACCACATAACAGGACAGGCGTATACCTTATTTCAAAATGAATGTGGACGTATTTTCTAATTAATGGGCTAACTATTGTGTACACTCAGCCAGCAGAGACAGTAGAATGAGTCAAAGGGTTCTGTGACTCTCTTTGTGGGACTTTCCCAACAAGTCAGTTATTCAAGTTTCTGACCTGATAGAGCTGCCCTTGGTCAACTGTAAGTCTTGATTACACTACAGGTAATAGTCATCCATATCATACGCTCATTGACAAAAAATAAAGCACCCAGATAGAAATGTGGGATTGCTGCAAAACTCAAAACTTCAAGCATGAAGTTACATCACAGGCATATGTGTAAATAATTACAGGTGTGGTCTGGGTAGACACTGGGTTTTGCCACAAGAGGGTGTAAAAGTGCGTTCCCCATGCTCTACAAAAAGGCTCTTGGGTGCTATTTTGGGCAGTGTACCTCTTGGTGAGAGATCATTGACTGCTAGACATGCCTCTATGACACATTTGCCCACAGCTGGGCCTGTAGCGCTTCCAAACTCATATTTTACTGAAGCTGGTGTCCCAGCTGGTCTCATAAAAGCTCAATTGGTGATAAATCTGGTGACATTCCTGGGAAACTATTGCTGTGGCTGAAAAATGCCAGTTGGAAGCCCTGCCGTGAGAGGCAGTGCATGTGGTCGCATGTTGTCCTGCACATATCTCTGAGTTGTGAGTGCCCATCTTATCACTACTAGGGGTGACTGACTGTCAAATGCAATGGCTCTGGAGAGAGCCTCCTAGAACCTTTTTATAGGGCAGTGGGGGAAGTAATTATATACCCTCTTGTGGTCTAGTGTCTAATCAGACCACACCTGTAATCATTTACATATCTACCTGGGACATAAGTGCATGCCAAGTTTTGCAGCAATCCAACATTTCTGTCTGGGTGCTTTTTTTTTTGTCAATGAGTGTATTTACTGATCCAATCAGAACTTTTTGATAGGTTGTTAATTTTTTTATTTCTTAAATTGGCCTATATCCAATAAGTCTAAACAGGTCATGCTGACCCCCTTAATAATAAATAATGACACTGAGGGCCAAGATTTTGATGGCTTTCTATGCACAGATCTGACTGGATACAGGCAGGAGTGGTGGGACCATGACATAAACAGTTTTATGGACACAGGATTTATCAAAAACTTTAGAATGTCAAAGGCAACATCTAATTATCTATTCAACTTTCTTTACGATTTATGAACCGGAATACTAAATTAAAATGGAAATATCTCTTATAAATGACAAAGGGGACTGGCTGGTAATGGAAACAAGATACTGCAGGCTGACCTATAAGTCCTCAGTTTGTTTGACCATCCATGAGATTTGCAATGCCATCAGTTGAGTGCTCATGCCTGACTACATCATACTTCTCCAAGCAGATGAGCTCTGGGATGTCCTACAGGGCATTCTAAAGAGGCAGGGATTAAAACTGTACTCTGAGGTTGGTGACATACAGTACTGTTCAAAAGTCTTAGGCCAGCCGTCGATTTGTTGTTTTAGCAATGTAATAATGACATTAATGACATATATTACATATTGATGATGATTGGACCCAAAAACTTCATAATACTTTTTTTCACTGATCTTCATTCCAATCGTTGTGAGCTTTATCATATCTTAGCCTGTTCTCCCAGTTCCCCTAACGAAAAACTTGTGTCTTGGCTGCTACCCTTCCACAAAGAGCAGTCCTGATCAAACTTCTTTGAGCTGTAGAAGGGTCAACTTGTGTGACTGTTCTGACTGCAGACACACTGACACGTCAGATAAGTTTTGTACTTCAGTGCCACATGTGAAAGTGGCCAAGAGTGGAATGAAAATTGTTGGATTTAATGTGCGTTTTTTTTTTTTTTAAGTCTACACTACCATGACATGAACAAATATCTCACATATGAGGTCAAAAATCAGGATTAAGACACCTTTACCTGCTGTGTAAACATAGCCCAATTAATGTCATAAAGCAGTCAACTACAAAAGCTCAAAAAACATTCAAATTTCAAATGTATAGTGCTTTCAAGAAAAATGTTAATGTTACATTTCACAAGGCTGAACTGAGCAGTGCAAGGGGAGAACCCAAATGCAGCAGGCTTAAGCACCGGTCAGCCAGCTAATGAGGATGAGGCGTCCTCACCCGAAGGGCAGGCAGCAGGGATTGAACTCCTATCACTGGTGTCAGAGCCGAATGCATTACCGCTGCGCTAAATGGCCGCTGGGGAATGCGGAAGCGGAGGGTATACAAAGGACAAACGAAAGCACCGTGGGGAGCGGATTCAACAAGGCGAGCGTGAAAACAAAAGTGATACGCTCAAAATCACTGGCTCGGGAGTCAGAAGATGAATCGCGAGTGAGGAACACCTGGGCATGTGCAGTGGCGGCAAGCCCGGCTTGGGGGAACACAAAGGAAAATGCACAGTGCTTTGTAACACAGCGAACGAGAAATATATGCGAGAACCCGATCGCTGAAGAGAGCTCGTGGATCCTGAGCAATACTGTAAATAATAACTAGTAGAAACTATGCGGAAGCTCAAAGATCAAAGATATAAAGATATGAAATTGTAATTTTTTTGTGAAGAATCAACAACAAGTGGGACGCAATCGTGAAGTGGAACCAAATTTATTGGATATTTTAAACTTTTTTAGAAATAAAAAACTGAAAAGTGGGGCGTGCAATATTATTCGGCCCCCTTTTACTTTCAGTGCAGCAAACTCACTCCAGAAGTTCAGTGAGGATCTCTGAATGATCCAATGTTGACCTAAATGACTGATGATGATAAATAGAATCCACCTGTGTGTAATCAGGTCTCCGTATAAATGCACATGCTCTGTGATAGTCTCAGAGTTCTGTTTAAAGCGCAGAGAGCATCATGAAGACCAAGGAACACACCAGGCAGGTCCGAGATACTGTTGTGGAGAAGTTTAAAGCCGGATTTGGATACAAAAAGATTTCCCAAGCTTTAAACATCTCAAGGAGCCCTGGGCAAGCGATCATATTGCAATGGAAGGAGTATCAGACCACTGCAAATCTACCTAGACCTGGCCGTCCCTCTAAACCTTCAGCTCAAACAAGGAGAAGACTGATCAGAGATGCAGCCAAGAGGCCCATGATCACTCTGGATGAACTGCAGAGATCTACAGCTGAGGTGGAAGACTCTGTCCATAGGACAACAATCAGTCGTACACTGCACAAATCTGGTCTTTATGGAAGAGTGGCAAGAAGAAAGCCATTTTCCTCACAAAAGATATCCATAAAACGTCTCGTTTTAAAGTTTGCCACAAGCCACCTGGGAGACACACCAAACATGTGGAAGAAGGTGCTCTGGTCAGATGGAACCAAAATCGAACATTTTGGCCACAATGCAAAACGCTATGTTTGACGTAAAAGCAACACAGCTCATCACCCTGAACGCACCATCCCCACTGTCAAACATGGTGGTGGCAGCATCATGGTTTGGGCCTGCTTTTCTTCAGCAGGGACAGGGAAGATGGTTAAAATTGATGGGAAGATGGATGGAGCCAAATACAGGGCCATTCTGGAAGAAAAATTGGTGGAGTCTGCAAAAGACCTGAGACTGGGACAGAGATTTATCTTCCAACAAGACAATGATCCAAAACATAAAGCAAAATCTACAATGAAATGGTTCACAAATAAACGTATCCAGGTGTTAGAATGGCCAAGTCAAAGTCCAGACCTGAATCCAATCGAGAATCTGTGGAAAGAGCTGAAAACTGCTGTTCACAAACGCTCTCCATCCAACCTCACTGAGCTCGAGCTGTTGGAAGAATAGGCAAAAATTTCATTCTCTCGATGTGCAAAGCTGATAGAGACTTACCCCAAGAGACTTGCAGCTGTAATCGCAGCAAAAGATGGTGCTACAAAGTATTAATGCAAGGGGGCCGAATAATTTTGCACACCCCACTTTTGAGTTTTTTATTTTTAAAAAAAGTTTAAAATATCCAATAAATTTCGTCCACTTCACGATTGTGTCCCACTTGTTGTTGATTCTTCACAAAAAAATGACAATTTCATATCTTTATGTTTAAAGCCTGAAATGTGGCAAAAGGTTGAAAAGTTCAAGGGGGCCGAATACTTTTGCAAGGCACTGTACACATTCGGAGTGTAGGGGAAGGCTCCGGTAAGGAAGCAAGCGAGGCTTGTGTCGCCATGGCAACTGAGTAGACGTAGATTGTCAGGTGGAGAGGTCCGAGTGAGCCTGAAAAGGGCAGGGAGCCAATCACACCAAAGTCTGACACTAACAGATCAACGCTATGGCCCTAGGTTACCTCTGGTCTTAGAACCATGCGTTACATCTCCCTCTTCAAAGGAAGAGGATACCTTCTTCCCCTAAAAGCTAAGGATGTGACGGCGGGCGCCGATTTAGGACCGCCTAATATAGCCAGGTGAACAGGTGACACTAATCTCGTTCATTGGGGGTTGCGCTCGCCGGGTGCTGCTGCCCTCAAGCATCGGGCTGCGGAGGTGCGTGCCTCCTAATACTTAATGCTTCACCACAAAAAGACATTATAATGAATCACTGAAATAACCACCACTTGGACTGTGGCAGCACAGAGGTTAACATACTGGATTATTGACCAGAAGAGCTGGGGTTTTAATCCTAGCACTGCCTAGCTGCCACTGTTGGGCCCCTAAATGAAGGTACTTAATCCTTAACTGCTTGGATTATACATTGATTTTGTACCCGTTGTAAGTCACGTTGAACAATTGCATCTGTTAAATATCAGAAATATAATGCAAATTAGTATATCGAAAGTGGGAGTGGCATGTTGATGCAGTGGTTAGTACTGTCGCGTCACAGCTCTGAGATCCCGGGTTCGATCCAGAGTTTGCATGTCCTCCCTGTGTTCGCGATCTTGGGGTCATTGACTTGTTGGAAGGTGAACCTTTGGGCCAGTCTGAGGTCCCGAGCATTCTGGATCAGGTTTTCAATAAGAATATCTCTGTACTCTGCTCCTGTAATGGGGTGAACCCCATGGGTAGTGACGGGCGACCGGTCAAGGGTATAGGAAATATGGTCAGGGCACCAGTGTCGTCTTTTACTCCTTTTACCTTTATTTACACACCAATAGTTATGTCTGTTTACAAATCTACAGAGGTGCGCACTGACACAACAAAACCCTGACCAGTCTCCCTGGCCCAGTCTCCCTGAAGAACACCCCCACAGAATGACGCTGCCACCACCATGCTTCCCTGTAGGGACAGTTTTGGGCAGGTGATGAACAGTGCCTGGTTTTGTCCAGACATGACGCTTAGAATTGTTGGTTTAGTCAGACAGAGAATCTTGTTTCTCACAGTCTGAGAGTCCTTCAGGTGCTTTTTTGCAAACTCCAGGTGGACTTTTATGTTTCTTTTACTGAGGAGAGGCTTCTAATGGTTGATGGTTGACCTACTGGAAGTTTCTCCCATCTGCACACAGGATCTTTGGAGCTCTGCCAGAATGACCATTTGGTTCTTGGTCATCTCTCTTACCAAGGCCTTTATCCCCTGATTTCTTAGTTTTGTGGGGTGGCCAGCTCTAGGAAGAGTCCTGGTTGTTCCAAACTTCTCCCATATAAGAATTATGGAGGCTACGGTGCTCTCGAGAACTTTCAGTGCAACAGAAATGTTGACACTATGGCGTCATTATAAGCACTTTATGAGCACTTTGTGATTATGGCGTATTGAGTGCAGATTGATGGGGGAATACATTTTTTTTTTAAATACATTTTACCACAAGACCTCAAAATAAGAAAATGTGAAAAGGTGAAAGGGTCTGAAGACTTTGTGAATGCATTGTATATTTAGTCATTTAGCATTAGGGGTTCTACTGGACTTTTCTTGCAAGAAATTGTTTTTAAGCTGCTTTAAAATGGGCGACACTGCTGGCATGACCCTTATGGATTTAAGCTATGATTATCAAATCCTAAATAAGGTATGTTTTCTTTTCCTTTTCAGGATAAGAAGCTGATTAAGGCATTGTTTGATGTTCTGGCACACCCTCATAACTATTTTAAGTACACAGTTCAGGAGTCCAAAGAGATGTTCCCGCGCTCCTTCATTAAGCTGCTACGCTCCAAAGTCACCAGGTTTCTACGGCCTTACAAATAGAAACCTGAATCTTCCTGGCTCAACTCTATCGTCATGTTACATGTGCCTCTTTTCATATTCCTCTGATACTCTAGTGCTTTTCTCTCTGCTTCTGTCTCTCTGGAATGGTTTAACTGTCTAGCTAAATCCCAGAATGCATCACTGCCACAGAAAGTGGAGGTCTGGTCTTCCTCCTACCGCTTGTCTTCTCATGTTTTTTCTCCATGTTTCTATTTTTGTGATTTTTGTTACATTGGGTTTTATATACTTTTCAATATTTATATGTGCTACAACTTGCAGAGACCCACTTCATGGATGTTTAATATCTCTATATTTGTATATGTATGTACGTATGCATGTATATACGTGTGTTAGTAAATTTGTGCAAGCCTATGCCATGCAGGTGTACATTCATGCACATATATTTTGTTAGTTTGAGAATTTATGTCATGCCCCAGACATGCACAAGATTACATTTTGAAATGACTGGTGTGCATTTATTATTTTTTTTCAAACCATTTCAGTATGGAGATCAGTATTCTGTTCTAAATGTGTAACTAAAGGTACTGCAGTATACAAGCAAGCAAAGCAGATAATAACTTATACAACAAGTTAAGACTACCTGCCAGAAACTACAGTTACATTTATGTTTTGTAACTAATATTTGGGACTTTAATTGCACTTGACTTTTATATTGTAAACTTTATAGAAAACAAATCAGAGTTGCTTTTTCCTTATGTTTGTGTTGTATAGAAATGTTTATGTTGGTCTTATGTTGTGAGGTGTTCTGCTTACTCTTCTCTAGGCTAAAATGGAAAAAAATGAGGAATTAAAAAACAAGAAATTAGCTCTCCTGTAAATCCAGTCCTAAAAACATTCCACATTAAGCCTATATTCTGTTGATCTGGTGGAAAACTTTCCCAGAAAAGTGGAGGCTGATGTAGCACCAAAGGGGAGCCAAATCTGTTAATGCCCATGGCTTTGGAAAGAGCACATATGGATGTGATGTACGTCCACATATTTTTGTATGCACTGCACCTCTTTGCAGTTTGAGATTGTATGTGGTGTGAACAGCCATGTTCTTTGGGCCAGACAGGAGCGGTGAGCCATCGGTCTAAAGCTGCTTGGTTCACTGGTTCGTAAGAGCACTTACTCATTGTACTTCTTCAGTTTTTCATTATAGCTAACACCTAATACAATATGCTAACACATGCAAAGCTGTTGTGAACGTATGTTGTGAGCAGAGCTATAAAAAGATAACTAAACTCACTCATACTTGTATGCAAATGAAAAACCTATGTGTAGTTATGGTGAGATAACCCTAAACGGTTGTTATTGTTTATGCTTTTATTTTTATTCTTGTTGAATTGCCTCTTTGCTAAAAAAACATTGTCATGGTAGTGGGAAATGGTGGTTTTTAGTGATTCTTTTTTTACTTATTTCAATCCACCTAATTCAGCTAACCAACAAATGGTGAACCTCTTTCTGAACTGTCTTGGATGTGTTGTAGCAGGAATACTTAAGGAACAAGGAGCTGAAAATCATTTAGACAGTGTATGTGGTACAAATTATCTGGTCATGGTCATCTACACACGTAACGTGCCGTCAACTACACTCATTGACAAAAAAAAATAAAGCCCCCAGATTGAAATGCGAGTTTGGTACAAAACTCGGCATGCATTAGACACTGAGTCTTGCCACAAGAGGTCATAAAAGTGCTTCCCACGCTGCTCTATGAAAAGGCTCTCAGAGGCTACTTTTGGGTAGTGTACCTCTGCTAGAAATACCTCTATGACACATTTGCCCACAGCTGGGCCTGTAGATTCTCCACACTCATAGTTTGCCGAAGCTGGTGTCCCAGCTGGTTCCATAAATGCTCCATTGGTGATAAATCTGGTGACCGGGCAGGCCAAGGAAGTGTTGCAATCTGGTGGAGACATTCCTGGGAAACCCTTGGGCGAGCATTATCCTGCTGTTTGAAGCCCTGCCATGGGAGGAAACACATGGCTGCAGGATGTCCTGCCCATATTGCTGAGCTGTTAGTATAACTCATCACTACTATGGGTGAACAACTGTCTTATGCGATGGCTCCCCAGATCATCACACCAACAGTTGGTTCAGTGCATCGCACCACCGCAAAAGCAGGATTGAAGCGTTCATCACGAGGTGGATGAGTGTCAATGGCAGGACATATAATGGGCGCCATCACAATAAATTTCCTTCTGTGAAACACCTGGAAATCGTCCAGGCAGAGACTGAGGTGTATAGTGAAGTGTCACCTGTGTCTGGATGGTGGACAATGAAACTATGAGAGCTGTTTGTTTGTTGATGTCTGGCGCCACTGCTCCCAACACCTTCTAACAGCTAGGTCAGGGCGGCCTAGATGGCAGGCAAATTGTTGAAACGCCCATCCTGCTGTCTTTGAGTGCATCGTAGAGGCATGTCTAACAGTCAAGTGGCATCTGAGAGCATTTTTTGTAAAGCAACAGGTGAAGCATTTTAAAGCCCTCTTGTGGCAAGACCCAGTGTCTAATCAGACCACACCTGTAATCATTTACACATCTGCCTGAAATGTAACACATACCTCTTTGACACATTTGCCCACAGCTGGGCCTGTAGCTGAGTTTGGCAGAAATCAGACATTTCTGTCTGGGTACTTTACTATTTCTTTCAATGAGTGTACATGAGTGTGCTAACTGGCAATGGACAGAATTGCTTAGATTGCTGCTGGTGAGACTTTGTAAGCTTTATAATTACACATATGTAAATGATGTATAAATGTTTTGCTTTTTGTTAGATTATTAAGTTAATATTTACCATGTCAGATGGGACAGCGTTGCAGTGAAAAGAGGCAGTGACATATGTTTATTGTGTTGAAGTGTAAAAAACAAGACTTACAAAGTTCAGCTGCATACTGGCATATGGCACATGTTGAATCCACAATAATTCAGCAAAAGTGAATGCTACTTTACAACTAAAGCAAAATGTCTGTTGAAGAACGGAAAACATATGAGCTCATTTTAATAATAAATCATACGAACCTCAGCTCTGTGTCTGTGATTGTGTATCAGTGCACTTTTTCATGTGTTATACACATTATGTTTGTGCTGTTTCTAGCTCACCTGAGTGTTTATAAATTTGAAATGTCAACCATAAATCTGTAATTCAATAAAAGAGAGAGCAGGGTTAAGGTACTCTACTATATAAGAGAAGGATCCTTAGGACAGCCAAGCTGCCACTGAAGGGTCCTTGTGCAAGCCCACTGGCTCACAGTTACTTGGATTGTACATTGTAATATTGTATCAGTTGTAAGTCACTCTGGATAACAGCATCTGGTAAAAGACTAAATGTACAGTGGGGCAAAAAAGTATTTGGTCAGCCACTGATTGTGAACGTTCTCCTACTTAGAAAGATGTGAGAGGTCTGTAGTTTTCATCATAGCTACACTTCAGCTATGAAGCGGCTCCGTAAAAAGCATTTCAAGGTCCTGGAGTGGCCTAGTCAGTCTCCAGACCTCAACCCCATAGAAAATGTGTGGAGGGAGTTGAAAGTCCAAGTTGCCCCAAAACATCACTGCTCTAGAGGAGATCTGCATGGAGGAATGGGCCAAGATACCAGCTACAGTGTGTGCCAACCTGGTGAAGACTTACAGGAAACATTTGACCTCTGTCATTGCCAACAAAAGTTATGTTACAAAGTATTGAGTTGAACTTTTGTTATTGACCAAATACTTATTTTCCACCATAATTTACAATTAAATTCTTAAAAAATCCTACAATGTGATTTCCTGGATTTTTTCCTCATTTTGTCTCTCATAGTTGAAGTGTACCTATGATGAAAATTACAGACCTCTCTCATCTTTCTAAGAAGGAGAACTTGCACAATCAGTGGCTGACTAAATACTTTTTTGACCCACTGTGTGTCAGTTTCAAAACGGATAAGCCACCGTTAAGAACCACAGTTCGGGATTATTTATTTATTTATGTCGCGTTCCTCCACCATGTGGTTACAAGTATAATAGCAGCCAACAGACCATTAATGCAGAACTAAAGGGAAAGTTTAATATTTCTCCTGAAGGGGGCAGCATGCTCCTACAGAAACCTTGTTTGGTATTTTAGTTCTGAAACAATTTAACACTCATGCCCATCGGCTTTACAATTGGAAAAAACACAACACACACACACACAAAAATAATACATTTTTAAAATGTAAAAATATAACACTACTGGCACTAATAAAGAGAGACAAGGAATGGCATTACACTAGGTACAGAATGGAAAATATACAAAACAAGTAAATAAAAATGAAATTCTAATTTAAATCGATGTATAATACCATCTAATCAGAAAGTTTGTGGCTTACTGCAATTCAGAAGTGCAGTATATCCATTTAAACAATATACTCAACCTATGTTTATTGTTTACCCTGCTTTATTCAAAATCACACCTTATTGCTATATATTGTATATAATTGCATTCTTGAGACATTCCTGTTTGATATTCAGCTGAAGAGTTTAGGAATCGATTATCCAGTATTGACAATGGAACAATTTTTAATCATTTATGTAAAGGAAAGGTGAGTAGAGGGACGAATGTAACCTTTTCTTTGAGAAGACAGTATTTCTGTATGTGTCTGCAAAAGGACAGTGAAATATCCTTATGATACCACACAATCACAAATCACTGCATGTTTGGCTCTTTTCATTATTACAGGCTCAGGCCTTGTGTAATGAAATGAAGCTTTAAAATTAGGATTATTTATACAGAAGACCCACATTGATCTTTTTGGTACAGTGACAAGGCCAACAGCCTTGTAAAATACTGACCTAAGCTTGTGAATCATTTTTAGTTTGGTTCATATTATCAAGTCATGTGATGTGACTCAAGGAAAACAAAGTAAATGTTGTGTTGTTATGATAATGCTTTTCAATAAAAAAAAGATTTTTTAAAATAAAATATCATCAGACATGTTTAGGTCTAGATCTATTCTAAGACAAGTAAAATAAATATTAGAACACTGATTACATTTTGCAGATACAAAAATGCACATTATTCATTCGTTCATTCTTTCATTCATGTTTTCTATACCCGATTAATCCAATACAGGGCTGTGGGAGACCATGGCTTATCTGGCAGCAATGGACACAAGGCAGGAACCAGTCACAAACACAATAACTCATTCATATTGGGACACTTTAGAGATGCCAAATGACGTAATGCAGTGGTTCCAAAAGTAGGAAATGAATGAATGAAGTTTGTGAACCCTTTAGAATTTTCTATATTTCTGCATAAATATGACCTAAAACATCATCAGATTTTCACACAAGTTCTAAAAGTAGATAAAGAGAATCCAGTTAAAGAAATGAGACAAAAATATTATACTTGGTCATTTATTTATTGAGGAAAATGATCCGATATTACATATTAGTGAGTGAGAAAAGTATGTGAACCTTTGCTTTCAGTATCGGGTGTGACCCCCCTGTGCAGCAGTAACTGCAGCTAAACGTTTCCTGTAACTGTTGATCAGTCCTGCACACCGGCTTGGAGGAATTTTAGCCCATTCCTCCGTACAGAACAGCTTCAGCTCTGGGATGTTGGTGGGTTTCCTCACATTAGCTGCTCACTTCAGGTCCTTCCACAACATTTCCATTGGATTAAGGTCAGGACTTTGACTTGGCCATTCCAAAACATGAACTTTTTATTTCTTCTTTAACCATTCTTTGGTAGAAACCGGCTTGTGTGCTTAGGGTCGTTTTGTCTTGCTGCATGACCCACCATGAGATTCAGTTCATGGACAGATGTCCCTGACATTTTCCTTTAGAATTCTCTGATATCATTCAGAATTTCATTGTTCCATCAATGATGGCAAGCCGTCCTGGTCCAGATGCAGCAAAACAGGCCCAAACCATGATACTACCACCATCATGTTTCACAGATGGGATAAGGTTCTTATGCCGGAATGCAGTATTTTCCTTTCTCCAAACATAATGATTTTCTTTTAAACCAAAAAGTTCTATTTTGGTCTCATTTGTCCACAAAACATTCTTCCAATAGCCTTCTGGCTCGTCCACGTGATCTTTAGCAAACTGCAGATGAGCAGCCATGTTCCTTTTGGGGAGCAGTGGCTTTCTCCTTGTAACCCTGCCATGCACACCATTGTTGTTCAGTGTTCTTCTGATGGTAGACTTATGAACATTAATATTAGCCAATGTGAGAGAGGCCTTCAGTTGCTTAGAAGTTACCCTGGGGTCCTTTGTGAGCTCGCCAACTATTACACACCTTGCTCTTGGAGTGATCTTTGTTGGTCGACCACTCCTGGGGAGGGTAACAATGGTCTTGAATTTCCTCCATTTGTACACAATCTGTCTGAGTGTGGATTGGTGGAGTATAAATTCTTTAGAGATGGTTTTGTAACCTTTTCCAGCCTGATGAGCATCAACAACTCTTTTTCTGAGGTCCTCAGAAATCTCCTTTGTTCGTGCCATGATACACTTCCACAAACGTGTTGTGAAGAGCAGACTTTGATAGATCCCTGTTCTTTAAATAAAACAGGGGGCCCACTCACACCTGATTGTCATCCCATTGATTGAAAACACCTGACTCTGCTAATCCTAGAGGTTCACATACTTTTGCCACTCACTGATATATAATATTATTATAATAATATTAAATAATATTATATAATATAAATCATTTTCCTCAATAAATAAATGAGCAAGTATAATATTTTTGTCTCATTTGTTTAACTGGGTTCTCTTTATCTACTTTTAGGATTTGTGTGAAAATCTGATGATGCTTTAGGTCATATTTATGCAGAAATATAGAAAATTCTAAAGGGTTCACAAACTTTCAAGTACCACTGTAATTGTGTGTGGAAAATGAAGCCTAGTCACAGATGATATAGCATTATTTCTTAGCATACTCTATCAAAAGATATTAAAATAATTTATTAGAATGTTTAGTGTAATAAGGCGTAAATCGTTCAAACAAGCAGGTCTCTCAGTTCCCCAGGTTAGTGACCTTCATATTTGAAAAGATATACAGCTGAAAGTTCTGTTGGCGGCATTTA
Organism: Ancistrus triradiatus; assembly: GCA_025084515.1. Taxonomy (NCBI): domain Eukaryota; kingdom Metazoa; phylum Chordata; class Actinopteri; order Siluriformes; family Loricariidae; genus Ancistrus; species Ancistrus triradiatus. The sequence goes on along the minus strand of JAJAGP010000462.1, from coordinate 157,359 downwards.
CTTAGGTCTCTATGAAACAGAGCCAGTAAAGGCAAGCATTTCGAAGAGTGCTAATATGTAATTTTCTTTGGAAACAATGGTTTAACATTTGTTCAGTTTAGCAAAACACATTAACAGTGAGATTAATCAAAGCACCTGAAATTATTTGAGTCAGATTTATTTAATTCAGAATTAAATTAATTCTGCTCACTTTTACTGTCTTTAACACACCAGTGCTCTTTAGTATGAATTCTGTTTGTTCAAGAGTGATGTTGACTTGCTATATACAATATTTCAGTAGCACATATGAAAGGTTTTGCTCACACAGCAAGGCATATTCTGATTCAGTTCTTAAGCTGGAGTGTCTGTATAACAAATTACAAATATGTGGAGTGCATGTAGCTTTTGTCACAACTGAAGAAAAATAATTGAGTGTAGCATGTGTAATTGGGTCAGTGGTGGCTTAGTGCATATAAGTACTGGATTATTGGCCAGGGTTCAAGTCCCAGGCCTGCTGAGCTGCCAACGTTGGGCCCCTAAGCAAGGCCCTTAACCCTCGATTGCACTGATTTGATCAGTTGTAAGTCGCTCTGGATGAGGGGGTCCTGAATACTGTAATTATATTCCTGTTAATGTACCATATTTCTAGAATTTTTTAATAATTTAAATAATTCAATTGTAAATCATGGTAGAAAATAAGTATTTGGGCACCCACAAATGAGCAAGATTTCTGGCTCTCACAGACCTGTAACTTCTTCTTTAAGAAGCTCTTCTGTCCTCCACTCGTTACCTGTATTAATGGCACCTGTTTGACCTTGTTATCTGTATAAAAGACACCTGTCCACAGCCTCAAACAGTCAAACTCCAAACTCAACCATGTCCAAGACCAAAGAGCTGTTGAAGGACACCAGGAAGAAAATTGTAGACCTGCAGCAGGCTGGGAAGAGTGAATCTACAATAGACAAGCAGGTTGGTGTAAATAAATCAACTGTGGGAGCAACTGTAAGAAAATGGAAGACATACAAGACCATTGATAATCTCCCTCGATCTGGGGCTCCATGCAAGATCTCATCCTGTGGGATTTAAAAATCCTACAATGTGATTTCCTGGATTTTTTTTCTCATTTTGTCTCTCATAGTTGAAGTGTACCTATGATGAAAATTACAGACCTCTCTTATCTTAATTAGTAGGAGAACTTGCACAATCGGTGGCTGACTAAATACTTTTTTGCCCCACTGTAAAGTACGGATTGGATTTGAGCAACTTTTACCTGCAGCATTCACATTAGCGTATGTCACACAAAAAGATTTGAATCCCTTTGAAATGCAGTGGGAATGTAACCTGCCATATCCAAAGAAAAGATCAGATTTGAGCACTTTTATCTTCAATGCGTATTCATCCTGTGTCATTTCCTGCATTGACCTGCGGTGTGAATTTAGTCTATGTCACATATGAGGAAAAATCCTGATTTTTCCCCCCTGCAGTGTGAAAGTAGCCGTGTAATATTTGAGGATCTGATTAGATTCGATAACGTTGTACCTAGAGTGTGAACGTCACATATAAAGGTTAAACTTGATGTTAATTTGGACCCTTTTAATTGCAACATGAAGGTGAGTCATGTTTGAGAAAAAAATTCAGATCTGAGCCTCTTTTACCCGCAGTGTGAAGGTGGCCTGTGTAACTTTTAAGGACTCATTGAGATTGTATGCAGTTTGAATGTAACGCCTGTTACACATAAAGATTACATCGAGTACTAAACTGGACTCGTCAACCGACACGATCATGAGTCGTGTTTGATGGAAAAGGTCGGATTGGAGCCACTTTTACCTGCAGTGTGAATGTAGCTTTTGTGCGGCACGTGTGAGGGAAAATCGGATTTTGAACATCGGCACCTGCAGTGAGTATACAGGTAAAATCTCACATGTGGTGTGAGCGTACCTTTGCTGATCTGGTCAGTGCAGATCAGACGGGACGTGGAAAGATCCACAGAGAGGGGAGACAAGGGGGTGTGTCTCCGTTCGCGCGAGACCACGGGCTCATTGCGCGGCTGTAAGCGCGCGCCTTCTCTTCACTTCAACTTGAGCCGCGCGCTGCGTGTTTTGGAATCTTTGCATGTTTGAAATATAACGGCTACTTTGAGAAAAAGCAAGGGTTTCACAAAGTCGCGGGCTTCCACGCTACTTCGCTCTTCAGCACAGGAGAAGATTCAGGTATGTCTGCGGCGCTGACTGGTTCTCTACAGCCGAATATTTCCACACGGATGTTTGTAGGCTGTTTGTACGAAACAAGCGGTTGGTTTGTCTTTAGGAAAATGAATGAACAGCTCAGTGGACTGGATACGAGGCGGACAGTTTCAGTGTCATTAGAAACGTGTTTACATATGTGGCTTCTAATAACTGAATCTTAGTCTGAGTTTCAGTCGGAAGCATTTCTCTGGAGCGCATTGTACCTTGTTCCAGCCGGCCGAGATGCGCGAACCGTGGGTCCGGTTTAACAAGGCTTTGCGCTGTTCATGTAATCTGTATAGTCACTTGCGGTACTATATAAATAAGGTGACTTTTTATGTTATGGTAACATGTAGGAGTGTCCACCGTGGTTAATTCTAACCATTTAGCCTATATATAGGATATGACGATAAAGAACTAATATTACCAAAAAACAGATACTAATGAAAATACCGCAAACATTGAATGTAAGTAACGTGAAAACATTCCAATGTTATTTCACAGACTTTAGCGAAATTTAATAGTGTAAAGAAATGTTTTATTCAGTTCTGCATAAACTATATGGCGGGTTGGCTATTCTTTTACAAACATACATGCACAACTCACTTCACAGGTGACATTATAGCTAACTACATTCTTTACATTTTCCCGGCAGGCTTATATATTGTTTTTAAAATTTCTATACATTTGTAAGGAAAAAACATTCATATTCCACGTCTATGAATGTATGAATGACTGTGGTGGTCTAGTGGTTAAGGTCCTAGACTTTGGACCGAAAGGTCCTTGAGCAAGACCCTTAACCCACAATTGCTTGGATTGTAAGATTGTATCAATTATAAGTCGCTCTGGATAAGGACGTCTGCTAAATGCTGTAAATGTAAAGCAAAGGCTTTCTTGCTTGACTCTAAAAGTTTCTGAACAATTTCTGTATTTCATTATGTTTTGACCATTTTTTGCAAAGTGTGGGAAGTTCTATTGTTAAACAGTAAAGGGACAATATGATACATTTCTTCATATCATTGTATGATGTGTTGCATTACGATTAAAAAGATTGAATTATGCAGTTCTCTACTTGAGCGTCTCTGTTAATCTCAGTACCCTAATCATACGCCCTTCAGCAATTCTAGCATTTGTCTAATTTTTCCTTCTCTAGGAGGTAGAAGGAAAAACTTTGTCCCCATGAAATCAAGTAAATGCCAGCCTGTCGTCTGATTTGTGTTGCAGGTGCTGGGAGTCGAGTTGGAGCTGGACACCATGCAAGCTTACCATGCCAACAGGGAGGCCGTCCATTGGGTCAGACACTGAACACTGATACTCATCCAATTCTCGTTCCAGAGCATCAGTGCCTGGATCTCTTCTGCTACCGCACAGCTAGCCAGCAGCGATTTGCTCTGATTGTGTTAGTGTTTGTGTGTCCGTGTGAGTGTGCGCGTGCATGCCGGCATGGCGTTTACTCTGTCAGAGATCATGGCTGCGCGTCGGCAGCAACAGCAGACGCAGAGAGGAGCGAGAGGGGCGGTGGAGGTGGATGAGTACAGCTCAAACCCCACTCAGGCCTTCACTTTCTACAACATCAACCAGGGACGCTTCCAGCCACCCCACGTCCACATGTGAGTGTGTATTCAGGGAAATCCTGGAAAAAGTCATGCAGTAGTTGCACTTTCTAGGAGAATTTTTAAAACTGTGATTGGGAAAAGTTATGGAGTGTTACTGTTTATGTATCTGAAAGATGTATACACCTGTCAACCACAACATTAATACCACATGCCGAATTAATGTAGAATGCAAAATTTTAATGACAATTAATCTCATTTTCTTTGAAGTCTAATAAAATATGTACAGTTGCAAGCAGAAATGTAAGATATCCACAGATTGGCTCATTGTTATTTACACCACTCATCCGTGCTATTATCTAATCAGCCTGTGATGTGGCAGCCGTGCTAATAATCAATGCATATAAAAACCTCACAAATTAATTTGGGCAAGAGAGAACAAGCTGGTGGGAGCCAATCATATTACAGTTTAGTTTGGACAGCGGTGTCTGTACAAATGACGAAATAAAATACTAAAATACTTTGTGTTCAGGAGTTCTATACACCGGCCATGCAGGGATTGACTTCATGGAGAACGTTTGCCATGTTGTAAAGAATTGACCGGTTTTGGTAGTCAGATGCACTTTACATGCACTTTATCACTCGTTTAATATGCAGTTACAATGCATGTCAAGCCTCCTCTTGAAATGTTTTGAGCAATCAGATTCAATTCATTTAAATATCCAATTTTATGTGGCTTAACTTTATCCGGATACAGTCCTGATGCCCACAAAGCATGAAACAACCTAGTAAACGAGGTCTATGATGTTTGCAGTGCTTCCTTTAAGTCGTATGACTCACAAGGTGGGACCTCCATGGATCGGACTTGTTTATCCAGCATATCCCACTTCAAGCCTTAGTGGATTTAATGTTAGGGCTGATCAGCGCAGTTACTTAGAGCAGTGTGAAAGCAGCAATAAAGCAATCCTAAGTGAGTATTGAGAGAATGAATTCAGTTAGCCAGAAGGAAAAGTTCGAATATTTTTTCTCACCATCTTACTGTGTGTATTTCTATGTGTGTGGGGTAGTTAGGCTGACCCAGCAGTGGTTTCTTTAAAGTGGGACACTCTTATTCAAAAGTCCTCCCCTCTCCTCTAGAGACTTGCTGCTGTCGCTACAATCACAAACCCTCATGAGAACGTCATATTACTCCTGTTTCTTTATGAACACGTTGCCCTTCTTGTTCTTTTTTCTTCTTCTCATTCACTTTTCCAGGGTTGATCCATTGCCCCATGACACCCCTAAGCCACCGGGCTACACTCGCTTTGTGTGTATCTCAGACACACACTCGCGCACGGACACCATTCAGATGCCGTATGGTGATGTCTTACTGCATGCCGGAGACTTCACCGAGCTTGGCCTGCCCAGTGAGGTCAAAAAGTTCAACGACTGGCTTGGTAAGGAGCAGACTCTAAACATTTTTAAAGACTGAATTTTACATGACCATTCATCTCCCAGAAGTAGAACTTTGTCAATTCATCTTTTTAACAGGAAATGCTAGAACATACACAAGTTTCCTACTCAAGAATCAAATGGTTCTTGATTATGGATTTTCCTAGCTGATCTGCTGTTAAAATGATACATCATCAGTGTTTAAGTGATTGTGTGAATACTACTTTATGACAAAAAGGGTAAAAACCAGTGGCACCCTGCATCATACTCATCTGTAATATTCTTCAAAAGAAGAATAAACACACTTACATTACTCCAGCTTTTTCTTAAAGCAAGAATTAGCTATGAAAAATGTAGTGTTGAATTTGGAGGGGCTTAAAATTGCACTTTGCAATACCTCACTGGGCTGTGTTCTCTTTGGCATCTGTGGCTTAGCTACAATATATGGACAGACGTATTGCGACACGCCTCTTAATCAATGAATTCAAATGTTTCGTTCAGTCCTGTTGCCACAGGCGTATGAAATCAAGCACCTAACCGTGCAGTTTGCCGTTACAAAAGCTTGTGAAAGAACGTTTCATTCGAAAGAGTTCACTGAATTTGAGCGTGGTTCTGTAACAGGATGCAAGTCAGTTCATGAAATCTTAGCATTTAGGAACCACAGAAACTCAGCCATAAAGTGGCGGACCATGTTGAGTTATAGAGTGGGGTCACTGAGTGCTGTGGCACATAAAACTGCATAGAAGTCACCGACACTCTGCTGACTCAATAACTGCAGAGTTCCAAACCTCCTCTGGCATTAATATCAGCACACAAACTGTGTGAGCTTCATGGCATGGCTTTCCATGGCTTAGCAGGTGCACGCAGGCCTTGTATCACCAAGCACAATGCTAAGTGTCAGATGGAGTGGTGTAATGCATGCCGCCACTGGACTCTGGGGTGGTGGAAATATGTTCTGTGGAGTGAAGGATCGGATTCTCTATCTGGCAGTCCGATGGACGAGTCTGGGGTTGGATATTGCCAGGAGAAAGTTACCTGCCTGACTGCATTGTGCCAACTGTTAAGTTTGGTGGAGGAGGGTTCATGCTATGGCATTGTTTTTTATGGGTTGGCCTAGGCCCCTTCCAGTAAAGGGAAATGTTAATGGTTCAGCAAATGAGACATTTTGGACAGTTTGGATAAGGCTCTTTTCTGTTCCAACTTGAACGTGGTGCAATGCTCAAAGCCAGGTCCATAAAGGCATGGTTGGATGAGTTTAGTGTAGCAGAATTGGACTGGCCCTCACAGAGCCCTGACCTCAACCCCATCGAACACCTTTGGGATGAAACCGAACAGTTTGAGCCAGACCCACTTGTCCAACATCAGTATCTGACCTCATACTCTTCTGGATGAATGGGCAAACATTCCCACAGACACAGTCCACAATCTTGTAGAAAGCCTTCCCAGAAGATATAAAGCTGTTAAGGCTGCAAAGTGGGCACCAATTCCATATTAACGCCTATGGATTTAGAAGTGAAAGTCATAAAAGCTCCTGTAAGTGTATTGTGTGGGTGTCCCGATACTTTTGTCAATATAGTGTATCTCACTCATCTGAAAGGGATGAAAGATGAAGAAAGAAATAATATGATTTTTCGGAGAAAGTGGAGATGGCCACAATGCCTTTAGTTTTCCCAGACAACTGATAATGCTCAGATTTTCCTCTTTTTGTTACTTGCTCTCATCTTTCTTCGTCATGCTCCCCATGATGCGTCCTCCTCTGTCCCTGATTTTTCCCTCTCTTTTTCTTCTTGACACTTCTTCCTGTGGTTCCGTTCTCATGTTTGTTTTCATATAAATATTTATGGCTCGACTCTGTTCCTGATCTTTGTTTGCACGTATCTGTCGCTGTGTGTGAGAGAAAGTGTGCAGCATCCATGCTGCTTTCTTTATCTAGCTTCAGCCCTCAGAGATTTTTGAATTCTTTTTTCCTCACAGTATAATACTTAATAACGATTTCAGACTTGCCTCACATACACTCATGAAATCACATGGTAATTTAGCAAACACTGTACGAGGTAGAAGGACCTTGTTTGTATTGCTGTTTAATAATCTTTTTAAATTATTTTTCTCTCGTATTTTGTTTTTATAGACCAGCTGGGTATGTAACAGTGGAATCATCAGGGTTAATTATTCTGGGCTTCAATGCCAATTTTTTTTTTTTTCCATTTTTTTTTAACTGACCAGGAGCACAGTGGTATTTTAGTTGGGAATTCTGTTTTTACCAGTAACAATAAAGCACAGAAAATGTTTAATAAACACGTGGCACAGTTGTTTGACTATATATTTTGTGTCGATGAAGAGTGTGAAAGCAAAGACAGTCCGAGCCAGCTCAGTCGTGGTACAGGGTACCATGTATGTGGATGTGTGTTTGGTAAAAGTTCATTCGATAAAGTTACAGAAAAAACACTGACATGTACGTTTTATGATTTACGAAGAACCAACCTACCTATAAACTAATCATACATCAATAGAGTACTCACTGAAGCAGAGCATTTGTAGAGATGTATGAAGTTAAATTGATCACACATCGAGGACTTTAATATAGACTGTATATATCATAGCATGGCCTACCTTAAACACGCTTAAAACACTTACATCAGCCTACATTTGGGAAACATCATTAACATAAAGCTTATTTTATAATAAAGTACTGAATATCTCATGTCATTTATTGAATAATGTATTGAAGGTGAAAATCAAAAACGATTATTGTCAAGACCATGGCTTTTCCTGACTACCTTTCCCAGCACTCATCACTTCTGCCATGTGAGTCCCTACGCCACACACTGCTGAGTTTCTCATTTAGCGTGGGAGACTGTGAGAGTATTTTACTGCCTATCGCTTACCCAGGAAAAAACAAAAACAAAATTCAACATTCAGAAAACAGTTTCTGCTGAATGTGTATTCACATGTGTTATCGAATTCCCATCGTAAGGATAAAATAAGGGTGGCACGGTGGCTCGGTGGGTAGCACTGTCGTCTCCCAGCGAGAAGGTCCTGGGTTCAATCCCCAGGTGGAGTCGTCTGGCTCCTTTCTGTGTGGAGTCTGCATGTCCTCCCCATGTCTGTGTGGGTTTACTTCGGGAACTTCGGTTTCCTCCCACAGTCTAAAGACGTGTGTTAGGTTAATTGGTGTCTCTAAAGTGCCCCTAGTGTATGAGTGTATGTACCCTATGATGGATTGGCGGCCTGTCTGGGGTTGTTCCTGCCTTGTGCCCTGTGCCGCTGGGTAGGCACCGGCTCTCCTACGACCCTGCGGGGATTAAGGGGGGGACCACTGCAAATGGTCAACCAGAAAAGTTGAGTATGATCGAGTTTGTTTTCATGCCCACTCATCATACAATCAGTTTTTGTTATTCATGGGTCTTTATTGGTTAAAATACATTCTCATTTCTGTTATATTGTTTCAAAAGACATCCCAATACATGACCTGTGAGTTTATAATCATCCTCTCCATCATCACTATTTCGCCTGATACAGTACAAGGTGTTTGTAGTCATTTTTGGTATCTGTCTAAAGGTGATTTGTTTGCTCTGAGAGTGCTTTGCAAACCTAAGCCATTGTAGGGTATTATTTTGGTAAATAAGCAGGTTTATCTTGGTCTGTTCCAGACTTGTTGCAGTTTTTCTTATTTCATAATATAGATTTTAGCATCAGCTTAACCATGAGCATTTGGATAGATGGAACGGGGGCTGGATGGAGCTTTATTCATTTATGCCGAGGGAAGTTAAGATTGGTTCTTTGATGATGAGTTTATTTCTTTCTTTCTTTATTTATTTATTTATTTTTTGCCTGGATCGCTCATTCCTGGAAAAATTGGAAATTAATCTTGAATGTTTTTGGTTTTGTAATAATCATTCAAGGACTATGTGGTGGTGCAGTGCTTAGTGCGTTTGCCTCAAAGCTCCAAAGACTGTTCAGGGTTGGTTCCTGTCTTGCTCACTGTGCTGCCAGATAGGCCCCGGCTCCCTGCAACCATGTTGAGATGGTATGGAAAATGAATTAACTATGAATGATGATAACGATTCTCACTGTAGGCTTTTCCCAGATATGCCTTCTTATTAGTGGTTCCGGTAATGTTTGTTGCAGTTCAGTTCAATTGCACAGAATGAACTCACCATCCTGATGCATCCAGAATTCTCCACTGGAGCCTGTTGTCGTTTTGTAATAGTGTACCGAGAGAATATTCAGCGACCTCTATTCCAAATCTACGATATTTTCCCTCTTGTCCTTTTTCTGAATGAAGACATAATAAGCCTAAATACATAATAAGCCTATGGTGCTTTAAAGTTTGTGAACCCTTTAGAATTTTCTATATTTCTGCATAAATATGACCTAAAACATCATCAGATTTTCACACAAATCCTAAAAGTAGATAAAGAGAACCCAGTTACACAAATGAGACACAAATATTACACTTGGTCATTTATTTATTGAGGAAAATGATCCAATATTACATATTAGTGAATGAGAAAAGTATGTGAACCTTTGCTTTCAGTATCTGGTGTGACCCCCCTGTGCAGCAATAACTGCAGCTAAACGTTTCCTGTAGCTGTTGATCAGTCCTGCACACCGGCTTGGAGGAATTTTAGCCCATTCCTCCGTACAGAACAGCTTCAGCTCTGGGATGTTGGTGGGTTTCCTCACATTAGCTGCTCACTTCAGGTCCTTCCACAACATTTCTATTGGATTAAGGTCAGGGACTTTGGCTTGGCCATTCCAAAAAACATGAACTTTATCCTCCTTTAACCATTCTTTGGTAGAACGACGTGTGTGCTTAGGGGTCGTTGTCTTGCTGCATGGCCCACCTTTCTCTTGAGATTCAGTTCATGGACAGATGTTCTTGATTATCATTCAGAATTGCATTGTTCCATCAATGATGGCAAGCCGTCCTGCCCAGATGCAGCAAAAACAGGCCCAAACCATGATACTACCACCACCATGTTTCACAGATGGGATAAGGTTCTTATGCTGGGGAATGCAGTGTTTTCCTTTCTCCAAACATAACGCTTTTCTTTTAAACCAAAAAGTTCTGTTTTGGTCTCATCCATCCACAAAACATTCTTCCAATAGCCTTCTGGCTCGTCCACGTGATCTTTAGCAAACTGCAGACGAGCAGAGGTTGATCCCCCGTGTCAGTTTTTTTTTTAAGACCTTAAATCTTACAGTAAATAATTCTGTGAGTAGCAGTAACATGTTATGACACACATACATTGAGGTAGCCCTTCTTGAGTAGCGTTAACTACCAAGGTTTATCATTGATTAGTTGAACTTTCAGCTATGTTGAGTGTGAGTGAAGTGTGTCAGCTCTTATCAGTTTTTGTCAGCCAGGCATATTGAGTACTGCAGTGTAAGGAAAGCTGTAGATGTACTTGAACTATGTGTGCTAGTTAAATATGGATCTTGTTGTAGAGAGAAGAGAACATGTCAGCGAAAAAAATGGTTGAAGTTAATCTTGAAGATAGACATGCACTCTCTCATTCTGTCTCTCATTTTTCTGGGGTCAGGCCATTTAGTAGTCTGACTATATTGTTCTGTCCTGTCAAGATTATGAATAATAGATTGCCTCCATTTATGATGCAACAGTCATGTGGGCAGTGTAAGGTGTGCATGCGCGTGTGTGTGCGTGTGTGCGTGTGTGTGCGTGTGTGCGTGTGTGCGTGTGTGTGTGTGTGTGTAAAACTACTGGGTAAAGTTTCTTACTTTCCTTCTTCTCTGTACTCTTGCATTTCTTTACCTCAGTTCTGTAGAAGCCCTTTGCTATTTCTCTAGTCACTATATAGAGAAAACCATCATGAAACTTTAATGCATTCTCTCTTACCAATGTTTCAAGCTTTGTGGCTGTTTTATTTCTTTGCCTCTCTGTGGTTTTACTCTGCTGAAGGATTGCTGTGGGTTATTAACAAGAAAGCTTGACACTCCTTTATTGTTCCTAACATTGAAAATAAGACAGAATCTTGCATGCCAGTTGCTTTAAGGACCAAACCATTTACCATCTGTCTGTTCAAGTGTGCTTATACTTTATTTGTGGTGCTTTGTGCATGTGCATGCCTAGGCTCATGCACATGTGACCAGCTTTTTGCAGTTATCTTCTTTCAACTTCATCTTTAGTGTGCAACTAAATGATATTTTTGTTGTTTATATTCAGGTTCTTGGCTGCTCACGTTGCATTCCTGTGCACGTTTATGTTTAAGTTTGGGTTAGTCTGTGGAATAAGCTTTGCAGCAAAAATGAGGCTTGAATTTGTTTAGTATTAGGAGTCTGTATTCTGCTCAAGACGTTTTTCTTTTGTCTGTAAAGTGCTCAGAAAATGATGGATTGGCTGTTGGATGAATCCCATCTGATTCTGTAAGACATTGTGCCTAAATTATGATGGAACTGCTCAAAGAGCAAGTAGGGATGCAAATTGACAGTGCCAGGAAACTGCTTCTGGACCTCTGTCAGGTACCGACACATCTCTGTAAGAGACAGGCAGTATACTAAGTGTGGAAGTTCAGCACTATAAACTGGTGCACTACCCGAACTAGCCTGGTTTGTTTCTGACCTCTTGTGTGGTCTGCCAGTGAAAAGGTTGTGTGAAATAGAAGTCCAGAAGTGGTTTTCTGGCACCAGTAACTTCACTAGTGAATTAATCTCATATGAATGTGTTTGTTATATAGGATTTGATGTAGGGCTTGGACCGTTTTTGTTTATTCATTTTATTTAATGTCACATCAGAGTCACACATTCACACTGGGCTTTCATTAGGTTTTACTAAATGTGAAATGCAATGCTGAGGAATGTGACAAAGATGTCAAGTATAATAGCAAAATATCACATTTGATAACAGTCAAATGAAACAGCAGTCTGGTTCAGTTTAATTTAATTAAATGTTACGATTTGCTAGCCTTTTGTGATGAGACTTAGAATATTTCAATATGTACTTAACAGAAACAGATGCAGCCTGTATCTACTGTTGTGCTATTCGTAACACAAAAGTAACGTTAGCTAATATACGATGGTCATCAGTGTTACCTCAACATTGTATTGTGAGGCGACATATCCTGATCAGTGTTGTTGATAAATGCTATCAGATCCACATGAGCTGAAGTTACTCTACTACCTTCAAAATCTGTTTATCGTCAGGTCAGTGGTTAGCAGTGGCTTCATATAATGGTGTATGTGCTGTATACAAAAATCTGAGGCAGTAAAATGGTTTGAGAAGATTGGTATCCTAATTCTAGATGCCTACTTCAATGAAGTACTTCAATTACAAAGGTATCATTTTAAAGCTTAGTAGTTGAAATAGTAAATTGGCATCAGCTCATACATAAAGTTTCCATATCCACTGATATACAGAAAGTTTATGTTTGCACAGGTATCCATGCGGGAAAAGATAAGGTCTAGTGCTATCTCTATAGGGAAGCCAGACCACCAGAGAGCCACAACACAGTATAATTTTTGTGGTGTTATAAGGCTATAGGTTTGTCTTTGGGGTTTTTATTTTTGGGGGTCTTATTTTTTAACTAAAAGCCTAACCCTGCTGAATCAACCTGTCTATCCATTTGCCTTGATTAACCTTTTTTTTCCCCCATTGTCTCATTCTCCCATCCTCTCTTTTTTTCCATCCAGACATCATTCTTGTCTCATTACTATATTACTTCATTTTATTATTATATGTAAATGTTAAATATGTAATATTAATTGCATCTAATATTGATATTAGAATCCCCAATGCCAATTAAGCTATTTGGTTATTAAGTGCAGTGGGTCAAAAAAAGTAGTCAGCCACTGATTGTGCAAGTTCTCCTACTTAGAAAGATGAGAGAGGTCTGTAATTTTTATCATAGGTACACTTCAACTATGAGAGACAAAATGAGAAAAAAAATCCAAGAAATCACATTGTAGGATTTTTAAAGAATTTAATTGTAAATCATGGTGGAAAATAAGTATTTGGTCAGTAACAACTCAATCTTTGTAACATAACCTTTGTTGCCAATGACAGAGGTCAAAACGTTTCATGTAGTCTTCACCAGGTTGGCACACACTGTAAATGGTATTTTGGCCCCATTCCTCCAAGCAGATCTTCTCTAGAGCAGTGATGTTTTGGGGCAACACGGACTTTCAACTCCCTCCACAAATTTTTCTATAGGGTTGAGGTCTGGATACTGGCTAGGCCACTCACAGGACCTTGAAATGCTTTTTATGGAGCCACTCCTTCGTTGTTTGAGCGGAATGTGTGTTTGGGATCATTGTCATGCTGAAAGACCCAGCCAACGTTTCATCTTCAAATGCTCTCACTGATGGAAGGAGGTTTTGGCTTAAAATCTCACGATACATGGCCCGCCGTTCATTCTTCCCTTAACATGGATCAGTCGTCCTGTCCCCTCTGCAGAAAAATATTCACACCAACCTGCTTGGCTATTGTAAATTCACTCTTTCCCAGCCTGCTGCAGGTCTTCTACAATTTTCTTCCTGGTGTGTCCTTCAACAGCTGTTTGGTCTTGACCATGGTTGAGTTTGGAGTCTGAACTGTTTTGAGGCTGTGGACAGGTGTCTTTTTATACAGATAATGAGGTCAAACAGGTGCCATTAATACAGGTAACGAGTGGAGGACGAAGAGCTTCTTAAAGAAGAAGTTACAGATCTGTGAGAGCCATAAATCTTGCTTGTTTTGTAGGTGGACCAAATACTTATTTTCCAGTTTCCATGATTTTGCAATTAAATTCTTTAAAAATCCTACAATGTGATTTCCTGAATTTTTTTTTCTCATTTTGTCTCTCATAGTTGAAGTGTAGCTCTCTCATCTTTCTAAGTAGGAGAACACAATCAGTGGCTGACTAAATACTTTTTTGCCCCACTGTATCAATTCGAAACTGATTTTTTTGACAATTCAAAACTTAATTTGGATTCTGGTAATATAGTTTATTGCAAGAATTATTCAGATGGTAGTGGTTTGTTAATTTGCTCAAGTCTAGTGTTCATACACATCTAAACCAGAAGTTGTCCATTAAGTTACTGGGGTTAAGTTTAGGGTTAGGTGTAGGTGTAACATTAATAATAATTATCTAGAGTAATCGTTTTATCTGTGGAAGTCCCCACCAGCATAGTCACACAAACGTGTGTGTGTGTGCATGCAAGTACGTGTTTGGTTGTGTATTTGCACAAGGAGATCAAGTGCAGGGTGCCTTTATTAAAAATTAGAAAGGCTATTTGATCCCAAACAGTAAGCGCAGGTCTCAGCATAGCAAAAACTCTCCAAAATGTTAACATGAAACTCTCCATCATATGTCCTGTATCCAGCAGCTTAGAGATAAGACTGCCAGTTCTGCCTGACCTAAAAAGGTGAAATGAATCAATCAGTATTTCTATATTTGGCTGTATCGGGAAAGTGTTGTTGTGTTAAAATATCTTCTATTAGGCACATGAAAAATGCGTTGAAGAAGAAAAGGGGATAGGCGAAGGGAGAGACGCAGAGAGAAAATTAGACTGAAAAGGTACACAGACCATCTCCACAGCCTAAAAGTAAAGTAAGGCATGCCATTTTATATTTGAGGATAGCTGTTACATGGGCAAGGAAGGTGTTTTTTTTATTTGTGGATGAGGTTTAGAGGTAGATTTGGAGTCAGCAGTTTAAAACTTTTTATTTAAATATTTTAAAGTTGTCGTGCCATATCCAACATTTTATACTGAACAAGCAGATACACCTGCCTTTTACTCCATTAACAAGGACACGGGGAGATTAATGCACTCAGCCTTTATTGCCCACTTTCCAGCAAAATTAGGCTGTATTCTTCTCGAAAAGTGGATTATTTATGAATCTAGTTTATGAGCCTAAACATCACAAGCTGCGTGTCTCTCCTTTATGCATTTGAAGAAACACTCAAAGTGACGGAGATATGAGAAGTGTTGCCATTTATAGGTATGCCTTGCACATTTTTGCTGCCTACCCAATCCAGGTGATTATTTTTAGCAGGAAGCATGTTTATGGACACAGTTGCCAGGTCCGGGTCCGGTTTAATGGAATTAGATGCTGGCACCATGGGTGCAGGATGAGTATTGTTCTATGACCAGTAAAAAAAAAAATCACCAAGTTATCTCATGTCTGAAAGGTTTTATACATGTGAATTTGTATCTGTTGGTAGCACGGTGATGCAAGTGGTTAGCTCAGTCGCTGCACACCCTAGTTGGATCCAGACCAGGATTCTGTGTTTGGAGTTTGCATGTTCTTGCTGTGTCCGCATGGGTTTTCTCTGTATACTCCGGATTTCTCTCACATTCCAAAGACATGCATATGGTTAATCTTTTTCTCTAAATTCGTTCATACTAACGTGACATTAAGTAAATAAATAAATAAATCAAGGACTTTCAAAATGTCAGTACGCTACCATAGTACTATAAATAAACCTATAGTTTGTAGATCATGTTAGGTAATTCATATAGGTTGTCACATTCGTGACTTCTGGAGTATAGAAACACTTTAATTGTGTCTCTTCAGTGGAAACATTTTTATGGTAATTGAGCCACCAGTAAAATATATTGTGTATTAACTTTACACTAAAATGAAAAGGATTTGGGGTGAGGTTGTGAAATTGCTTTTTTCCTTGGTTCCACACTGCACAGTCTGAATATTAAAGTAAATATAGTTGCTTTGGCGGCCATTGAAAACTGAATGTTAATGACTGACACACTGCAAGCCTGCCCAATTCTCTTTTTTGCCCTGTATTTCCTCATTTCCATACATCTTGCCAGCAGTATTTCTGACAAAAGCACTGCTCTTACATGAGGTGCTGTTGGAATCTTAATCTGGCTAAAATGTGTAGGTACAGATTCTAGAGTTCTAGAAATTTCTGCAGATCTTTGTCTATTATCCTTTTCGTCTTTGTCACCCAACCTCTAGATGTGATATTTGCAGGATGCACACTTCTGTAGAGAGTAGCACCAGTACTGAATTTTCTCTGTTTTATTGGGGCATGATTCACACGAACAGACTTGGGAGAACAACATAATAAAAATAGCATAGTACAAGAAATTATGGCAGATGAAAGCTGAAGCTGGACTTTTGCCTATGCCCTGTATAAAAGGGATCTTTTTAGGTTTGAGATCAACAGGACCTAATGGTATTGGGGAGCAGGGCTGGCTGTACTGTTTCTTACTGACTGGTTGAGATGGTTGTAGTCTGTCTGGACTGTGGATTAAGCATATTAAAACCTAGTAGGAATTACACCTGATACTTATCTGCTGATTAAGTCCTCAGGGCATAGAATGAAGCTTAGTGAGACAGACGTAAATAAATACAGACCACCATGTCCTGTGGTCCTGTGGTCTTATAATGTGGCCAGTAAATGTATGCTGTATTTCAAAATAAAGTAACTCTGCAGCAGCCAATGTACGTATACCAGCAGTTGGTAGTTATTTGAAAGACAGGACAGAGGGAGGCTGACAAATGTGCATAGCAAGTGATAGGATACAGCCAGGAACTGGATAGCTACAAAGTGCTATTATGTAGCTGATAAAATGGTGCATAGTACATGGTAAACTGGATACTGTGTGCATTCATTCATTCATTCTGATCTGTAGTCATTTTTTATATTAATTTCTTGTTCAAACAGCCAGTGAGCCAAAGGAGTTAAACCATACAAAAGGGTTGTTATGCACAGCAATGATTATGCAGACACTATTACTGTTGTCACTCTGACCATTTGTTAGACTGTCTCTTAGACTGTCAGTAATTATTTACTAACAAATACGTCATTTTCAGTATTTTCTGTAATATTTGTTACTGTGTAATATTTTTACTCGTGAATTAAGGTGTACACAAACAATTGGGTTCTTAATATTTCTCATTGACAAAATAATAAGGTTTTCTTTTGCAGACAAATTCAGACCCTTGTGTAGTTGTACTGGCAGATAAAGCATGCCCCACACCCTAGTAACTGGATGTGCTATGAAGGTTCTCATATTTAGGTTGCTTTGTATTATGAGCCTATGCCATCATAATAAAGAACCCTACGATTAAGCATTGTTTTCTCCTAAAACTAAGCTTTGCCCAAAGAAATATACGGCATTACTTGAAAAGTGGAAAATACGTGCACATTCACAAACCCAGAGCTCACAAATCCTCTAAACAAGCCTTGAATTTAGGGGTTTGAGGATTTTCCCCCATCAAAGTCCCCAGACCACCCACCAGAACGCACAGGGACAATAGCACTTAGATCCGGAAGCTTCCATCTGGTCTATACAATTGTAAAGCCCTTGTTGTGCTGGCCTACCACACACACACACACACACATGTACTGAGTAATGTCTATTAGTTTGTGTGGTTTGTTGTATGTGCATATATGTCTGTGGGCATGCACACACTCACACGTTTTTATTTAATTGCTTCCCTTTGACCAGAAAGTACATGAAACGGGCAGAAGCTTTTGCCGACCAGATTCATAGTGAAATTTAAACTATTTGTTGCTTGAAAGCGGTTTTTGAAATGCAAAAGACAAAAGGGTGCAAAAAAATGGAGGCTAATAACAAGTTATTTGCGTGTCCAGATTAGGCGTTTGAGCCCAGCAAAGCATCTTTTCCTTTCTCTTGCTTCCTCTTTCTCTCCTTTTCCATCACAAAAGCTGCAGACTCCCTTATCCCCTTCCTCCCTTTCAGTAGCATTTTATATTTGCGTGATTGATTGCTTCCAAAGCCTCTGTTTTTGCTTTGTGTTTCTAAGAGAATGACTCCATTGTAGAGTGATGATTCTTCTCTGTAATTTTTGCGTCAGGCGTAGGAAGCAGCAGCATGGTATTGGGACTCTGTAAGAAAAAACAAGGTGATCAGTGCACTAGGCGAATGCTTGTCAGAAGATTCTGACACATTTGCAAAGGCAACCAACAGCAAATAAGCAAATACAAAAAAAGTATGTGTGTTATTGTCAGTTTAAGACAGATGTCAGAGTTAAGCCTTGACCGAAAGAGAAATATGGAAACATCCAGACCAGTGCAGTTAGTGAGTTAGTGTGATTTGCTATTACGTTAAAGATTAAGTGCTGGATGCATTTCAAATGTAAGGGTTAAAATGTTATAGGTTCAGTCTTTAAGCTTTAAAATACTCATATGTGCTATAAATAAAATGTATAAGTTCTTTAAGAATTTCAGGAAGCCATGTTAACCACTTTAAAGTCGTCTTGATGTGTGAGAGATAAGGCCCAGGCATGGAGAGAACTTGCAAAACAAAGCTGAAAGAATACAGATGATTTGGTTAGAACCAAAGACGCACGAGTGAGCGTTAGTGGGGTATCATCTAAGCCAGCGGAGCTTTACCTTCATAAAAGTAAATCTCTCTGGCTCATGAGCAAAGCTTGATGAGTCTTTCCGCCAAGCAGCCCAACTCGCACTCATTTCTCCCTGTCTCTGACTTTTATGATTTGCTTGCAGCGAGCGCACAAATGTGCTTATCCTTGCAGGTTTTCTAGTGGCACTGTAGAATATAATGTGTATGTGTTAACATCAGGTAAATTGCTTATATCTCGCACCTTACGTGTTGCAATTCATAGTGCTTCTGTGTGTGTGTTGTTCATGGTGGCATTTTAGTATATTCCACCCCCTCCGGTCTTTTCCACCCTCAATTTAATTGCTGCTTTTCAGGGAAGCGCTTGACTGCATAATTGTCAAAACTCGGCACGATTGAACTCTCCTTCACATACCAAATTTGACACTTTCTGATGCATCTTGTCTCTTTATGACACTTCCCAAATAAAGAGTGCACTCCAGATGTTTGCCATAATTTTTTATGCTGCAGATCTCAGAGTGCTGCTGTGAGTGTGTGCGGGAGGATTAGAGATTTGTGGGGACAGGCTGTCTGTGTGTTTGGCAGGCGTGGACAGGTCCGCTCCGTTCTACACGTGAATATTTTAGCAAATGCTTACAAATTGCACTCGGAGATGGAATGAAGTGTACTAACATTTGTTTATTAATGACGCAGAAATTTTCGAGGTGTGGGAATTTTAATGTTAATTGCGATGCTGTGCGAAGTTCACCAATACTCTCGTTTCTGGGTAGACATTTTGTGGCTATTTTTGCCAGCTTCATTTCAGGCTCGTACTTTTTGTGTGGTCCTGTGATGTGCTCCTGTTGTCACCTTAATTTATGCTTTATTTATATTTTCAGTAAAGAATGAACTTCGTTCCAGTGCAGCTGTGCATGCCTGTCATGATGTCCTTTCATGAACGCTTCCATTGTTTTTAATTCTTTCATAGCGGTACATGTCAATTTTAGTCACATTTGCCTATACAGAACCTTACGGCCTTGTGAAAATGCATTAGTTAGTAGAGTTGAACTTGAGCATTCTCTTCCTGGGATTTACCAGGTTTACCAGAGGGTTGCGTGTTGCGCGAAACCATCTGAGCACATACCGGTATATCTATGAAATCCAAGTTATCGGACGAAATTTCAAGAAAATCAGGTTTAGTACATATATACTATGTACAAATACACTGCAGTCATAATAAAAGCTTATGTAATGTGATTTAAGTTAAAGATTTCCGTCAGTCTTTTGGTTTGGTGTCTCACTATGAGATATGCCGACTCCTGAATTGCCAGACTCATCCTAAAGACTAGCCTCCCCAACAGATAAATCTAGTCTATAGAACCACGGAAATGTATGAGTTTCCAGCCACACAGATATACTGTATAGAGGCACCAATAAAAAGGGCACAGGATGTAGCCATTCCGCTGGTGATATGTGCATGTGGTCTGCCAGTGGCTGGTGACAAGTGCTAGCATATGCCAACTGGATATCCTACACAATCCAGTGGGATAGGCACTGTGTAAGTGTAGAGTTTCCCACTTGGGGTTTTGCCTTGAAATTCGGTCTTTCCGAACTCCTACGTCCGACTTATGTAAATGCACCAGACAGATCATGTACTGCCCCTGCAGTTCCTCATCAGGAAATAATTGGGGGGAAAAAATGGCAACAGTTCAGAAGAGAGGCTTACTGTTGGTGAGTTAGGGATAACTTAACCTTAGGGATAAAAGCCAGGTCTGGCTTAAGAGTATCCTGTATTAAGGGTAGATCCTTAAACTTAAGTTAAGTGAACCCTCTACCAAGCTGCCACTGTTGAGTCCCTGAGCAAGGCTTTTAACCGACAATTACTTGGATTGTAGTGTTGTATCTGGATAAAGGCATCTTCTAAATGAATACATTTAAATGTAGGATAGATAGGGATGTACAAGTACGTGTGTTTTTATTCAATCGAGACAAACCATTGCACAAAGCCCAGGAGAGCTGCATGCTTCAGCTGCCTACATTTGTTTTTCTTTTTCTTTTTCTGAGATGCATGGTCCGAGCTTGCAGATCTAAAATCAACAGCAATCCCCTTTCATTCTTGGGCACTAGGAAATACCTTGAGTAAAACCCATGGCAGTGTTCTTTGGAAGATTCCGTCTTTATAGCTTATTTCTCTATCGAGGGGATTTCCTCCTGAAGAACACAAGCTGACTCACCCTGAGCCTTCCAATTTAGTGTTCTCCTGATTTTGGGTGGCGCAACAGTAAACTTGAGCCGTCACCCTCCACCTATCATTCTCAGAGCCCAAGCTGATGTCACACACGCTGCTACTCTCGCTGGAAGAGCACTGAGAGAAAGCCTGTCTGACATTAATGCTGTGTCATCTATCAGCTTTGTAGGTACAGCATTTTCACATTCATAATATGCTCGGTCTGCACCTGGCAGATGCCTATTTGACCCTATTATCTTGGGGAGATGCCTCTTTTTTTCTTTTTTTTTGCCAATGGTTGTCTCATCACGTTAGGCAATCCCATCATGGTTGCCTAACGGCTGCCTCATCACAACATAGATCTTGTCCCACTGGCTAAGATCTGGCTTGGCAGTCATTTCCTCCTATTGCTCTGCCTGGTGTGCCACGGGCATGGAGGAGGCGCTGAAAATTTTTGCAGCAATAATTGTAATTGAAGACTGAAAGCAATCAATGCTGGCAAAGTTCATGGACCATAGGCTGGGGTGCAGATAAGCAATCACAGGCTTGATTGGAGGCAGGTGAGAAAGACCACGTTGTCCACCAGTGATCCTCAATGACCAGGATTCTTGGCAGAAAAAGGCTTGTCCCAGGCACAGAAATGTTCCTCCCTGCATTCTGGGAAGACAAGTAATAGCGCACTACCTGTGTGCTTGGCCTTGTGTAGCCATTTCCCCTTGTAGCTGGAACTAGGGGTGTCCGCCACTACTTGGGCTGGGGATACACAACGTTTTTGCAGCAGAGTTGGACATATCTTACAGATCCCTGGTTAGAGATGGCATGGTATTTGATATCACTATTGTCAGCCCCCATTGTCAGCTGGTGTGAACTTCAGCAGGTTGTCGTGTCCATATCTACATGGCTAAATTGATTGAGTTTCTGCATTGTGACCGGCTGATTTTATACTTGCGTAAACGAGCACTGGAACAGGTGTAGCTAATAAAGTGGCCAGTGAGTATTCGCCACCAAACAGTTTTGTAGTACATCTGTCTTGTGTATGGCTAGTATGTTTTCCCAAGCCTTGTGGAGAACCTACCATAGTTCTTTTAAATACTTGTCTCACATGCTTCTGTCTCCTCATGTAACCCTAGTCTGACTCAGTGATATGGGGGCTGTACCAGCCACTTTAGGACTCCTTGTTATTATTTTTGCTGGAGATTGCCTTCTTTCTGACTTTGGCCAAGTGTTTGGGGTCATTGTCATGCTGGAGGATGAAGTTGCAACCAACCAGATGGAACTGGGCGATGAATAAGAATTTGCCTGTAATTCTCAGCAGTTATTAATTTAGATCAAAACACCAATTCCATTTGCAGAAATACAGCCCCAAACATTCAGGGAACCTCGACCGTGCTTTATTGTTGAGAACAGATGAAGATACATGTAGCACTCTCCAGACTTTCAGTGGAAACACAGCCCAAGTCCAATATCTCATATTCTGCCTCATCAGTCGTGCCATTGTACTCTATTGGCTGCAGTACACTTTATAGAACTGATGTTTCTTGCTTCACATGTTGTGGCCTGGTTCTAGTTTTTTCACCATTATTTTGCAAGTTTATTCATACACTTTACTCACCCTTTACTCTTCTTCCTGTGTAGGCACTCTTCCCTACGAGATCAAGATTGTGATTGCGGGAAATCATGAGCTGACATTTGATCAAGAGTTCATGGCTGACTTGATCAAGCAGGATTTCTACTATTTCCCCTCTGCCTCCAAGCTCAAGCCGGAGAACTACGAGAATGTGCAGTCATTGCTCACCAATTGCATCTACCTGCAGGACTCCGATGTTACTGTCCGAGGCTTCCGTATCTACGGCTCACCATGGTGAGTGGCTCTTACTCTCTCCTTGTTACTGTGCCTCTCTGCTTACCTTCTCCCTTTATTTCTCCTTCTCTCCCAAGATGTAATTTGAAATGAAGATTTTTTTCAGTGACATAATGGTTCAGGTAGCAGTGTCTTGTCCATATCCCAGCCAAACATTGAAATGACAGCAACTTGTTCTGTCATAGATGCCTTAAAGCATGTTAATGTCTCGTAGCAACTGCACTTGGAATCACTGAGACATGTCACCAATCGTTCTGCTAAACTAATGACCCTTGGATCAATGGCAAAACATTAAGATGTTAACACAAGTCTTACCATTTATAAAATGGCGGCAAAAAGTTGATTCATTATGGCAGGGTTAATAAATGAATAATAAGCATAAATAAATACTTAATACGTAATAAATACGTCTTCCACAATGCAATGGTCCCGAACTTTCAATTCCGCATGAAAGCCAACAGGCTTTTGCTACTTTCTAGTATAATGGTTTTGTTCATTCCTTCAGTCATTTCCATACCTGCTTAATCCAATTAGGGGCTGGAAGGAGTCAGAGCTTAAACTGGAAGCACAGGGTGCAACATGGGCATGTCTAGAGCTGTGAGGCAAAATTCTTTGGAGCAGAACATAATACATACTCGTACCCAGAGCATCACATTCCTTCCACTGGCTTGTATTCTTCCCACACTGCAACCTGGTGCCATCAGGTAAATGGTGCACCTGATTGTCTATGTAATGAAAAATGGACTCATTGGACCAGCAACCTTCTTCCATGGCTCCAGTGTCCAATTCTGACACTTACATGCACGTTGTCTGACAGTCACATGTCAGTGGGATAGGATTAGTCGTCCTTGGGTGCCAACACCCTGTTGCCGGTACATGGTTCGTCCCTGTTCACCACTGCTAACCAGGAGCACCCCACAAGCCTTGTTGTTTAGGAGATCCAGTTGTCAGGTCATAATGATTTGTCCCTTGCTAAAGTCGCTCAAGTCTCGACTCCCACAACATGTTCTGTCGTAATGAGAAAATCAGCATTATTTGTTATTTGTTCTGTGCGTGCTTTTAGTGTTTTGGATGATCGGCGGAATCTCGCAGCATCACACCCAAAACAGTGTCAGAAGTGTTAAGTTGAAGGGGGAAGCGGGTAAGAAGTGGGATATTTGTGGCTCGCTTTCGCTGTCTATCTCTCCGCCTTGTCTGTTTGTCACCATATGCTGCTTCGTGTTCCCTTCCCCCTCAAGCCCTCCTCTCTTTTTGCTCCATCTTATGCCAGTCCCCCATTGTCTCTCGTTAACACTTCTGCTGGCATCCCTCTGTGTCCAAGGCTGTATTATCAGGCACACACTACATTGTGCTGTTTTATTCCCTCTTAGGGAATGTATTTGTTTGTAAGAAGACTTACCACGGCCACAAAAAGAATAAAAGAACCCAGACATATTTGAGCATGTCTAATGGGAATATGGGTGTAAGTCCTTTGGGCTGTGTATCGATGCACCCTTGTGGGACGGATTTCTTTCTTCCTCTATTGTTCAGGACACTTTCCAACCTAGCAGCATCTGTAAGCAGCTACACTGATTTCAGTATGCCTAGTGATAATAGCATTAGCTTCGTTAATACAGTAGATTAGTATTAGAGAGGTCACACTGAAATCTTATTTTGTCCCAAAAATTGGCTGCTCTGGTGTATTTAGATACCTTATGAATGCTAAATTTTAAGTTGAACCAGTTCCACATCAGCCCCCCACTGTGATCAATCCAGCCATTCTTTGCAGAGGTGTGTGAATGTTCATGTTTGCACTCAATCACCAGAAGCTTCTAGTCAAATACAGTGCTGTTTGTCTCCTTCTGGCAGAAATTTAGTGTTCGTTACAGAACGTGACCCGTCTCATAGATAGTATTTTGTAACGTGCAAAAATGAGTGCAAACAAAATGAAGTAGTGGATTCAATTTCATTTCTTTTTTGTTCACAGACATGTACACAAACTTTGCAGTGTGGAATTTCACCAAAAATTGTAGCACTGAGATTTTAAATTGTGTAATTGAAAAAAAATCAATTATAATAAAAAATTTAGAATATAATCCAAGGTGATTTTATATAACGTTTGCATAGTATGAAATATAAAAACAAATATTTTACACATGCTTTCCTTTCAGCCTCTCACATGCTTTTGTTTGTTTGTAAGTGGGTTTGTAAAATTGGTTTGCTGGAATTTTCTGTTTATTTAATTTTGATTGAATTTTTAAAATATATGCTATTTGTTTTAAAAATAAATATAAGTATTTTTCTTTGTTACACTACTGTTTTACATTGGTTGTAATGTTTGTAGACATGCTTGTATAGCTGCTTTAGCCCCCCCATTCTGTTTACTGCAAACACCGAGTGGCACGGTGGCGCATGTGGTTAGCGCGGTCTCCTCAGCTGCAGATATCCCTGGTCCTGACTTTGGAATTTGCATGTCTTTCCCATGTCAGTGTGGGTTTTCTCCAGGTATTCCAATCTCCTCCCAGATTCCTAAGACATGCCTTAGATTAATTGGTTGCTGTAAATGTATGAATGTGCCTGACTAGTACATTTAGCAGCATTTAGCAGACGCTCTTACCCAGAGCGACTTACAACTTATACAGTCTTACAATCTAAGCAATTGTGGGTTAAGGGTCTTGCTCAAGCTTGGCAGATGCAGGATTTGAACCCTCAACCTTCTGGTCCATAGTCCTGTACCTTAACCGCTAGGCTACCACAGTACCAATAGCTATAAAAATTAAATAAACTGCAAACACTAAACTAGGAATCACATAAAAACATCTAATGTTAATCTATTCAAATGTGTCAAGAATTTGTGTTTGGCCATGTTTTTGGCCATACATGTGTTTGGCCATGTTTTTATTTCTTTATTGTGACCAAATGTCCCATGATAGCAGTTGTCCAAAATCTTTGGTGTTTTGTGAACATTTGGTGTGTCCCAGTGGCAGATCCCCAAAGCATATACACTAATGGACAAAAAAAATAAAGCACCCAGACAGAAATGTTGGATTGGTGCAAAACTCGGCATGCAGTTATGTCTCAGACAGATATGTAAATGATTACAGGTGTGGTCTGATTATTATTGCCACAAGAGGGCGCAAAATTACTTCCCCCACTGTCTGCATAAAGGCTACCTGATAGTGTACCACTTGGAGTGAAGTCATTGACTGCTAGACATGCCTGACATTTGCCCTGTTGACAGATTTTGGGAGGGGGCACATCTGTGAACAGATGGTCGTTTGAGCAGGATGGTCATTCTTACCTAGTTGTTAGGAGGTGTTGGTTACAGACCACCAGTAAAGTGGATCATGTGATCCACTGACGAGCACGAGCAGCTCCCACAGTTTTGTTGTCCACTATCGAGACACAGGTGGCACCTTCACTTCACAGTCCTGTCTCTGCCAGGACCATTTCCAGGTGCTTAGCAGAAGGAAATTTGTTGTCACGACACCCATTACATGTCTTGCCATTGACAGCCAGCCACTGTCTCCGTTTGCTGTATGTCATGAATGAGTAACCTGGACTGCTACAGACTGGGACTGTATCGTCTTCGGAGATTAATCCAGGTTCTGTTTGGGATCAGACGACTGTCGGGTTTCAGTATGTAGTCCTACTGGTGACTACCACGGGTTTCAATCCTGCCTTTGCTGTGGAGCAACACACATGCTGGTCTGATGATCTGGAGGGGCATTGCATATGACAGTCGGTCACCTGTAGTAGTGATAAGAGTTGCACTAACAACTCAGAGATACAGTGGGGCAAAAAAGTATTTAGTCAGCCACTGATTGCCCAAGTTCTTCTACTTAGAAAGATGAGAGAGGTCTGTCATTTTCATCATAGGTACACTTCAACTATGAGAGTCAAAATGAGAAAAATAAATCCAGGAAATCACATTGTAGGATTTTTAAAGAATTTAATTGTAAATTATGGTAGACATTAAGTATTTGGTCAATAACAAAACTGACAGAGGTCAAATCTTTCCTGTAAGTCTTCACCAGGTTGGCACACACTATAGCTGGTATTTTGGCCCATTCCTCCATGCAGATCTCCTCTAGAGCAGTGATGTTTTGGGGCAACACGGACTTTCATCTCCCTCCACAAATTTCCTTTTGGGTTGAGGTCTGGAGACTGGCTAGGCCACTCCAGGATCTTGAAATGCTTTTTACGGAGCCAATCCTTCGTTGCCCGAGCGGTGTGTGTTTGGGATAATTGTCATGCTGGAAGACCCAGCCATGTTCCATCTTCAATGCTCTCACTGATGGAAGGAGGTTTTGGCTTAAAATCTCACTATACATGGCCCCGTTCATTCTTCCCTTAGCACGGATCAGTCGTCCTGTCCCCTCTGCAGAAAAACAGCCCCAAAGCATGATGTTTCCACGCCCATGCTTCACAGTAGGTATGGTGTTCTTGGGATGCAACTCAGCATTCTTCTTCCAAACAGTTTTTACCAAAAAGTTCTATTTTGGTTTCATCTGACCACATGATATTCTCCCAATCCTCTTCTGGATCATCCATATGCTCTCTGGCAAACTTCAGACAGGCCTGGACATGTACTGGCTTAAGCAGGGGGACACGCCTGGCACTGCAGGATCCGAGTCCCTCTCGGTGTAGTGTGTTACTGATGGTAGCCTTTGTTACTTTGGTCCCAGCTCTCTGCAGGTCATTCATCAGGTCCCTCCGTGTAGTTCTGGGTTTTTTGCTCATCGTTCTCATGATCATTTTGAAACCACGGGATGAGATCTTGTGTGGGGCCCCAGATTGAGGGAGACTATCAATGGTCTTGTATGTCTTCCATTTTCTTACACTTGCTCACACAGTTGATTTATTCACACCAACCTGCTTGCCTATTGTAGATTCACTCTTCCCAGCCCGGTGCAGGTCTACAATTTTCTTCCTGGTGTCCTTCGACAGCTCTTTGGTCTTGGCCATGGTTGAGTTTGGAGTCTGACTGTTTGAGGCTGTGGACAGGTGTTTTTTTTATACAGATAACGAGGTCAAACAGGTGCCATTAATACAGGTAACAAGTGGAGGACAGAAGAGCTTCCTAAAGAAGAAGTTACAGGTCTGTGAGAGCCAGAAATCTTGCTTGTTTGTGGGTGACCAAATACTTATTTTCCAATTAAATTCTTTCTAAATGTGATTTCCTGGATTTCTTTTCTCATTTGGTCTCCCATAGTTGAAGTGTACCTATGATGAAAATGACAGACCTCTCTCATCTTTCTAAGTAGGAGAACTTGCACAATCAGTGGCTGACTAAATACTTTTTTGCCCCACTGTATGTGCAGGATGTCCTGCAGCCAAATGTCTTGCTTCTCATGGCAGGCCTTCCAACTGGCATTTTTCAGCAGGAAAATGCTCGCCCACACACAGCAAGGGTTTTCTAGGAAAGTTTCCACCAGATTGCAAAACTTCCCTGGTTTGCCCGGTGCCAGATTTATCACCAATCAACAATTTATGGGACCAGCTTGGACCCCAATTTTCAGCAAACTATGAGTGTGGAGGATCTACAGGCCCAACTGTGGGCAAATGTGTGATAGAGGCATGTCTAGCAGTCAACGATCTTTCACCAAGAGGTACACTACCCCAAAGTAGCCTCCGAGAGACTTTTTATAGACAGCAGAGGAAGCACACTTGTAATCTGCTCCATGCTGAGTTTTGCAGAAATCCGACATTTCTATCTGGGTGTTTTATTATTTATTTATTTATTTATTTATTTATTTATTGTCAGTGAGTGTAGTTGAAAAAATAAAAATAAAAAAATAAAAATAAATAATCAAAATGGTTATGGTTATGTGGGCATTGCATTATTTTGCTACAGGAACACAAATGTCAATGAAAATATCTCACAGACATAATACATATACAGTGTGTGTGTGTGTGTGTGTGTGTGTGTGTGTGTGTGTGTGTGTGTGTGTGTGTGTGTGTGTGTGTGTGTGCAGTTCTAATACATTAGTGGTGCCAAAGCCTGGTAATGACTTTCTGCTGGAGCAACAGAAAATAGTTCATGTGCACTGTCATTTTGTCACTCTCATTCCTCCTATTCCTTCATCAATTTCCCTCGTCCCATCACTTGGAGCCAGACATGTTTCTTCCCAGTGGGATGAAGCAGTTTCTGTCACCATGGTGATGTTGTACCACGAAATGAGGATTTGTGGACTGAGTCCTATGTTGCCAGGTGCGAATGCTGTATCTGATCTAAACATCATTGACTAATCTCTGTACCCTTAACTGTGAGGACGGTGTTTCTGGAAGATGCGTACTCTGTATCACACAAACACACCTAAGCACATGCGAACACTTTGTAACGGGCTAGCTGAGATCTTGGCACAAAGCACTTTTCCCTAAATCCTGACTATTTGTCATGTGGTGATTTTGGAATGAAAAGGACAGCATGGGGGAAACATGTGGTGTGTTTTTCTGTTCTGCTGATGCTAATGCAAGTTTACAAGTCATTTGTCATCCAGAGATCCACAGAAGTGTGTGTGTGTGTGTGTGTGTGTGTGTGTGTGTCAGAGAGAGAGAGAGTCCCTTTAGAGATAGAGCCTTTCAGACAGCATGTACAAGCTGTGTAGAACCCACAGTATGTAGGCTACTCCTTTGAGGTTCAAAGATGCCCCCATTCACACATCTGGGCACCCCTTTCAAAGTCTTTGGGACGTTCTGGAGAAAAATCGACAGTGGTTTTGTCATCAGTACGAGGGCTCAGCCAAAAAATACTGCAACTCTGGATGGAAATAAATGTTGTGACGTTGCATAAGATTGTCAAAACAATGCCAACACACATACGAGTCATAGCGAAAGCTGAAGGTGGTCCAATATACAGTTTTAATTTCCGAACTCTTCTGAATCTGTATTTTGTTAATTTTATTATTATTTAATACCTGACCCTGTTACAAAAATGGATACACAATGCATATTTTTTTTTCTCATTCTATAGTGGTAGAAAAGTTGATCATGTTATAATTTCTGCTCAAACAATGGAGCATTGCTGGAGCTCTAGCGCTTATCCCTGGCGAACACAGTGCTGGTGCAACCTGGATGCCAAACAGTTGCAGGGTGGGCTTGGCTTGCTGTTGCAGGGATCATTTCTGGACTGGCCTTGTATTTCTCAGACACTGCCAGTCGTGCCTGCATGTGATACCTGACCTGGCTGCGAGTCACTGGCAGGATTTAAACTTGGGTCCCAGGTCATGGTGGTGGGTTATTGTATTAGACCTCTGAAACTTGTGTTATGTGATGCTTAGAAATGAATTATCATCATTGCCTTGTCCAGTTTACCCAGGTTTAGTTATGTTGGAACCTCTCACTGATTCAATCCTTATGGCAGTCCTTACAAACACCCTGCTAGATTTTTGTTAGTTTTATAGTTGGTTATTAAATAAAATTAAATAAAAATAAAAAAATGCAAAATTGATGTCTGAAATAGATATCTTAATCTGCAAATGTCATTTCACTGATTTTAGCATACACTCTAGTTTTATTTATTTCCTGTCTTTCACATGTGGCAAGGTGACTTGGTGGGTAGCATTGTCACCCCACAGCAAGAAGGTCCTGGGTTCAATCCCAGGTGGGGTGGTTTGGGTCCTTTATGTATGGTGTCTGCATGTCGTCTGTGTGGCTTTACTCCAGGTACTCTGGTTTCCTCCCACAATCCAAAGACATGTGTGTTAGGTTAATTGGTGTCCTAAGATGGAGTGTGCCCTAAGGTGGATTGGCGCCCTGACCAGGGTTGATCCTGCCTTGTGCCTTATGCCGCTGGTTAGGCACTGGCTCTCCTGCGACCCTTTCCAGGATTAAGCGGATAAGAAAATAAATGAATGTCTTTGGCTGAATATCTTGAGGCTTTTACCTTCTGATCATTGCAATTATAACAAAATGTATGGTTGTTATGGTATATTTTGACAGGAGGTACAAGAGTCAGAGAACATAATGCCAGCAATTTCCCAGTTTTGGTGAACAAATGTCTCCTCTTGTAAATCAATATTAATTCTAAAGGTCAAAAAGGCAGTATTTTACCAGTTTGGCTTATTGCTTTTTTAATAGTGTGATTATGGTAGTTAGGATGCTGTGAGGTTTGATTGATAGACGATCATGGAGTTTTACAATTTCCATAAGAATATTATACATAGTTCCTTTATATTCCTTTATATTCTTTAAAGGTTATAGGTATAAACATGCTTCTATGCCATGTTAATTGGTTGTTGGCCATTAAAACATGAGGAACAATTATTTTATGTATATTTTAATAGTCTGAAATTGCACATTTTTAGGTTCATCAGAATGATGTACAAAGTGAGATTAGCTGTCAAAATGTTTAAATGACCAGTTTCTTCTCTCCTATTCTGTCCCTTTGGTTTTTTTTCTCTTTCCATTTGTTTCTCTGGGCAAGGAACTGTTTTGAACCTGGCAGGGGGCTCAGTGATTTCTGCCGAGTACAACATGTGCTGATTTTGGACAAAAACAAACGAGCCATGCAGCTCTTGCTCTGCTCCCTGAATCCACCTATGGAATGTCTGTGGCTATTGCTTCACACTCGTGGCCTAAGTGTTGTTTTTGATGTCTTAAACCAGTGTTAAGGTCGTTACTCAAAAAAGTAATCCATTATTAATTAGCACGGCGCATTTTAGAGGTGAAACGTCCTTTAAAACAGATCAGCTTTATACACATACTGCATTTAGCATTTTCTCTGAAAATGAAGCCGAGCTTTTGAGCGCGTTTGAGCTCCGATTTTTCGCTAATGCTATAGCAGAGCGTACCAAATCAAAGCCACATGATGACGTACGTGATCACATGACACACCGGTCCTGGTAGATGGAAGTACTTTTGCACTAATTGTGGCCGTGCTTTTAAAGCTTAAAATGCATTAGTAGGATCAATAAGTTGAATCTAAATTCTATTTTATTAACAGGTTCCCGTTAAGGATCGTATAGGATCAGATCAGACTCGGCTCTACTATAAATGAGTGATTACATCTTTCAAATGTAATGGCATCAAATTTACTACCTGGAAAAAGTAATCCCATTACTCATTACTTATAATTCACTCCTTAAACCCATACTACCAACTAGAAGTACAACAGCCAATAGTTTTATAAATGGCTTCTTATAAGAAAGGGGGCATTCATGTTCAAATTCAAATCATCAGTTTCTATGGAGTTTTGTGGGTTTTTCTGAGGAACTTGCAAAGATCGGGCCAGAAGATGTCGCTATTGCTATTTTATCGCTATTTTGAGCGTTTTGGAAGACATTTTCTGAAGCAGTTTGTTCCAAAGCTCCACCCCCCAATCACTAGGCAGGGGTGCATGCATAAATTGCATAGACAGGCATTAATTAGCTAATATTGAGAAGTTTGTTGTAAATGCTGTGGGAATAATTCATATTTAATTATTGTATTATTGTAATGTGATTACAGGAATTTAGACTGTAATGTGCAGCATTACTTTTCTTCACAGGAAAAGGCTAGATTGTACTTTGTACAGCACTGCTTCCAACACTGTTGAGAGCTAACAGTAATTGTCACATGGCACACCTTGCTGAGGGAGCGATTGATAGAAATTTAAAAATACAAAAAACACTGGAGGAGGGGTAGAGAACCATTTTTTTTCCTCATGAAAAAGAAAATTGAAGACATTTTAGCTACCCACGGACTCCACAACAAATAATTAACAGCAGAGATGCAATAGACTCCATAATTAGATTTTTTAATTATTGAGGATTTTCTTCTCTTCTGTTGTGGCCCAATTATAGCACCCCATTAAAAAAGGAGAGACTGGCCCAAAAGAATGAAAGAGACAAAAGAATGAGCATCTCCCCTTCTTCCTATCCTTTGGTGTATTAGACAGGGTACCTGCCTTTCTTTTTGTTTGACGACTCTTGCTTATTTATAACAGCCACATATTCTTGGGTGCTAATGACCAGCTTTGAATGGAGGGATTGATTAGGAGGGTGGAGAGGAAGATAGAGAGGACGGAGAAGTGATGCCTAATGATCGTGTGGAGGAAAACCCTTTCATTTGAGGAGATGTGAGGATTGTGTGTCTCGCTAGTTGACCTCGCCTGTGTGCCTTGGTGAATTAATTAAAATGCTAGTTGATGTGGGTTGTGATATGAGACAAGCCACATATTAGCACGATGATGTTGGATGGTCTCTACTCAGGAGTGAACTCACTGCTTTGGCTATGTAGGGCAGCCCACAGGAAGCTTTGCTCAATTAACAGCTGTAACATCTGGATCGCCCCATAGCCGTGCCTTTATGCCCAGTCCTCAACATTCATGCCTAGTATGAAAAGAAATAATTGAAAGGTAATGAATGAAAATTAATTGAATATCTTTGTTCTGTACATAATGTCTGTGTTTTCTTCTGTTTATTGGAAGTCATGTCAAACCTCCCACTGCATCTTGTAAGGCAGCTGAATTTTATTTAATTATGTTTTATTCAAAAATAATATGTTATTATAAAGCTAAATAATTAGTACATTGTCTAATGTAGTACAGTTTCTAAATACATTTCAGTTTTCCCTTTTTTCTTCCAGTTCCTGGCTTTGTGTCATTTTTTTAACCTCTCCCTCCATTTCGGTTTGCTGTTGATACCAAGTGCTTTGCCTTGGCATCGGATGGGTGAAAGCGGTCCCATGTCAATAGCAAATCAAGACACTTTAATGACTATGCTGCAGGAGGAGGCAAAATGTACTTCTGTCTTTTCTCTTCCTCTCCCATCCTGTCCAACCACCATCTTTCTTCCTCATTTCCTTTCTGCTTTTCCCCTCCCCAAGAAGTTTGAAATAATTTAAGTCTCTTGGGTTTTTATTCATTCTAATTTTGAACTAAATGGGACATCTGTTTGAGAAAAGGGAGATTTGCCTTGGTTGCTAAGGCAACTATCACTCCATGTGAAGGAGAGGGAAAAACAAGGTCCAACTGTTTATAGAATGACTTAGTTGTAGCCTTTAGTAGCACAAACACTGTTTCCCCAGATGAACCCACATTTTTTCATTGTTTTTCATCGTTGCCACAACACGCATGTCTTTGGTGCGAGTATGACTCATGGACGGACATGTGGAGCATAGCATGGTCTTCTGCATGTGCTCCGGCTACCTGTAGATAGTCACCCGTCTGGAAAAGAAGTGTCAGTGAATTTGCGATTATTAGAGGAAGCATGTGCCTGTGGTTCTCCTTTGCCAGTCATAGCCAATTCTAAAAGTAGTGCTTCCCCCCCACCACATATGACCTCCATTGGAGAATGGGAGAATCAGAAGGAAAAATACAAAACAATAACCTCAATTGTAAAATAGTTGTTTTTTTTTTTTGCAATGTACAGTGTTGCTTCAAAGTTTGTGAACCCTTTAAAATTTTCTATATTTCTGCCTAAATATGATCTAAAACTTCATCAGATTTTTGCTTTCAGTGTCTGGCCCAGATGCAGCAAAACAGGTCCAAACCATGATACTACCACCACCATGTTTCACAGATGGGATAAGGTTCTTATGCTGGAATGCAGTGTTTTCCTTTCTCCAAATATAACGCTTTACTTTTAAACCAAAAAGTTCTATTTTGGTCTCATCCGTCCACAAAACGTTCTTCCAATAGCCTTCTGGCTCATCCACGTGATCTTTTAGCAAACTGCAGATGGACAGCAATGTTCTTTTTGGAGAGCAGTGGCTTTCTCCTTGCAACCCTGCCATGCACACCATTGTTGTTCAGTGTTCTTCTGATGGTGGACTCATGAAAAAACATTAACATTTAGCCAATGTGAGAGAGGCCTTCAAGTTGCTTAGAAGTTACCCTGGGGTCCTTTGTGACGTCACCAAAACTATTACACGGGCCTTGCTCTTGGAGTGATCTTTTTGTTGGTCGACCACTCCTGGGGAGGGTAACAATGGTCTTGAATTTCCTCCATTTGTACACAATCTGTCTGACTGTGGATTGGTGGAGTCCAAACTCTTGAGAGATGGTTTTGTAACCTTTTCCAGCCTGATGAGCATCAACATCTCTTTTTCTGAGGTCCTCAGAAATCTCCTTTGTTCCTGCCATCATACACTTCCACAAACACGTGTTATAAAGAGCAGACTTTGATAGATCCCTGTTCTTTAAATAAAACAGGGTGCCCACTCACACCTGACTGTCATCCCACTGATTGAAAACACCTGACTAATTTCACCTTCAAAATAACTGCTAATCCTAAAGGTTCACATACTTTTGCCACTCACTAATATGTAATATTGGATCATTTTCCTCAATAAATAAATGACCAAGTATAATATTTTTATCTCATATGTTTAACTGGGTTCTCTTTATCTACTTTTAGGACTTGTTTGAAAATCTGATGATGTTTTAATTCACATTTATGCAGAACTATGCAAAATTCTAAAGCACCATTGTACTTGCATATCATTATGTATAGTATATACGCTCACAGACTGGTTTGAGCTCTTAGAAAGGCAATTGTAACTCAAATAACTACTTGTCACAACCAAGGTATGCAGAAGAGCATCTCTGAATGGACAACATGTCGAACCTTGAAGCAGATGGCTACTACAGCAGAAAACCACAGCAGGTGCCACTCTTGTCAGCTAAGAACAGGCAACTGACAGGGAATGGGCCCTGTTTATATGTCCAGTCATGCTTCTGTAGTCTGCTGATGAACATCTTGCATGGTGCAAATGCATATTGTAACAGTTTTATATCACTAACATAAAATGCCCAAATGCCTAAACACCGATCTACAGACGAAGACAACTCTTAGTCTCAGTTAAATATTATGCACAAAATTATCTGCTGCTGTTTCTGAAAGTTAGTCACTCAAACTGAGTATAAACAGATGAGCCAAAACATTTTGATTGCTCACAGGTGAAGCAAAATAAATGTATCTCATTACAGCTACGCTTGATAAGGTTTGGGATATATTTGGTGATAAATAAACATTCAGTTTTCGTAACCATGTTGGATGCAGCAGAAATTAACACCTGAGCCACTGTAGAACGTGTCACAACACATGTGCATCGCACCCTGCTAAGTATGTAACCACAGATCGAAGTTCCATGCTGTCCACTATCGAACACACCTACAGTGGAAGAAAGCCATCAAGACTAATGAGTCTCAGTTTCTTTTACATCACGTAGATGCCCAGGTATACAGCCCCAGATAAGACACAGTTGGGACAGAATGGAAAATGCAAATAAAAAATGCAGCGTGTCTTACATTTACCATTAATATTTCATTGCAGACAGTATTTCATGGTTTGTCTGGTCTTCTTCATTTCATTTGTTAATAAACTTCAATTCCTGCATAAAGAGAAAGGGTGCAAGCCTAAGCCAGACACCCATGACCTCCGATCCCCCAGACAGCACTGCATCAAGAACCGCCACTTGTCGATAGCAGATAAAACCACACAGCAAGGGATTGTTTTGGCAAAGCTTTGTCAAGAACGACAGTTGGGAGTTGCATTCACAAATGGCACTTAAAATGTTACTGTGCAAAAAAGAAGCCTTATGTTACCATGTCCAGAAATGGTGATGACTTCTCTCGGTTTGAAGGCATCTGGGATGGACCATCAAAATAAGGGTGGGGCAAACGGATGCAATAATTTATGACGCCAGTTGATGGTTAATGGTGGCGCTAATTAATATTGGTGAAAAAGAAGCTCACAAGGCAGAAATGCAATGCTGCTCTGTGCAATTACAGACGATTAGATTGAACATGCTGATTAGTTGCTGTTCCTGAAGAACATGCATATTTGAGGAGGAACTGAAACGTGTCTAGTTTACATAAAACAAGTTGGCAAACAATGAAATGCTCCCAGGTTTGCTCAAAACAGGTCGGTTATGCTTGTTAAGCACTGAAATGTGTTATTTTTATGTTGAATTTTTGAATGAATGTTATTTTCTATATTTAATGAGGTTTTTTCCCTGTAAGCTTAAAATTTCAAAAATTTTTACTAAGGCAAAGTTGGTTTTTGCCTATAGATATTTCAATCCCAGAACTTTTGTGCTTTCTGGCTGTTAACTATTTTATAGTGGAATGATGACACACACAGAAATGGACAAGTTGCAGTTAGTGCATGTGTGTTCATGTACATATTGGTTGTCAAATTCTGTGAACCTGACATTAATTAATACATGCTTCCTGCTATATGCCAATTTAGCAGTATTTTATCTTAAGTTACACATGTCATGATGTATTGTATTGGATTGTCTTGCAATATATCAAGTATCACAGAAGTGCAGTATTGTGATATCATTATTGTGGGCAAACTATTGAGATAGTATAATATCATGACATGCCCTGTAACTCCTGCCCCTAGTGGAAACATGTAGTATGGTCTGAGAAATCAGTATTCGAGATCTTTTTTGGAAGAACTGGACGCTCTGTGCTCCAGACTGAACATGAAAAGGACTGTTATCAGCAGCAAGTCCAAAACCCATGTTCTGTCATTGCACAGGGTTGTCTCAGTGCCCTTGGCAATGGTAATTTTTCTGTGATGACAGCACTAATGCAGAAACATAAGAACATAAGTTGCCTTCAGGACGTCATCTTCTCCAGGGATATCCATGCATCTTTTCAATAAGACCATGCAAAACCACATGCTGCACACGTTACAAAGGCATGGCTGCAGATGAAGAGGGTATGAGTACTAGACTGGCCTGCAGTCCTGACCTGTCCCCAATAGAGAATGACTAAAGAACTTTGAAATGAAAAATGTGATACAGCAACCATACATTATTGCACACCTTAAGACGTGTTTGCAGTAAGAATGGGACACAAATATCACCTGAAACATTTCATCACTTGGTGCCCTCTGTGGCAAAACGACTTAAGTTTTGTGAGAAGGAATGGCAACATTACAAAGTGGTGAATTCTTCACTGTCCTGACTTTGCTGGAATGTCTTACAGGCCAGAAATGCAAGAATAAATGTATATTACAAATGAAATGAACTAGACCAGACAAAACAGGAATTATCTTGGGTTCATAGTGTCTGCAATGAAATAAAAATCAAGGTAAATGTTTATTTTCCATACTTTCCCAACATTTTTTATATGGGACATTTTTATCTGGGAAAGTGATAAAAGCAGGATGCATTGTGGATATAAGACAAGCTGGTGGAGGGAGTGTGATGCTCTGCAGTGTTCTGTTGGACAAGCCAAGCTTCTGTTGTTCCTACGCTTTTATGTTTTACAAGTGCCACCTTCTTGAAATTGTTGCAGACCAAGAAAGCCCTTCATGGCATATTACATGAGAATTATAAGTTTGATGTGTGCATTTCTGTTGCCGTATATAAATAAATTGCTTGTTTAGCTGTTTAACATTTTTGCTTACATGGCAATATAGAGCATTAAAATTCTCTGGCTGTCTTTTCTTATCAAAATAGAGACAGTTTGAAGGACAACAGAACTTCAGGATTTTGCTACAGGTTCTTCTGTAGATGTTCATGTATCATGGAATAGATCTCACTGTTGTACTTTTTTGACTATCAGCCTAATTAAGTCCTTACACATGTGTTAAAAAGGTCATGTGTGTGTGTGTCTTTTATATTACTTATTTACCTGTCTTTTACTTCTCAGTTTTTTATTCAACTTTATCATATTATATTTTATCTTAATTACTGTAATGGCCACCCATTGCATTTTTATTTCCTTTATTGTATTACTCTATTGTTTTTTAACTCCCATTTCTTTTCGATTATATGTATCTTTTGATTCTCTTGTATCCGAGCTAGCTTTGGCAATACCAGTGTTCGTATTTGTCATGCCAATAAAGCTACTTTTGAAACTTTGATCCTGAGAGCCAAAGACCCAACATCCAACGTTCACAAGGTGTTGTTTTTTCATTGGTCCAGGTATCGGCATAAGACATTTTCCCTTGCTAACACACATTCACATGCAAACAGACATATGGAAGCACCCGCTCACGGAGCTGTTATTCTGCACCTGCTCCTCACAGTTCAGACTTGAGAGCCCTGGCAGTAGCATCAACAACAGCACATACACAATCACACATTCCCTTGCTGCATTAGTACTATTGGAGGCTGTTTGTGTATCGAAGCATCATTTGATACTCTGTCTTCTGTTCAGAGCCATCACTCGTATTCATTCCTATATCGATTTTACTCTATCCAGTGCACCTTCTCCCTCATTCCTCGTTCTCCAGTCCAAAGTTGTTTCTTGCAGCAGATGCATCACAACTGCTCAATACTCTTTTGCCACAACACATGTACTTTACTACTGTACTGTGTTAACGTATTGGCATCATAATGATAAAATATGTATGTGTTTGAGGAATTCCAGTAGGAGCTCATTAGCAGTGGGCAATGTGTCTGTTTAAGTCCCCCACAGCTCCCTGTGCTCATGGAGCCCCTCCACCAAATGAAAAACAAAAGATAGAGGCAGAAACAAACAATCCATTAAGTGCCCAGAGAATTTTGTAGTTTAAATAAAAAGCTAGGTCTGTAAAAATTGTTAAATTGATGCCTAATCATGATCTTTGTGGGAATATATTAATAAATAAATATATCCGTGGTCCGGTTCTGTCACTTGCTCATTGTAGGTGCTTTTTATGGCTGACCAGTCTGCGACTAGATGGCCCTTTACTCAGGGGGTGCAGGGGATGCTGCACTATGTGTTTTGACACATTCATCCTATAACTACCATTAAACATTTCAGTGTCTTGAACCATTGTGTTTACTCTGGTACATCAATGAGTTTTCGGTGACAGCATCCCAGCACCAGTTTGTTGTTTGCCCCTCAGACCACTATCGGTAAGAAAATTATCACTGATGACTAAGAGCAGCCCATAAGCCTTGGTGTTTAGAAGACGCTCCGACACAGTCGTCTGGCCACACTGATTTGGCCCTTGTTAAAGATGCTCTGGTCTTTAGTCCTGACCATTTCTCCCACATCCATGTCAGGTATGAGAACCGACTGTTCACTTACCAACTTATACAGTGGTACTTAAGTTTGTGAACCCTTTAGAATTTTCTGTATTTCTGCATGAATACGACCTAAAACATCATCAGATTTTCACACAAGTCCTAAAAGTAGATAAAGAGAACCCAGTTAAACAAATGAGACAAAAATATTATACTTGGTCATTTATTTATTGAGGAAAATGATCCAATATTACATATTAGTGAGTGGCAAAAAAGTATGTGAACCGTTGCTTTCAGTATCTGCTGTGACCCCCCTGTGCAGCAATAACTGTAGCTAAGCAAAACATTTCCTGTAGCTGTTTTGATCAGTCCTGCACACCGGCCCTTGGAGGAATCTTAGCCCATTCCTCCATACCGTACAGCTTTTCAGCTCTGGGGATGTTGGTGGGTTTCCTCACATTTAGCTGCTCACTTCAGGTCCCTTCCCAAAAACATTTCCATTGGATTAAGGTCAGGACTTTGACTTGACTATTCCAAAACATGAACTTTATTCTTCTGTAACCATTCTTTTGGTAGAAGAATGTGTGTGCTTAGGGTCCGCTGTCTTGCTGCATGACCCACCTTCCTTGAGATTCAGTTCATGGACCAGATGTCCTGACATTTTTCATTTAGAAATTCTATGATATCATTCAGAATTATTTTCCTCAATGATGGCAAGCCGTCCTGCCCAGATGCAGCAAAACAGGCCCAAACCATGATACTACCACCACCATGTTTCACAGATGGGATAAGGTTCTTATGCTGGAATGCAGTGTTTTCCTTTCTCCAAACATAGCGCTTTTCTTTTAAAACAGAAGGTTTTATTTTGGTCTCATCCGTCCACAAAAATTCTAAAAAATAGCCTTCTGGCTTGTCCACGTGATCTTCACAGAGAGGTTCACAGACTTCTGCCATTCATTAATACATAATATTGGATAATTTTCCTCAATAAATAAATGACCAAGTATAATATTTGTGTCTTATTTGTTTAACTGGGTTCTCTGTATCTACTTTAAGACTTGTGTGAAAATCTGATGATGTTTTAGGTAATTTCTGCAAAAATATAGAAAATTCACAAACATTCAAGCACCGCTGTATATCCCAGAGCTTCACATGTGCTGCTGTAACGAGATAAACGTTATTTATCATTCATTCTCTGCATGTTTTTTAATGTTTTGGCTGATTTATGAGCACAGAGATTAGTGTTCAGACCCCGGATACAGACCTAATAGACACTCCGTGATGCCTGTGCTATGGCAATGGGTATGATTATGAGAATCATGATTATGATACTTTTGATGAATAGAATTAAGCAAGTGTACTGTACTGCTGTGTGTTTTCTGTAAAAGACTGTAGTTTGTATAGTGAGTGTCAGGTCCCTTTCACTGGTGTGTGGAGTGTTAAGATGGCTTGGCCTGGGCATTGTAGAAGGAAGAAAAGAAATGTATTGTCTTTCATTTTTGACAAACCCCAGCTCTCAGCCTCAAATAACCAATTCACCCACTCATGCTCACATACAGACACATGCTTTCACCCTGTCCTCACCACCCTTCTCAGCCTGAAATGACAGCTTCTGCCCCATCTAAAAGTGTGGGGAATCTAACAGAGGAAGAGTGAAGGCGGTGACGAAGTTGTCTCTTTTTGACATCAAACTTTATTACAGTGGGGTTGCGATGAGCTGAGCTTGTGAGTGGGTGAAGGAAGGAGAATGAGGTGGAAGACTAAGACAGATTATCGAAAGGGTTTTTGTATTCTGCCCTGTCACCTCTTCTACCATAGACGTCAGCTATCTACAATAAATTAACTAATTATTGTTAATTATGTATATTGCATACCTCACACATACAGTGGGGCAAAAAAAGTATTTAGTCAACCACTGATTGTGCAAGTTCTCCTTCTTAGAAAGATGAGAGAGGTCTGTAATTTTCATCATAGGTACACTTCATCTATGAGAGACAAAATGAGAAAAAAATCCAGGAAATCAGGTTGTAGGATTATTAAAGAATTCATTTGTGAATCACGGTGGAAAATCAGTATTTGGTCACCCACAATCAAGCAAGATTTCTGGCTCTCACAGACCTGTAATGTCTTCTTTAAGAAGCTCTTCTGTCCTACACTCATTACCTGTATTAATGGCACCTGTTTGACTTTGTTATCTGTATAAAAGACACCTGTCCACAGCCTCAAACAGTCAGACTCCAAACTCAACCATGGCCAAGACCAAAGAGCTGTCGAAGGACAGGAGGAAGAAAATTGTAGACCTGCACCAGGCTGGGAAGAGTGAATCTACAACAGGCAAGCAGGTTGGTG
Organism: Ancistrus triradiatus; assembly: GCA_025084515.1. Taxonomy (NCBI): domain Eukaryota; kingdom Metazoa; phylum Chordata; class Actinopteri; order Siluriformes; family Loricariidae; genus Ancistrus; species Ancistrus triradiatus. The sequence goes on along the minus strand of JAJAGP010000462.1, from coordinate 115,584 downwards.
TGAATAAATCAACTGTGGGAGCAACTGTAAGAAAATGGAAGCCCTACAAGACCATTAATAATCTCCCTTTGATCTGGGGCCCCACGCAAGATCTCATCCCGTGGGGTCAAAATGATCATGAGAACGGTGAGCAAAATCCCAGAACTACCACGGAGGGACCATGATGAATGACCTGCAAGAGCTGGGACCAAAAGTAACAAAGGCTACCCTCAGTAACACACTACGCCAAGAGGGACCCTCAGATCCTGCAGTGCCACGCGTGTCCCCAGCTTAAGCCAGTACATGTCCAGGGCTTTGTGTTTTGGGGCTGTTTTTCTGCAAAGGGGACAGGACCACTGATCCATGTTAAGGGAAGAATGAACGGGGCCATGTATCGTGAGATTTAAGCCAAAATCTCCTTCCATCAGTGAAAGAGCATTGAAGATGGAACGTGGCTGAGTCTTCCAGCATGACAATGATCCCAAATACACGCTCGGGCAACGAAGGAGTGGCTCCATAAAAAGCATTTCAAGGTCCTGGAGTGGCCTAGCCATTCTCCAGACCTCAGCCCCATAGAAAATGTGTGGAGGGAGTTAAGTCCGTGT
>JAJAGP010000462.1:0-112500 GCA_025084515.1 Ancistrus triradiatus | reverse complement strand
CCCGCTGTCCGACGCCCCTGAGCACCTGACTCTTCCTGGTCATTATTGGTGCCTGATCCTTCCTGGCCATTACAAGCACCTGGTTCTATAGTACCCCCTAAAGTTGCCACAAGTTCAGGTGGCTGCCTGTGTTCCACCTCGTCAGAGGCTCCTGAGTCTCACAGCTCCTTGGGATGGTGTCTAGGTTTTTGCGTGTGTCAGGTGCAGATTAATGTATTCATCTACTCCCACCCCAAGGGGAATGCCAGGTTAAAGCTTGTTGTTAGACTTAAATGTTATGCATTTAAGTAAAGGTTACATATTTTTAATGCTAATACGTTTTATTAATAATAAGTTACAACAAACTGGACTCTATTGAATTTGAAGGTTTATTTCCTTTTTAGTCTGTTTAATTTAATAGTCATTCTGTAATTTTAGAAATATCAAATGAAAATGTATTTCCCAGTGTGGAATACGCATGTGTGAATTGTGGCTTCTTTGTGCTTTCTCTCTCTAGCAAATGCCAATAGCATAAACAAACAGCCAATGGAAATGCAAAATAAATCCGGAAAATGAGCTAGCAAATAGATTTTTTTTTATGTCAAAAGAATTGCATAAATTTATAATTCGTAAAGCAGCAGACTAATTGTGTTTGGAGACCTATCAGAGATGTTTGCTTAGCTTAGATGCTTACAAAGAGTAATTTGATTAAGGTTGTCATTATGTGACTGGAAGTCCGCACTGATTTTTCTCAAAGCTCAAAGCTGAATCAGAAATAAGATTTAATATTAAATAAGATTTTATAATTGACTTAAATTGGTTGCATTCCTCTACAGACAAACGCTTGGTATAAGTGCTTGCATTATTGGATACAGTGGTGCTTGAAAAATTGTGAAATCTTTAGATTTCTTTATAATTAAATATGACCTAAAACATATGAGGGGAAATATTAATATATTTATTGAGAAAAAATATCCAATATTACATATATGTGAGTAACAAAGTATGTGAACCTTTGCTTTCAGTATCTGGTGTGACCCCCCTGTGCAGCAATAACTGCAGCTAAGTGTTTCCTCTAACTGTTGATCAGTCCTGCTTGGAGGAACTTTAGCCCATTCCTCCGTACAGAACAGCTTCAAAATCAAACATGTGTGTGAACATCAGCTGCTTCCACGGCACTGCATCAAGGTCAGGATTTTTGACTTGGCCATTCATGGTCAAATGTTCTGATTTCCTTCAGAATTAGCTGGTATCATTCAGAATTCATTATTTCATCAGTGATAGCAAAATGCCCAGGCACAGAGGCAGCATACAGGCCCAAACCATGAGATTACCGCCACCATGTTCACAGATGGGATGAGGTTCTTATGCTGGAATGCAGTGCTTTTTTATCCAAACACTGTTTCTCGTGTAAACCAGAAAGTTCTGCTTTGGTCCATTCATCCATACAACGTATCCTAATAGTCCTCTGGCTAGTCCATGTGCCACATGAAGGCAACAATGTTCTTTTTGGAGATGGCTTTCTCCTTGCAAGCCTGCCATTGTTGTTCTGTATCCACCTGATATTGGACTCATGAACGTTAACCAATGTGAGAGAGGCTTTTAGTTTAGCTGTAGAAATTACCCTTGCTTCCTTTGTGACTTTACAGTCTATTAAATGCCTGGCTCTTGGCTCTTGAGTGATATTTTTGGTCAACCACTCTTGAGGACTGTAACTGTGTTCTTGAATTTCCTCAAGTTGTAAACAGTATGTCTGACTGTGAGTTTATGGGGTTGGTCGATATTGTTTGTAAAACTCTTTTTGTGCTAATCGTAGAGATATGTTACATCGGATCTGTTTTCTCAAGACTTAAACAGATGGGTATCATTTGCATTTTCTCAATTCTGATTCTGCTTATCAGTTCTGGTTCTTATTGATTCCAAGTTTTGATTCCAAAATGGTGATAAAATTATGCCAAATGTAGGTATAAATATTGTCTTTTTAATGTATATTTCAAGCAGGGCTGAAAGTAGTTTTCAGTTCTTGCTGGTACTACCACCACAAAATTCCACATCACTTCGTGTTGTTCTCCACCCCTCGACTACATGTCTAACAACGTGTAGAATCTCTTAATCAACTCCGTAAGGAATACAAGACTAATAGAGATAATCTAGTTTTTTTTTTCCTGTCAAGCTCTTGTCCACACTCCAGTCCAGTACATATACATATGATACCCCTGAGCTCTCCTCCCTCTCCTGGCTCTCATTCTCTTTAAGCTTTAATGGTGTTTTATTTGACTGAACCTCATTAAGATATGAAAAATATGTTAAATGCTAACATGTGAACATATTTTTTCTATTGATAGTTTACCGCTGTTAACTATCTTACCACTGTTAATCAGAATAATTGGACATCATATTAAAAGCAAAGTATATTTTCTGCACTTTAAAGGTTATATCCATCTTATTAAAAATAATAAAAAACCTACAATATTCATTAAAGATCGATTTTCTTGAATTGGGTTTTTCCTCCATTTTGTATCAGTAAACTTCTAAATACTATTATCATATCTCCTGAATGAAACTCTGCATGTTCAATTCTATTTTACAAGTAGTTGCCAGGACAGTTTACTTTTTCTGAGAAGCAAGGACTCCTCAAATTATTTCCTCCGCCCTATGTAGTGGACTGGTCATGAAATGGCAGCACCTCCACCCAATTATTAACTTATATGCACTCACTTATATTCAGGGATAGTTTAGACAACTGCTTATTCAACATTCAGTGGCTCTTAATGTTTATTTTCTAAGTAGTGCTCTAAGTAGGGAACAGGTGTCATTTGAGATATGACTACCCAGTTCCTGAATTTTGGAACTGGTTCCAAATTGGAACTGGGTTTCAATACCCAACAATATCCCTAGTCAATACCATAGTCATAAATATACAGAAATACGTAAAACTCTAAAGGTTTCACAAACTTTCAAGCACCAGTGTATGTATGGATGTGATGTGATTTGTCTTTGTGTTTTAATTTCACTAGTAGACCTATGTCTGAGCTATGAAGACAGATTACACCAAAATCAGCATGTGTGTCTGTGTGTTTATCTTATGTGGCACACCACTGTCAGTAGTCCTTGGAATCACTTAAACCTGCTGAGTGTTGCATAAGTCACGCTGTGGACCAAATGTCCCAAATCTGCCATACTTTAACCCTTCAAGGAAAGGAGTGAGGAGTAAGATGAAAATAAATATTTGCAGGAAAAGTTACTCCCCTGTAGTAAGGGGATTTAACTTGTCATTCGCACACATGCATATATCCATGTCTGATCTAACGATGACTTCTTCGTCAAAGGTATACTGTGGCTTACAGGGTTTCTCATCCCCTTTCGTGAGGTTGTGTGCATCACAGTGTGTGTTTCCCAGTGTGTGTTTAATGTGCTGTGTGTGGAGCGAGGCTGCATTGGCTGAGTAGTGAGTGTAATCTTGGCTCTCCTGCTGTGTGGATTAGCCTGGAAGGTTTTGTGGATGTACTGCTCATCGAGTTAAACACAAAATGTGGCCACTGAAATTAACAGCACCGCACAACACAGTTCAGTAACACACTTGGTACATAGTTACAGTGGCAAAGTGGCTCAGTGATTTGTAGTATGTAACAGAGCTGTGGTATCACACCAGTTGAAGTTCTGCGACCAGAAATGTTTGACAGCCAACCAAGACTGCCAGATTGCACTTGCTTTAGTTTTGAGCTAGTCCTTTTATTTGCAGATCTATGTCTAGATGGTATACTGCCTTGTTTGTAATCTGCGGACGGCATTAGTCACAATCTAGCTCAGTATAACCAAGGCCTGATAAATACGTCAAACTTGAACCATTATGTAGCCCATAAAATCAATAGCTATAAGCTATATCCCTTAAAATCTCTAGATCTTTTGTCCTTAATAATGAATAGGGATATGACAGGTCTCAGAAGAAAATTCCTCAGCTGTATGGGTCTTTATCATGTTTTCGGTATGCATGTGCACTGAATATTTATTTGAAATTATTTAAGCAGTTGAGCATTAACAATCAGTCCTAAAGTAGGTGTTGGTTTTACATACCATACATGATTGACTCTTAATGATTATCAGGACTGTTAATGATTAAAATAATTATCACAATTATTATTCTACATATAAAAACACAATAATTGATTCCAATTCCAATTTATGAACAAGTATGAACACAATTTTAGAACTGTAATTATAACTCCTCACTTTCATCCATTGATGATTACATGGAAGCTTACCTTGTGTTGTCATTGGTAGTTTTTTCTGCACTTTTTCATTTCCGTATTCACATTCGCTTTCAATTCAGGACTCGTCCTACATTTTTTCATTGCCCCCAAAAATATGCATTTGGCACAACAGTCCAAAATGCAGTAATAAATGCAGTAACAAAAAACACTATCCATCAACATTTTAGTAGATACACAAGTTCATTTGAATCTGTAGTAACAAAGAATGATTTGCTTTGTAGTTAGTTCAGTGTTGCAGACCGTTTGTGTTTCTTTGTTTAAATATGTTTTACATGTTTTTTTTGTCAAGAACGCATTGCAAAATAAAAAAAATACCAACACACAACAGAATGATACGTCTGCATTGCATAGAAAAGAAATATCCAATAATAATACCTGTCAGAAATACAGTAACTTAAGAATAAACAATTAAAAAAGCCCACATGCTCCCATGTACATCACACCTAATGTTCTCTCTTGCTAAACAGTCTGGTATAGACTATGTTGGCATGCCTCATCCATCCCTTGCAGTCTTCAGCTAGTTTGGCTTGTAGCTCTTTCTCTCTGTAAACATTATGAAGGTTTAGGATGCTTTGCTTATTGTTCAGGTCAGTATCTGTGATTTAGAAAATTGCTCTCCAGTATATTTACTGTGGGACTGTGGTGGTGCTACATTTAACGTACTGGTCTGTGGACCAGAAGTTCCAGGGTTCAAATTCCGGCACTGCCAAGCTGTCACTGCCAATGAACAAGCCCCTTAAACCTCAACTGCTTGTAAGATTGTATCAGTTGTAATTCACTCTGGATAAGAGTGCTGTTAAATGAAAGTGTAATGTAAAATACATATACAAATTAATAATTGGTATTGAGTATAACAGTTTTGAAATAGCTTATATTATATTGTGCTTATATTGTGGGACTGTGGTAGCCTAGCGGGTAAGGTACTGGTCTCTGGACCAGAAGGTTCAGGGTTCAAATCCCACCTCTGCCAAGCTGCCACTGTTGGGTCCTTGAGCAAGGCACCTTAACCCACAATTGCTTCGATTATAAGACTGTATCAATTGTAAGTCGCTCTGGACAAGGGCGTCTGCTAAATGCTGTAAATGTATATATTAGCATTTGTGAGTGGAACTTCAGAAATACTTTGTTTTGTTGTTAGTTGAGACTGAGTGAGTAATAAATTGGTGTTTGCTGATTGCATTTTGTGTCAAAGCATGTATAATATTGCTTATAGCTTGGTCCACGAAGACGGCTGTTGTGCTGACTGTGTAAAGGGTTTTGAACTAGTGAATTCAAATTTGAGAAATAGCAAATGTAAAATGTAATAAAAAAACAAACTAACCAGTAAACACAGTCAATTAGCTGGAAAGACTATGACATGATTATGATTAAAATTCAGTAAATTGTGCAGCCCAACCTTATCACTGGTAAAACTGACCCATCTCTGCTTTGTTTGCAGTATTTTAATATGTGGCAAATACACTGTCCGCGGTTTTGAAAAAGACTGTGGTTGCTCAGCGAATCTGTAGCATGTCCAAAGACTGGGTACTATGTGCCTGCTGTTGGGGTTACTGTGTTTCCGCTGAGCTTTTAATTGAAACAGATACTCTTAATGAGATGGTATGTGAAGGGTTTAGCAAAGAGGTTGTTTAAAGTCCTGTGAAGATGACAGTTTTGACTCACTGATTCTCTCAGCATCCATCTCTCCACTACAACCCCACAGAGTGTGTCAGAGGCCAAACATTTCTTTAATAATTCAGTAATTCCTAAGATGTAATTGCCCCATTTCACACCCATGCAGACTTCTCTGTGTAATTAGGGTCATAGTGCTTTCAGCATCTTTAATTGATTCAGCAAGAATGCTAAACAGAGCTTTTGTTTGTTCTGTAAATGGAGATGCGTGCTTTTTGCATATTACACTATAAAACTGCCTTAATTTATTTTTAGGGAATAGGGCTTGCTACGTTTCTCTAAGCCTCAATTTTTTCTGCCACTCGTCTTTTCACTCTGCCTTTCCCTCAGCCTCTCATTCATTCATGTAATTCGTTTTTTGCATGTTTTGATTTTGATTTAAAATTAATTTGAAGAATTAATGGCTTTTAAAAAAAATTGTGTTTTTCCTTTCCTCGAACATCTCAAGTTAACCAAAACAATAAAATACTGAAATCTGAGTTCCCACAGTCTTTTTTCTACTAGATGCGTCTTTAATGATTCATGTGGACCACATTGATAGCAATAAGCCATTAGAGCACTATCAAACACATGACCACACACACACACACAAGCGAGACCTTACCAGTATTTGCCTGTCATTTCTCTTTCTGTATCAACCTCAGATTGGATTAGGCAGCTCTTAAAAACAGTAAACGTTACGGCAGAGAGCAGAGCAATTCACATAATATTAACTCTTCCAATTATCTTTGATTGTTGCTGTTCTTACATTTTTCCTCACATTAAAGCTCGTGGGTATCACCAGGGGAGACAGGATGCAAACGCAAACAGCTGTCTGGAGCTCGTTTTTCCCAACCTCAACAAATAAAAAAACAAATTATGAAAAACAGAAGCTGCTGTAAGTTGAGCGTGTTGACAGCTCTGTGCCTTGTTTAAGTGATTTACGCATGTTAGGCTAACCCTTTGGCCTGAGAAAAATCACATTAACTCAACAAGCCATCCCAGTCTGTTGGTTATAAATTAGTTTTCAGAACATTTTTCCTCTGAATTCAAACATCAAAACTGTCTCTTACTTTTTAACTCTGTTTTCGCAGACAGTCTTTCTGATGAAGGCTTGGGATTCTGTCTGCATATACAGTGCCTATAGAAAATCATCACCCCTTTTGAAATAGTCTTTTGTGTCTTACAGCCTGAAATCAAAACCACTAAAATATCATTGTCTAGTCTTATTCACACATTTTGACATACAATTAGCATGAAGGAAGGCAGCCGTTCTGAAAATTAATTTTAAAAATGAGAAACTAGAACAACAGGGTTGGAAAAGTGATCAGTGCCCTGCAGTAATATTTATGGAGTCACCTATTATTCAGTCTGTTTGGGTATACAGTGGTATGAAAAAGTTTGGGCACCCCTGATAATTTTCATGATTTTTATTTATAAATCATTGGTTGTTCAGCTCAGCAATTTCAGGTAAATATATCATATAGCAGATGAACACCGTGATATTTGAGAAGTGAAATTAAAGTTTATAGGTTTTACAGAAAGTGTGCAGTAATTATTCAAACAAAATTAGGCAGGTGCAGATAAATTTGGGCACCCTTGTCATTTGAATACCTTTTGCACTAATTATTGGAACACAAATTTGTTTTTGTAAGCTCATTGACCCTTGATCTACATACACAAGTTGAATCCAACTATGAGAAAAGTTGTAAGGTGGCCAATTGGAAGCTTTTCTCCTCTTTGCAACATGGGAGCCTCAAAACAACTCTCAAATGGACTGAAAACAAAGGTTGTCAACATCATGGTTCAGGGAAAGGGGAAAAGCTCTCTCAGAGATTTCAACTGTCAGTTTCCACTGTGAGGAACAATAGTGAGGCAATGGAAGACCACAGGCACAGTTCTAGTTAAGGAACTCCCGAAGTGGCAGACCAAGAAAAATCTCAGATAGGCAGAGGCGAAGGATGGTGAGAACAGTCATAGTCAAGCCACAGACCACCTTCAAAGACCCTACAACCTCATCTTGCTGCAGATGGTGTCACTGTTCATCGTTCAACTATACAGCGCACTTTGCACAAGGAGAGGCTGTATGGGAGAGTAATGCAAAAGAAGCCTTTTCTGCAGACACGCCACAAACAGAGTCACTTGAGGTGTGCTACAGCACATTTGGACAATCCAGCTTCATTTTGGAATAAAGTGCTGTGTACTGATGAAACTAAAATTGAGTTATTTGGACATAACAAGGAGCGGAAAAGGAACACAGCATCCCAAGACAAACACTTGCTACCCACAGTAAAATTTGGTGGCGGTTCCATAATGCCCGCGGGACTGTGTGGCCAGTGCAGGTACTAGGAATCTTGTTAAAATTGAGGGTCGCATGGATTCCAGTTAATATCTCCAGATTCTTAAGAACAATGTTCAAGAATCAGTGACAAAGTTGCACCGAGGCCAACGACCCCAAACCCTGCTCATAATCTACTAAGGCATTCATGCAGAGGAACCAGTACAACGTTCTGGAATGGCCATCTCAGTCCCCAGACATGAATATTACTGAAAATGTGGGCTGTCCATGCTTGGAAACCATCAAAGATGACTGAACTGGAGATGTTTCTAAAGAAGAATGGTCCAAAGCACCTTCAACCAGAATCCAGACTGGAAGCTGTAGGAAGCGTTTAGCGGCTGTTATTTCTACAAAATGAGGATCTACTAAATATTGATGTAATTTTTCTGCTGGGGTGCCCAAATTTATGCACCTGCCTAATTTTGTTTGAATAATTACTGCACACTTTCTGTAAATCCTATACACTTCATTTCACTTCTCAAATATCACTGTGTTCATCTGCTATATGATATATTTAACTCAAGTTGCTGATCTGAACAACCAATGATTTATAAACTAAAATCATGAAAATTATAGGGTGCCCAAACTTTTTCATACGACTGTTATATCTTATATATCCACTCTGGAATATTTGGCCAATCTTGCTTGTTCAAGTTCAGTCAAATTTCGCGGTGAGGAGCAATGGATCGTTCTCTTCTGTCAGATTTAGGTCAGGACTCTGACTTGGCCACTCAGTGACATTCCTACCTTCCTATCCCTAAGCCACTACATTTTGATGGCGGTGTGTTTACAGTTTTGTTGTTGCTGCTCAGAATGCGAAAAAACTTTCTCATCTTCAGCTGCCTTGCAGGGGCCTGCAGATGTTTTCCTCAAGAATCTGGGTGCACTCTGTGCTATTTTAGCATCAGTACTGCCCAGCTTCCCGTTCCCCATTGAAGAAAACCTCCTCCACAACATCATCATGTTACCACCTCCATGCTTCACAGTAGCATGTTGTGGAGATTGATTTCACCATACACAGAAGACCAATCTCAGCCATAAAGACTTGACAGTTGCCACTGCCACTCTTGGCAGCTTCCATCTTCAATATCCTCATGGCTCAATCATCCAATCTGGAGGGATGGGGCTAATTTAGGCATGGTGTTGGGTGGTATCATACACTTTCTACTTTGTAGTAATGCTGTGAATGGTATTCCCTCTGAAATCTTTTTCTGTCTTTGACCTAACTGAAAATGTTTTTCCACAGCTTTATCCAGGAGCCCTTTGAAAGCACCTTCCATCCATGGTGAATCTCTTTGCTTTACCATGCACTGCTTGTAGTGGGCTGAAGTATTCAAGCCACTACAAACCAGATAGCCTGGTGTGTTATTTACAAGGTCTCTGGGTGTACCTGAGCAAGTTTAATCTAGCACGGTTACTCTAAGGGGCATTATCACTTATCCAAACCAGGAATTGTAGTTATTATTTTTTAAAAAAATTGATCAGTGTTGAGGATTATATAGTGTGTTAATGACACTATATATATATATATATATATATATATATATATATATATATATATATATATATATATATATATATATTTCTCTCTCTGTTTCTCTCTTTAATATTCTCTCAGTCTTATTTTAGTTTTTAAAGAGGGATTCCATGGCACAGCAATAAAGTATCTGTTCCCACTTTATAACTTCAGCTACTTCATCAGAAACACTGACATACTATTAAATATTGCAATTTATTATGGCATGTAAAACATTTGTGAAACACTGTTGTATTTACTAATCTACACAACATTCTAAGCTATTCTGTATCAAAATGTAGATTGTGTAAATGCATACTGGGGGCCAAAGGTTTCTCGGATTTGATTAGTATTTGGTATGTTCCCCCTTTTGCTACAATGACTGTGAGCCCTCGAGCTGGCCTGGCCTGGACTTGACAAATTTGTATAAAATGGGATGATCCAGGTTATCTCAGCAGGATTTCACAATATTAATAAAGAGCGTCTTGTGATGCTAATGAATGCTTGGCTCTCACGTGCCCCCATAAATACCCAATGAGGTTTAGGTCAGGTAGACATATCAAACACTAATACATTCTGAAATTAATTCTTATATTTGTTTATTTTTTAGTTTTGTTTTTAAGATTCAGCTTTCCCTTCATATTTGTAATGAAACATATTGTATTAAAATTGAGAAACATGCAAAACAGAAGCATTTTCATGAGTGGTCTCAGACTTTTTGCCCAGACTGTGTACAGAAATCCTTATGACATTTTTGGGAAGGACATATTGACATGTTTCACTGTGTCAGTGTAGGCTATATTTGTATGTTTGTTTTGTGTTTGAATGGGTATGTATATATGCTGAAATGCAAGTGATCGGTGATGGACATTGATGGAAACAGCAAAGAGCACCTTATAAAAAAAGTTTCAAGTGACTGCTCTCTCGAAATTACCAAATCTCAGCAACTTTCATGAGCGGACTGCCACTTTGTGACACATAAACATACCTCGAAACTGCAGAGGAAGATGGATCTGGGGACAGATTGTTAGTGACATGTTAATTTCTACATCGTCACTCAAGCTTGGTACATCTGCAATCAAAGTGATGGCACACAGGCAGGCAGAGCTATCAAACCTTCCCATCTTTCCAACCCCGCCTTCTCAAAGTGCCTTGTTCTACCTCATGCCAACTCTAATGTTTTCCATAGCTGTCCTTACAATCTCTTTCTTACTCTCTTTCTCCTTACAGTCTCCTTTTTTTCAACTCATTTTGTCAGGATTGTTGTAGAGGTTTGAACGCTCTGCTCTTATCAAGTAGCTTGTGCTACTTTGAAATCTTTTTTTTTCTATACTAAAGACAAATGGTAAAAGAACACTACTTCTATCATTCTTTTTTATCCTTGTTTAGGTGCACATTACTTATTCAGCGAGTAATGTTAGTATGACACCGAGAAGATAATGATGTCGGTCACACTTTTCAGAGATTGTTTTGCATCAGTACACATTAACCATGTTTTCCCCATCTCTTTGTCTTTTCTCATGTGGGTATGTGTGCATGCATGAGGCAGGCAGCCGTGGTACTACGGCTGGGGCTTTAATCTGCCACGAGGGCAGGCTCTGTTGGACAAGTGGAACCAAATCCCGGACTCCACTGACATTCTGCTCACACACTGCCCTCCTCTGGGTAAGTCACAAATCACACGCAGGTACAAACTTCCTGAAGACTTTAACCTGCGGTTTTATTTTTATTGAAACACCCAACACACACACACACACACGCACACATACACATACACACACACACACACACACACTTGCTTTGAGGGTTTGGCAGATGGAGTGGCTACAGCAGGCTGCTAAAGCATGCAGCACCGAGACGCTGTTCGCAGTGCGGCAAATCCCTCTGCACACAATAAAGCACACACACACACACACACACACACACACACACACACACACACACACGTTATGTATGTGGGAGCAGAAAGTTTTCCATAAAGACAGCTGCATTTTAAGCCACCTAGCCTTTGGGCCTTCAAACATTTGACAAAGCCTTAAGTCTCATGAGATGTGTGCTCTGAGCCTGTGTGTTCGCGTTCACTTGAAGCCAGAACTCCAGAGATCAACATGATATATGCACTGGCCTATATGAATGCCCGTCGGTAATAATAGTAACAAAAAATGTATATAGATAGATAACATGCTGGCTAACAAACTGTCACATTTTTATATACTACAAATGTTTTTACATCCTTTCATTCAGGTTTTTTAGACTGGGTGCCTAGGAAGATGCAGCGTGTTGGCTGCATGGAGCTTCTCAACACGGTTCAAAGGAGAGTCCAACCCAAATTACATGTTTTTGGACACATTCATGAAGGTAATTGTTATCAACGCGCAGTTGTACGTGCATATAATAGATACAAATACAATATGAAGAATAGGAATGCAGTATTATTGAAAGCTAATGTGCTTAGGAAAGCCTTATCTATGTAAATGTACTATTACTGAATATATCATTTCTAAAGGAAAGTTGTTGTAGTTGTTGTAGTAGCTATTTGAGCAAGAGTGTGATGGTATACATTGAAAAGACAACCAGATTCATACTTCTCAGTAGTTTCACTTTTAATTTCTTATCAGTATGGATTATTTTCTTGTCTACTTCTTTAAATACTTTCTTTAACTGTTGATTATGGGAAGAATAATTAACAGGCTCATTCTCAACGAATCACACAGACCCTGCCGAGTACCAAACACCAATACTGTATAGATCTAGCACATCCCAAAGATGTTCTGTTGGACTGAGATTCGGTGACTGGGAATGCCACTGAAGAATACAAACCACATTATCATGTTCATGAAACCAGGTTGAGATGACTTTTGCTTTGTGACATGGTGCATTATCAGGCTGGAGCCAGCCATAAGAAGATTAAAGGTATGAAGGTACCATAAGAAGGTAAATTCTGGCCACGAAGGTCAGAATGAATGGTCAGCAACATTACTCAAATTGGTTGTGGTATTAATCATTGATTGATTGGTTTTACCAGACTCTAAATGAGCTAAGAAAACACCACACCATTAAGCCACCTCCAGTTAGCCTGGGTTGTTGACACAAGGCAGGACCGGTCAGTGACTTCTTGCCACTGGCACCTAATTCTGACTGACCATCTGTTTGCCTCGGCTGAAATTGAGATGTATGTTATGATATCTCATAGTTATGTGGCACTGATTTGGATTTTACACAATGGACATACCACACACAGTGATTTGCAAAACATTGGCACATCTGGGGGAAACATGATGAATCTGTTCAACTACCTTAAAAGGAATCACCCCAAAGAGTACAGCGAAAGCCAGTTAGTGATGGGGCTTCACATTGGAGGCATCACTGATGGGGTGACATTTTCTTTAGACAGGGAAATGATACCCAATGAAATAAGCATTTTAAGCAACATCTATAAATTGCTGATACCCATGCAGATAGTTTTCTAACACCACCATTCTTTTGATGTAAATAAAATATAGAAAGATAATTAAATACAGAATTAACAACATCCATTTTTTTTGCTACTACTAAGTCATTCATGATCTTCAGAACCATATTTGATTTTTTATATCACTATTATGATATTATTTGTGGACACATAGAACATGGTACTGATATATACATTTCTTGTAAGTTTGGTTAAAAGGGTTTTATTAGCCTAACTTGTCTGTGTTATTTCCAGTCTTTTGTGGAGCTATATTTTAATTGAATTTATTTTAGTTAGATATTTGTTTGGTTATTATGTTCAGTTGCAAATGATTCTTATATATATATATATATATATATATATATATATATATATATATATATATATATATATATAATCATCATATATAATAATCATTGATCGTGATCCAGCCTAAAAAATTACGATATGATATTTTTGCCAGCTTTCCCACCCCTGCTTGAGGCTTCGTCTTATTTTGGATTTAATATGGCAGGATCTCTTTCTGTATGACAGGATCTCTCCCTCTCATATAGGAACTAGATTATGTTCATATTCCCAGGAATAAACTTTTTTTTAATTACAGCTGGTAGGACAATCATGAAAAAAGAATTATTTTTTGTTATGAAGTTATAGTCTGACGGGTGTTATTGGAAATTAATTTGCCTTCATTTCATAATATTACAAAGACTCATAAAATTCTCTTAATTATGCCTTGAGGGAGGGGATAAATTATGCATGTGTATTTGAGCATGCTGAAGCAGAATGCAGAAATGATCTGTTTCCTTGCAGTGTAAAAGCACAGAACTGTTACTGAGTTCAAGAACAGTTATTTCACCTTTTATATAGTAAGCCTTTTACTATTACTATTCAGAATATTACCTGCTGAGGCATGTGTTTTTATGTTACTTTCTTTTCTGTTTAACTGAATATGCACATCTATCTCGAAGTTGTCAAGCATAAGCCACTCCTCCCCTTTGCCAATTTAATAGTATCTTTTCATGAATAACTGCTGAGGGCTTGTTTTTGTTTACACAGCTCTATTTTGGGCATGAAACTGGAACGTGCAGATTGATGATGCAAACAGAACGTAATGTTCTTCCATCATAGGCCTATAGAACATTTTCATTGGACAAATCCACATGGAAAACACTTGACATTACACAGTCTGCCATAGAATATGGCCAAGATTTTATTGGCATCATCTCATACAAACAAGTAATAATCTTATAAGACCACTGAATTCGCACAGTTTACAGATGGCTTCACAAGTATATAGCTAAATATTGCTATTGCATCATGCCATGTAATGCATTATGTTCACGACAACTAAACGCCACAGAGGGAAAGAGCTCGATTTAGTCTGTGCCCCATAAGGTAGTAAATTGTATGTCAAATTAGTAGAGCAGTCCAATTAAAAGTGTACAACCTTCAGGTAACTGTGCTTTTTTGACAAACAATAAATACATAACCCGATTAAGTCATATATATGTGTTCATAACAGTGTGGTATTTATCAGCACAACACGCAACTTGGTTTAACTTTTTACAAGCTGATGTTTATTTCATTTAAATACTGATACTACTAGCTCACTAGTGGAAAATGTCGTCATTCATTCATTTACACTATTGTCTTCTATGCTATAGTTTAAATTCTCGATTTTATTATACTTTTCATAATATTGCATTATCTCTAATTCATTAGTCCACATATTATTATGATTTGTTTTAGTTATTATATTTATAGATAAATTAGTTTCATTCTTACATATATCATCTAAGCCACCCAAGGAGGATGGGTACCTTTTTTGAGTCCACTTTTAGATTTTTTTTAAATAAATGTGATATAACAGCAAAAAAGTATTTAGTCAGCCACTGATTGTGCAAGTTCTCCTACTTAGAAAGATGAGAGAGGTCTGTAATTTTCATCATAGCTACACTTCAACTATGAGAGACAAAATGAGAAAAAAAATCCAGGAAATCACATTGTAGGATTTTTAAAGAACTTAATTGTAAATTATGGTGGAAAATAAGTATTTGGTCAATAAGAAAAGTTCAACTCAATACTTTGTAACATAACCTTTGTTGGCAATGACAGAGGTCAAACGTTTCCTGTAAGTCTTCACCAGGTTGGCACACACTGTAGCTGGTATTTTGGCCCATTCCTCCATGCAGATCTCCTCTAGAGCAGTGATGTTTTGGGGCAACACGGACTTTCAACTCCCTCCGCATTTTTCTATGGGGCTGAGGTCTGGAGACTGGCTAGGCCACTCCAGGAGCTTGAATTGCTTTTTACGGAGCCACTCTGTTGTTGCCCGAGCCGTGTGTTTGGGATCATTGTCATGTTGGAAGACTCAGCCACATTCCATCTTCGAGGTTTTGGCTTAAAATCTCACGATACATGGCCCCATCCTTCCCTTAACACGGATCAGTCGTCCTATTCCCTTTGCAGAAAAATATTCACACCAACCTGCTTGCCTATTGTAGATTCACTCTTCCCAAATTGGTGCAGGTCTACAATTTTCTTCCTGGTGTCCTTCGACAGCTCTTTGGTCTTGGCCATGGTTGAGTTTGGAGTCTGACTGTTTGAGGCTGTGGACAGGTGTCTGTTATACAGATAACGAGGTCAAACAGGTGCCATTAATACAGGTAACGAGTGGAGGACAGAAGAGCTTCTTAAAGAAGAAGTTACAGGTTTGTGAGAGCCAGAAATCGTGCTTGTTTGTTGACCAAATACTTATTTTCCACCATGATTTACAATTAAATTCTTTAAAAATCCTACAATGTGATTTCCTGGATTTTTTTTCTCATTTTGTCTCTCATAGTTGAAGTGTACCTATGATGAAAATTACAGACCTCTCTCATCTTTCTAAGTAGGAGAACTTGCACAATCAGTGGCTGACTAAATACTAGTGCCATATCTCTTTGACTTTTGTAGAATGTTTGTTTTTATTTTTAATACAACCAAAACTGTATTTAGTAGTTTACACCAAAAACGAATTATTACTAATTATTCCTTCTGTTAAATTTTCACTCTAAAAGAAGTAAATAAAATGTTACTGACTTCTGACGAGTGTGTGTGTGTGTGTGTGTGTGTGTGTGTGTGTGTGTGTGTGTGTGTGTGTGTGTTTCATTTTTTTATTAGGTTATGGCATGATGACAGATGGAACCACCACATTTATTAATGCTTCTGCCTGCACAGTCAACTTTCAGCCCATGAACTCACCAATTGTTTTTGACCTGCCCAATCCCAGGAGCTCATGATTGAACTCGGCCTCACGTCACATCGCAGTGTCGAATCAGGGACTCTCTCTAGGTATGCTAGGGTGCGGGTTGTGTAAATTGCTGATAGAGAGTTGCTGCTCGGGAGCTCTCCACCGAAAATTCCATCTATAAATGTGGCATTAACTGATCTGAAATACTGACTTTGCTAAGGCATCATGTAATGATGCTTTAACATTTTTCAAGTGATTCTCACTTTTTTCATTGCACTTGAAACATTGTGACAATCCACTTTGTCTGTTAATGGTGGTCAGGAACTACCATGGTAACCTGAGGAGTCGTGTATTTCAGCCCCTTCTTCATGTAGCCCTGAGAGGCTGAACTCTAGTACTTGGAAGCCACAATGGACCTTTGACGTATAAAGACAAATAGACTCGGAGGTCTAGGTTGCCTTTTGATTTGGAGGAAGTATGTAATGGCAGCTTTGTTATGTTTGCTCTTAGATCTTCTCCAGTGCCGAAGACATTTGTTCAGGGTGTTGTTCCTCTCTTTAAGTGGTTTTCTTTTCTTAACATACGAAGCTGAAGCTCCTCTGCTCACCCAGGCCAGAGTCAGACAATGTACTGTAAATGTAATATACAACCGCTGTTGTAAAAAACGTGTTCTCCAATTATATGCTTTATTTGTTTCATTGTAAAACGTGTGAGTTTGTAGTAGACTGTCTTTTATGAAAGCATTTAAATTCCTTCAGACTATTTGAAGTGCTTGCTAGATGTCAGTGATTTGATTTTTAAGCACTCCAGTTCCAAAATCAAAGAGTAGTCTGTGCTCTTTCACACAGCACAGTTCTGTTGCACTTTGATGTATAAATCCTCCATAATTTATTCAACTTCCTTCAAAGTATCATTTATGCATATGACAGGTATTTTCATTGATGGTTACGGATATACAGTGGTGCTTGAAAGGTGGTGAACCCTTTAGAATTTTCTGTAGTTCTGCATAAATATGACCTAAGACAGCATACATCCTAAAAGCAGGTAGAGTTAAACTTATGAGGCAAAAATATTATACATGATCAATTTAGTTGCAGCAATAACTGCAACTAAATGTTTATGGTAACTGTTGATAAGTCCTGCACATCATGGTAAGTGCTAAATCTGGTATGTCGATGGGTTTCCACAATATTTCTATTAGATTAAGGATGTTGATTTTCCTAAACATGAACTTTATTCTTCTTTAATCATTCTTTGGTAGAACGGCTTGTGTGCTTAGGGGCGTTGTCTTGCTGCATGACCCACCTTCTCTTGAGATTCAGTTCATGGACAGATGTCCTGACATTTTCCTTTAGAATTCTCTGATATCATTCAGAATTCTTTGTTCCATTAATGATGGCAAGCCGTCCTGCCCAGATGCAGCAACACAGGCCCAAACCATGATACTACCACCACCATGTTTCACAGATGGGATAAGCTTCTTATGCTGGAATGCAGTGATTTCCTTTCTCTAGACAAAATGCTTCTTATTTAAAGAAAAATGTTCTACTTTGGACTGATTCATCCATAAAATGTTTTCCCCTTAGCTTTCTGGCTTGTCCATATGCCATATGATGGGCAACAGTGTTGTTTTTGGAGAGCACTGGCTTTCTCTTTGCAACAGTGCACACCATTGTTGTTCAGTGTTCTCTTGATGCTGGACCTATGAACATTAGTAGTAACCAGTGTGCGAGAGACCTGTAGTTGCTTAGTCGTTACCCTGGGTTTTTTGTGATTCACTACCTTGCTCTTGGAGTTATTTTTGCTGGTCGACCACTTCTGGGGAATGTAACAGGGGACTTAAGGTTCCTGATTTCATACATAGACATGATGTGTAGACAGATTTGTAGAGTCTTGATTTGTGGAGATTGTTTTGTAACCTTTTCCAGCCTGATGAGCATCAACAGCTTTTTTTCTGAGCTCCTCAGAAATCTCCTTTGTTCGTGCCATCATACACTTCCCCAAACGTGTTGTGAAGAGCAGACTTTGATAGATCCCTGTTCTTTAAATAAAACAGGGTGCCCACTCACACCTGATTGTCATCCCATTGATTGAAAACACCTGACTCTAATTTCACCTTCAAATTAACTGCTAATCCTAGAGGTTCACATACTTTTGCCACTTACTAATATGTAATATTGGATCATTTTCCTCAATAAATAAATGAGCAAGTGTAATGTTTGTTTCTCATTTGTTTAATTGGGCTCTCTGTATCTAGGACTTGTGATAATGTTGCAGGTCATGTTAATGCCGTTTGGTCATCGCTGAAGTGTTCACAAGCTTTCAAACACCACTGTACATCTCTGTACACTTTTTTCCCCCCTAAATTCATTTTAAATTGATAAATGAACAAGTGACTTCTCAAGGACATCTGTAGTAGAGTTTTCAAGGACATTTCGGAAGAGCACTGATGAGAATGCATCATGAGATCAGAACAAAAACAAATGGGCAAGAATTAAAGTCATATATTAACTATTTTAGATCACACTCCTTTTAAATCGTTTTATTATTTGCCAGTTACAAATGTGCTTAATGTGCAATATCAAGTAATAGCCGTCTATGGCACGTGTAGTGCAGTACATGTCTGATAAAATGGCTTAGCATGTTATCAGACGCAACAGAATGCATCTGAATAAACATCTACACTTCATTAAGGGATATTAAAATAGTCAAACTGGGTTTGTGCTCATCTCTAATATTTTGGTGCATCAGATTCCTGTTAATGTCATGGGGGGCAGTGGAATGCCACCTATGACCTGTTTACCCAATGCTCCTGTGTTTATATGTTTTGAAAAATGGTTCCCTGTGTGTTCATTACAACGTGCCGTTCTGAGAGTTCTAAGGCAGTCTTTTTGTTTTGAACAATTGTGCTGAAGATGTACTGTTTTTATTGTTCATGATTTTGTTACACCCATAAACATTTTACCACATACAAAAGCTTAACGAGGGTCAACCTTCTGAGTAACATGAATTCCTGACAGAAACTTCTCTGAAATATGATTTACACAAGTAAAATCTACATGTCTCTTTTATTCTCTTTCAGTTTTGCATTCTTACCCTAAGATGGACTGAAACAAGTTTCCATTTTTTGTTGTAATCACGGGAATATGAATATCATATACTTTATCTGAACATGGCCAAAATCTTATTTGCATGGGTGAAACCATGTTCCCTCCTTCATTCGGTCATCTCACTCTTCCACCCTTCTGCACATCCTAATGAAAATCCTTCGTTCAAATAATGACGTGTAATCCTGCGGGATAGAGTGTAATTTATTCTGCGCTGGTTTTTACTATGCTATTAAAGTCTACTCTCTCCCCTCTCCTGTCTCTTACCTCTTTCCTTTTCGTTCCTGTCCTTTCCTTCTCAAGACTTTTTGCCTTTTTTTTGGTGTTTTTATTCTTTTTTTCCCCCCTTATGAAACTCATTTTATACACTTTCACTTCTCTATACTCAGCACTCTCTGTAAAAGGTACCCGATTCTGTCTTTCTTTATAGCTGTTCTCTGCTGAGATGTCATGGTGCTGTCAGCCCCCACCCTATACACACTCACGCATAAATAAGCACCATGCTTCACCGCGGCAAGCAATTCATAGCTTCAGATCTGAACAAAGGCCCAGTTTACTGAATGTGAGTGGTTAAATGTCCCAGAGTGCACTGGCTGTCTTCCTTTGAAACTATACAATATCTAAATCATTTACTAATTCCTTGGAACAAGGGTACAGACAAACAGACTGGCAAAAAGTTGTAAGCAGTCAACGCTACATACTGATTATCGTTGTGCCTTTTATGTATATTGGAAACACGTTTACAGCAACTCAGCCTGTCAGTTTACTGCACTGCTAAAGAGGTCATGATAATCTGCTAAGGGCTGGTTTTTTTTTAATTAGTATTTTTCTATATTTTAAAGAAACACTCATTTCCAGAACAGACAATGCAATATCACCTTTTAAACACTTTAAACCTTTAAGTAGGTAAATCCAGCGTTGTGCTACTAGTAGGAAGTCACAGTGGTCAAATGACCGGCGCTCAGCACTTCTAGATGTATGTAGGTTAAGCTGATGCTTGTAGTGTTAAGCAGGGTCCAAAATTCTCCTCTTGTGTCCGGCAGGAAACACAGACCATAACTTATGCATGTAGTTAATGCAAAGTACATCAATAGTCAAGAAGATAAACATTGACAAAAAAATGCACCCAGATAGAAATGTGGGATTGCTGCTAAACTCGGCATGCAGTTCTGTCTCAGGCAGATATGTAAATGATTACAGGTGTGGTCTGATTAGTCTTGCCACAAGAAGGCATAACAATGCTTCCCTGCTGCCCTATAAAAAGGCTCTCAGAGTCGGTTCAGTTGCTATTTGAAGGCAACAAGCTTAAGGGACATCCAAGTGAAGTTCATCCTCGTAAGCAGGTATCAGGGTTTTAAATCTGCATCAGTGTTGTGACATGAGAGAACTTTTTTAGATCACAATCCAGATGTGCTGTTGCATTCTGAATTAGTTGCAGGGGCCTGATTGCATACATGCGAAGACTTCCAGGAGAGTTTCATATAACAAATGATTGGATAAGAACCTGGGTGGCTTCCCTGGAAAGGAATGGTTGAATCCCTCATTCTTTGTTGTAGATGAGATACCTGCATGTCTGGGTCAGCTTAGCAACATGAGCAGAGAAACTCAGTTGGCGAAAACCAATGAGGACACAACAACAGCGTGCCAAACCGCAGGCAGACCATAACTGAAACTCTGGAATGAACCCCAAACCCTGGAGCTGAAAGGCACAAACACCACCAGCTGTGCCATCATGCTGCTGAGTTGAGAGAAGGCCATTTCTTGTTTCAGCACGACAATGCCTGTGTTTAAAATGCAAGGTTAATAAATATGAGTGGCCTGCACAGGAGCCTGACTTCAGCCTTATCCGACATGTTTGGAATGAAATGGGATGCACACTGGGTGCAGACAGAGGTACACACATCATGGGGGGTTCTGTAACCACACCACCCGATCATCACGTTGCAAGCCCAGCCCAGACTACAGATCCCAGTCCCCAAGAACTGCTCTTTCCAGCTGCTGTTTGGTCTCTTAGTTCTGAGCCACAGGAGCTGTTAGCATACATATTTATAATAGGGAGAGAATTGTTCAGCAGGGCACAATCATGTCCATATAGCTTTCCCATTATCATGTAAGACATGATCACCATGACAACACCTCGAGCGTGGAGAAAGATGACAAAAAGAAACTTCGTAATGCCTTATCCAGAACAAAAGACAAAGCCTTTTCTGCTACATTTCATCAGTAATGATATAGTAATGGTTAGTCAAAAATGGCATCTTTTTGTTTGCATCTCTTACAATCTTTATCTGGGATTTAGGACATCGCTGTTACAATTCAAGGCAGATTGTGTCTTGGATGGGTTTTGGTAAGTGGCAGATTTCCTGAGGGTTGCCAGGTTTAGCGTCACCCACCCACTTTTAACATGGCTCAGGGCACTATGGAGTTGCTCCATGGGGAGTCACGCGCTAAAGCAGCCCCCGCTCTTTGTTCGGTGATGGCTCTCCTTCTATGCCAAAAAGACAAAGTCTCCCAATTCTGTCATCAGAAGAGTGTCAGAACAAAGCCTCAGGGTGGGAGGTCCCTACTGAGATTTTATCCACTCTGGCGTCTGTCTCTCCATTTTCTTCCCTGATTTACACAGAACCTCGATTAGTCATCAGCTGGCCAAGAGAAAGAAGCCTTTTTATACTAGTCCTCTGTGGACGTGATGGCGCTTTCACTTGTAAAGTTTCCAAATTGCGCTTCATGTCTCTAACCGAAGTGAAATTACGTCGCCTTTCTGTCTAAAGCTGGTGTAAATACAGTTTATGGGTCAAATATGTATCTTGCATTTTCTGTTCTGTTCCCTTCTGGTAACTGGAGAAACCAGACAGATGTTTTCTTTTTGAGATGCATGGTTTAAGGTATGGTTGATTAGCCTTACTGAAATGTACCAACTGTTTGTTCGAAATAATGTTGACGTTTAGAATCAAGTGGTTTGCAGACCTAGGGTAAGACTGAGAAAGCCATCCACTGTTAGCTTAAGCTTCAGGGCAAACAGCTCATGCACTTTTTCTCTCTAATGGGGATAAAGAGAATTTTGAGTGCAGGGCTTAAAATGAACTTTGTGGCTATTGGATTACAAAGTTGGGAGCCAGTTACAATTTTCATTAGTCAAAACATTATGACCCAATGTATAACTTGTCAGGCCAAAACCCCCATTTAATTACTGCAAGAACACTGTGCACTTTTGTTTTCACTCTTAACATGCTCTTAGTTCAGTTAGTGTGTGCAAAAATAAACATCTATGTGGTATACAGTTAACAGTGGAGGCAGTATAGCACTAAGGTGATAGCAGCAGCAGCAGCCTGAAAAATAGCTAGCAAATCACAAACACAAAATTGCAGGCTATTTAAAGCAATTACAGAAGTTAATTTGAATACAAACGCATGGAAAGTACACAGTAAGCACTATTAAGTATGAGCTCAGAGGTGTTTTGGCTCCGACTGCCGCCTAGATAGCAGAACAATAAGGGAACAATACTGTATTTAAACAAAATGCAACTATACGCCAGTAATCTGTTTGAATTACACTGTCTCTGCATTATTATTTCCTATATTTATTGTGAATTTCCCATAAAATAAAATTGCATAGGTTGGCATGGATGCTGTGTAGATAGTGGCGTTCCACTCCTGTTTTCAGCAGTATCTCTGACACATTTATGTATTGTTTGCATGCCATTTTACTGTAAAAAATGCCCTTTATATTTACATTAGAGTAGCATAAAAAAACTATGTGACTATGGTAATATCAGGTCAATGTCCTGTTTCACAGAACGTTATGCAGTCATTAAATGGTACATACCTGTACACTGATTTAATGGAGCACCACTACCATCTTGTTGCTGAAAAATCTAGTTACTGCTTTCTTCTTCAACACTGCTTCCCACAGACGCTTCCCAAACCTTATTCTACACAATAAGCCACACAATGCATACTAAGAAGTAGCTTATAATAGTAATGGCATCACTAGACAAACCACTGCAGAGGTGACTGAAGAATGTCTACACTTTTGTTTTAGACTGCCTCACTCTCTGCTTTCTGAAGTACCAGTCCAACCTTCCAAAGACTTTGGAAGCCTGCATGGATGAAAGCATTAACCAAGCTTTAAAGAGGATGTTTCTACTGCCAAGACTCCCACTAGTGAGGGAAGTAACAGAAAAAAGGGATCTGATTATTGCCTAAAAGAATACTGTATCCAACAACGCTGGTAAGAAATTGAAATTAGAAAATGTTGTGCCTTGCATTGCAGAATGTGTGACAGCGCTTGCTGTGAGTAGTTTTTATTCCATAATACAAAGTAAGTGTTGAAGACTGATATTGTGCCTTAATGCTAAACCGGTTGGTTGTGACAGCTGTGTGTTTTGCTGTGCTTCTGCACACTTTGACACTAAAAGCCCTGTTTGTCAGGCACTGCTGAGGCATGAAAAGGCTTCACGTACACTCTTAGGCTCATGCAATGCACTATGAACACAGAGATCATAGACTGTGTAGTCCTAAGCACAGGGTTCAACAGGCAGCCAGGAGAACTGTAATGAGGTGAAATCGGGTGTTTCTGAGAGCCTCAAGCAGAGAGTGACAGCAGTGCCTTTACCTGTTGGTGTTACTGTTCACTATGTGAACCAGGGGTTTTTAGGACCCAAGCACGGGTAGCTGGTGTAAATATGATGATTAGGGCTGAGGAGAGGCTTAATGTGCTTAATGGGCCTGAAAACAGTTCACAAAATGAAACCACGTGTGTATATATGCATACACATAAATGAGAATGTGTGTGTATATAGATATATATCCGGGAGTGAAGTGTGGATGAAAAATAAGAGAATAAAAAGGAAATAATGAATTCCGCCTGTAGAGCAGGCAGCGGCGATTGGACCCAGATCACTCTGGTGAGTGACGTGAGATTCCACTACGCCACCAGAGCTGTGGTGAGATCATGGAAGTAAGTGGCTTTAACGCCAAATGCAAGCGCCGTTCTGGGACAGATTCAAAATAAAGAATGTTGCTAATAAAAGGGGTAAAGAGTGAGATGCCGCGAGCACACGGCGCTTAAAGTCAAACAACGCCAAGTAGCGATGTGGTGAGTTCGAGTCGAAAAACGAAAGCAACTCAGTCGAGTGCACTCAGGAGTCAGAGTCGACTCTGAAAAAGATTCGCGAGTCAACAAAGTCTGGGCATGCGCAGTGGCGAGTGCCCAGCCCAGCACTACAAGGGTGCACTGATAAAAAAAATTGCTACTTCTGAAGTAGTGAATGGGAAACAAAAGCGAGAACCCGATCCCTAGAGTAAGCTCACAAATACTGAGCAAGTCTGTCAATGCTTAGTAGAAATGGATCAAAAGCTCACATCGTCGCGGCGATGGAGCTGATATCACTCAGCAGGAATGAACGCTACAGGAAACAAAAGAATAGAATAGCACCCGATCGCTAATATGAACCCATAAATACAAAGTATAATTAATGGCGTATAATCAAGGTGGAAGTTTCAAAGTGTGCCAAAAACAAAGAGCCAGTCGCACAGGAATCTGACCTGAACAATGTTAACCTTGCGACTCTACATCACGTTTTCCTCTGCAAAGGAAAAACGAATAGCGTCTTTCCCTAGCCGAAGCCGCCAGAGCGAAGTAGAAAGCGTCAAAGCAGGTCAAGTTGAATCAAGGGTGCGACAAGAGACACTGCTCTCAAACAGCTTTGAATACCTTCACGAGCAGGTGTCTCGAGTCAAGTACAATCAGTACCAATTCTGATCGGTGCGTGCGTGCTAGGGATGTCCGTCCCAACCGCAGCACGTTTACCACACCAACGCCGCCCTCTAGTGTCGGGCTGTGGAATTGCATGGTTCCTAATAGTCAGAGGCACAAAGTTACTGCTTGCATCTATTTACCATCCAGAGGCACAACTACTGAGCAGGCAATGCACATTTATCTGGAACCAAGAGAATGGAATGGGCCCTGATGCAGGCTTGGTGTAAACTTAAGAGAAATAGATCAATTAAAATAAAATAAAAATTCTATGATTAATCATAAGGTTAAATAAATATGAATGCATTCACTATTAAAGTCTCAGTATTTGAGAGTTTTAAATATAGTCTATCAATTTATTTTAGGTTATATTCATAGTCCATCATCTTACAAGGGTATTGCATTTTTGTTAACATGAAGCTGTGAAATATGTGTATATTAAATAAAATCCTTTTTTTGCTGGTGCCCACACAATCTGTACAATTGTCACAGACAATTCCTGTACTTTTTATTCTTGGAAAAGCCATGTGAATATTGTGTCTTGTAATTTGGTTTATCTCTTCCTCTGGCTTTCACGTCCCTGCAGTTGTGGGGGTTGTGCATTATCTAGATGATTGGCTGCTTTTGCGCAGAAACCAGAGATGCAGCTCTCAGACAGGCAGCTGTTATTTTAGAGCATCTTCAGTACCTCAGATGTTCTTTCACATTCAACCAAAGACAAGCTCTTGTTTAAGACCACTGGACTTTGTTTAGATTTATTGGTCACGAGGACACACCTCAAAGTGTGTTTGGACAAGTGTTTAATTCAGTGTTTAATTCAAGAGGTCTCTGAGACAGACAGCTGTCACATCAAAGATAAGAAAGGTGTAGTTTGGGTCAGACACAGCTGTAGGTGTTTGTTTGCTGTTGGAAGAACCACAAGCCCCATTATGGCACGAACATTACAGATATCGCCCTCTTATAATCTGTTCATCTCTGCTACAACACACATGGTGAGGAAACCCTCTTAGAAGAGAAAGAGTTTTATTTCCGCAATATTAACTTAATAAGCCACAAGCAACCTTTGGTTTTATGTTCTAGCAGGTCACTTTTTGTGCATCCACAGGCCATAATAATTGACCTTCCATCCTTTTGGTGGTGGTTGGTGGCTGAGTAAGAAGGAAGGATGTGCTACTAATGTGACCAGCTGTCTGAAGTCATCGCATAGCTCAAACATACCTTGTTCGAGGCTGAATGCATATCTGAATTCATTTATGCAGACACTTATTTATGTAGATGAGAATGCCTGTTCCCAGATGAAGGCCATGCATGCTAATTTTCAGAAGGATTCAAACATTGCTAGTTGACTGATACATTCCATTTCATAGGTGCACTTATTTAAAAAAGGAAAATCAATCTTTATATGTTTTCATTCATGTATTCATTATTTGTAAACCCTCTGTATAATTACATATGTCTGTAGAAAGTACACTGAATAACCTTTGCATATGAAATTGAGTGTATGTAAAGAAAACTTGCTTTGCATGGTTTGTATGTCTGATTGACAATGCGCTATCTACATAAAATGATTACCATTTTATCAAGTACCACTAGTAGCAAATATACAGAGCCATTCAAAACACACAAATAAGGCACAGACTACAACTGGTGAAATGACACCAAGAAGGATAATTCTAAACTGTGAAAAACTGATGAAGCAGAATAACAAAAATGGAAAAGGAAATCACCAACCAAATGCATTATCATGCAGACAGCCTGTAAATTGGATCATGTTTACACTCGTATGGAAAGAGGCGCTAACCTTAAAGAAATGTCATTTTGATAGCTACCTGTGTGTATATACACACCAATCACTTTAAGTACACCTTGTTTCTACACTCACTGTCCATGTTATCAGTTCCACTTACCATATAGATGCACTTTGTAGTTCTACAATTACAGACTGTAGTCCATTTAGTTTCTCTAAATAAATCCCCTTTACTCTGTTCAGGACCCCACAGATGAGGTACTTTTTGGGTGGTGGATCATTTGCAGCACTGCAGTGACACCGATGTGGTGTGTTAGTGTGTGTTGTGCGACGCAGCAGTGCTGCAGGAGTTTTAAACACCACAGTGTCACTGCCAGCCTGAAAATAGTCCATCAACCAGAAATGTTCAGCCATCAGCATCCTGTAGGCAGTGTCTTGTGAACACTGATGAAGGATTAGAGAATGACTAACACAAACTGTGCAGCAAGAGTTGAGCTACTGTCTCTGACTAACCCTAACCATAACACACTAACACACCACCACCACCACACCATCACTGCAGTGTTGAGAATGATCCACCACCCAAATAGTACCTCATCTGTGGGGTCCTGACCATTACAGGGTAAACGGGACTAACAAAGTAGTTACAAAATGTATATGATAACTGGAAATGCAGTTCAGAGTTAAGAGTCTTGCTCAAGAGCTCAGGAGTGGCAGCTTGGCAGTACTTGGACTTGGGCCCTCAGACTTTTTTCAGTACCTTAACCACTGAGCCACCAGAAATGCACTCACTGCCTGATTATCACTAAGTTGTCTAAAGTTATTCAGGTCACTTACAGTTAGTATAAAATCACAAATGACCAACAACCACAATTGTAGTGATGAAGTCTGCTTTGCAGAACTGTGTTAATCTTGTACTGCATTTGATTGAACTTTCCACTATGTCCACTATCTTTGCAAATCCATCCCTCAGCTTGTCAAAGCACAATGCAAAAGTCACTGTACTGGTCCCTAATCACCCTCCATCAAAGAGGTACACTAGCATGCATCAACTAATAAACAATGTGTTAAAAATACTTTTCTGTGTCCATAGAATTCCAGTCACTTCATCCCTAACTTAAGCAGGAAGAGGATTCAACTTTTGAAGAAACTTTTTGGATACCCTCTCATATCCATATCATTATACTCGCACACACATAATTCTTTGGAATTTGTTTGTATTGGTTAAACACTCAGGAGGCTTTGGTGTCATTTTCTCAGTAGCTCCATGCAGCAGCTGCATCACATAATCTAAAACTCACAGGGATTCTGAATTCATTCTTCAAGACAATTTCCATCCCATCTCCATCATGTTTACACAACATCTGCAGATAGAAATTCAGATGCCACAAATGTAATTACAGATATGTGCCATTTAACATTTGCATTATGTGCTGCAAAACAGACATTGGCTGGGCATAGTCTGAGCATACCACAGTCTTTTTTGCTAATGTAATGTACATATATAGGGTATTTTTGCAAGAAAACTGCATGGAAATGCAGGACAAAAATTGTAAACCTGCACCAGGCTGGGAAGAGTGAGTCTACAATAGGCAAGCAGGTTGGTGTGAATAAGTCAACTGTGGGAGCAATTGTAAGACATAAAAAACCATTGATAATCTCTCTCGATCTGGGGCTCCACGCAAGATCTCATCACATGGGGTCAAAATGATCATGAGAACGGTGAGCAACAATCCCAGAACTACACGGAGGGACCAGATGAATGACCTGCAGAGAGCTAGGACCAAAGTAACAAAGGCTACCATCAGTAACACACTACACCGAGAGGCACTCAGATCCTGCAGTGCCAGGCGTGCCCCCTGCTTAAGCCAGTACATGTCCAGGCCT
The DNA here is from genome assembly GCA_025084515.1 of Ancistrus triradiatus. Classification (NCBI taxonomy): domain Eukaryota; kingdom Metazoa; phylum Chordata; class Actinopteri; order Siluriformes; family Loricariidae; genus Ancistrus; species Ancistrus triradiatus. Next base: position 83,565 of record JAJAGP010000462.1, on the reverse strand, counting down.
GTCTGAAGTTTGCCAGAGAGCATATGGATGAATCCAGAAGAGGATTGGGAGAATATCATGTGGTCAGATGAAACCAAAATAGAACTTTTTGGTAAAAACTCAACTGGAGGAAAAAAGATGCTGAGTCGCATCCCAAGAACACCATACCTACTGTGAAGCATGTGGGTGGAAACATCATGCTTTGGGGCTGTTTTTCTGCAGAGGGGACAGGACGACTGATCCGTGTTAGAGGAAGAATGAACGGGGCCATGTATCGTGAGATTTTAAGCCAAAACCTCCTTCCATCAGTGAGATCATTGAAGATGGAACGTGGCTGGGTCTTCCAGCATGACAATGATCCCAAACACACCGTTTGGGCAATAAAGGAGTGGCTCTGTAAAAAGCATTTCATTTTCCTGGAGTGGCCTAGCCAGTCTCCAGACCTCAGCCCCATAGAAAATGTGTGGAGGGAAAAAGTTGAAAGTTGAAAGTCCGTGTTGCCCCAAAACATCACTGCTCTAGAGGAGATCTGCACGGAGGAATGGGCCAAAATACCAGCTACAGTGTGTGCCAACCTGGTGAAGACTTACAGGACCGTTTGACCTCTGTCATTGCCAACAAAAGTTATGTTACAAAGTATTGAGATGAACTTTTGTTTTTGACCAAATACTTATTTTCCACCATAATGTACAACTAAATTCTTTAAAAATCCTACAATGTGATTTCCTACTTTTTTCTTTCCTCATTTTGTCTCTCATAGTCTTTCTATGTAGGAGAACTTGCACAATCAGTGACTGACTAAATACTTTTTTGCCCCACTGTATATGCAAATATACTAAAAAGATACCTTTATGAGGATACAACACCACTATGTTAACTAAGCAATTTCGTCATAATCCCAACTAGCCATCTCTAGCAACCAGCCCTAAACAAGCTAATTTTGCCTTACCTTTATCATCAACACAGGTGCCGTATTCTCTTGCTTGAATGGAACTTTCTTAATAGCTTTTCATTCCTCTATCTGTGAAATTTGCTGGATTAATCCATGGAGGCAAATTGAATAAGCCGGGCTTTGAGTTTGTAAAACAATAGTTAACAGTCCATTAGGACTGTCGTTTTGGAAAATGTCCAAATTCTTGCTGCCCCTTAGAGCTGGCACAACCATTGTCAGCTGGCTAAACATTGTCATCCTTAGTTCATTGTTTTAGTACTTCAGTGCTACAAGGGCATTTCATGTTTGGAGCATATCTGCCGGTACCTGCTTCAATCAGCTGTGTAAATTAAGCAATTGTGCATTGGAGTAAAAATGTTCTTACAAATGATGTGGAAAATTGAGAAGACAGGACCTTGCTCTTGAGGAGGTGACACCACCTTTTACCCCCTGTGGCAGTGGGCCTGCCCCTATCACTCTAAGGGACGTTAGAAAATAATAGCTATCTAGAAAATAAGAGCTTGTGTAGGTGGAGTGGAGCACAGGTACATTCAGCTGCACTACAACATTGCATGAGCTGCAGTTTGAAAAGGGGTGGTGGCTGACTTCATGTTTCTCATGTATTAGCCTTATCACTCCCACATAGGTACAGTAGCTGTGAGTGGGAATTGGAAAAAAAGCTGAACTGGGTGGTGGAGTAAGGTGGGTAATTAAGCTAGTGAGTGTGTAAGTAGGTCAGTAAACAAGTAAATATAAACATGTAGAAACTTATCGAGAATCATTGCTGCATGTTAAAGAAGTGTCACAAGTTCTGTGATCTCACTTGAGTCCTGAGTCAAAAAAACAGAACATACGTTTTTGAGCTAGAATTGTTCCTTTGATAATACTTATCAATGCTGCTGTTCTGTACTGTTTCAGGCAGTCTGCATCAGTCTGGAGTGAGAATAGTATATAAGGCAGGCTGGGTTTGTGTGTTTGCTACTATCTTTTCTCTCCTCTCCCTGCTCCCACACCAGACTCTCTGGATAAACAGGCACCAGTAGCACAGATGAACATGAATATGAATATAAATATGTGTATGTGGGAGAAATGTGCAGTCCTTGATTTACTGCAAAGACCAAAATGACCACAATTATTTTTTTTAATACATTTTTTGCAAGTGTACTTTACTGACCTGATTTAACAGATCTGTCTAATCAAGCAGGTTCATTTAAAAATGTGTAGGTGTGATAGACAAAGAGGTATTGGTCTGGCTTCCTGATTAATCAACAGATACACAATATGGACTATTCTACTAAAACACTATAAACTGGAGTCTCACAATAAAAAACCTTGAAATATATAATGAAGTATTTTCTCAGGCATTTCATGTCCTCAGGATTCGGTTGCTCAGGATAAGTAATCTTCAAACAATGGGTACACTGTGGTCAACAAAGATATTCTGGTAGGGTGTGGCATTTAAACGATGCTCAACTGGTATTAAGCACCCCAAAGTGTGCCAAGAAAATATCCCCCACACCATTCCACCACCAGCAGCAGCCTGAACCACTGATACATTGCAGGATGGATATATGCTTTCATGTTATTTTTTGCCAAATTCTGACTCTACCATCCAAATGTCACAGCAGAAATCAAGATTAATAAGATCAGGAAGCATTTACCAAATTTCTGTTGTCCAAATTTGGTGAGCACATGCAAACTGCAGCTCAGTAGCCTCTTCTTAGCTGACAGGAGTGGCACCTGGTGGAGTCCAAACTCTTTAGAGATGGTTTTGTAACCTTTTCCAGCCTGATGAGCATCAGCAACTCTTTCAACAATTATATATATTGTCAAGACAGGAAGGAAGATGACATGCGTGTTGAAAGAGGCACAGTGCTAGATGATCTGGGGTCTGAGTGTTTCAGAAATTGCTTATCTACTTGGGATGTTCATGCACAGCCTTCTCTAGGGTTTACAGAGAGTGTCCACTATCCACTGAGTGTCAGTTCTCTGCCTGAAAAACGTCTTGATGATGCCAGACTGATTTGAGCTGATAGAAAGGCAACAGTAACTCAAATAATCAGAAATCTCCTTTGTTCGTGCCATGATACACTTCCACAAACATGTGTTGTGAAGAACAGACTTTGATAGATCCCTGTTCTTTAAATAAAACAGGGTGCCCACTCACACCTGATTGGCATCCCATTGATTGAAACACCTGACTCTAATTTCACCTTCAAATTAACTGCTAATCCTAGAGGGTCACATACTTTTGCCACTCACTATATGTAATATTGGATCATTTTCCTCAATGAATAAATGTCCAAGTATAATATTTTTGTCTCATTTGTTTAACTGGGTTCTCTTTATCTACTTTTACTACTTGTGTGAAAATCTGATGATGTTTTAGGTCATATTTATGCAGAAATAATATAGAACATTCTAAAGGGTTCACAAACTTTCAAGTACCACTGTGTTTGGGTGCTTTACAGTCGTGCTTCTATATGGTAAGTGAAACTCATAAAATGGGCAATGAGTGAGGAACAAACAGGTGGTCATAATGTTATGCCTGATCGGTGTGTATCTACATATATAAATCATGTACATGTTAGGAGGTGGCTGTCCCTAACTCCCAGGTGGAGGTGGTCAGCAGGGGCCAATGCCCCTTCGACAACAAGCTTGCCCCCCTAATGAGGGGTGAGTTACCTCACTCTTGCAAACACACTGTGACACACATTTACTTAGAAAGTAATTTGCCCTTCTAACATAGCCACTGGTCTCATCAAAGACCCCCCTACTTCAAATGGTCTAAAACCTACAGTGTCATTATTTAAATAAAATAAATAAAAAAAATTTCATGTCACTACCAAAACAGAAATAGTTTTAGAGCAAGAAGTGGCCACAGAGTGAGTAGTTAAAGGTCATTATGTTGAAGTCTGAATGAATTGTCACTACTGAACCCAACATATCATGTTTAGCTATTTTCTGCAAATTGGTAAACATAATATGTTACAATATAAAAATAAAATGTATTTTGGTATGAACAATAAATGGTGAACAATAGAAACTGGTGTTTTATTAAAATAGAATTTAAGCAAATTAATATGTTAACATAATTTTTTAATTCATTTTTAATTAACATTGCTACTTCACATTAATTTTACAAATCAATTATTTTTACAAAATCTTTCTTATCCTTAGGTATGACCTTTGGACTCATACAGACTCTACCTTCATAGGGCATATGTAAATTAATAGTCATAATTTACTAATAAACTGAATACTTAGTGTTTGTTTTAAATCAAATAAAATGTTTACTTTTGAGGAAACCCTGATATTTTGGTCGTCAAATAAACAAAATTAAGCGGGGAACTCTGTTTCTATTTGTGTTTGATTAAAACAGCTCCATAAATTAAAGAGAAAATTGACCCATTTTACATTTAATTACCTAACACAATTCCTCTTGCTTAAAAAAAAAATAAATATATATCTTGCTTTGTAAACATGGCTATCTTTTTGTCTGACTTCATTTTAATGGGTTTTACAGAATACAAATTAAAATGACGTCCTGCTGCTAGCAGGCTGCCACCAAACAACATAATTAGCTGTAACATCCAGAACTCAAAATTATTCAGTGTGTTTCTGTTCTTCTGTTCGGGAATAATGAGATACAGAGATAGATGTAAAGTATATTTGTGCAGTGAATCATTTCTCCTCTGACTTATAAAGCAAGCAAGGGACGTGAGGATTGGCTTAGAAGTGCTTGGTGTATATGTGTTCCTGAGTGCATGCTATACTGCAGAGCAAAACTAGTGCTGTACTGTCATTGAAACTGTGGGATCTTGATTTGCATTATCTGTATAATTTCACAGTGCTTTTTAAGAGCCTCTTCATTTGATTTCCATTTAGGATTGTGTCCCTATGCCTCTGTATTAACATTCAATAAAACTCAGTTTTATTTTCTGAATATCAATTGACTTTATATCGTCTAGTTCAGACAGTATAATTCACTGTCATAAAGAATTTTTGAGCATCCCTCCTTTTCCATTTGGTCATAAAAGTGATTCTAGCTCAGAGTACTCAGTGTATGGGCTATCGTCATGACATACACCTTAGTCTTGAGTCAAATGTTGACTATATGCCAATGGAATAATTATTTGCACAATACAGTTTATGTCAGACTCTCAGACTGTATAATAGCCCTTTTGGCTGGCATTTATAGTAGTTGTTTTGGGTTTTTTTTTTTTACCTTCGCTTGGCTCATGAAGGAAAAAGGTATGCATTTTGAATGCAGTAGTGAAACCTGCAAACAGAGCTATTCTCTCTCCAAAAAATTATTATTGTGTTTATTGTGGCCTGGGTTGCAATCATTTCATCACTCCTGGGTGCCCCCTTTTATGATTTTTATTAATATTTCACCGTGACTCCAGTCACTAATACACGTACCACCACAGCATTCAAAACGTAATTATCTATCACTGAGACTTTCTTGTTTCAGCTAAGACTTTTGGAAGACGAACACAAACTGTGCAATAACAGATGAGGTGTCTCTGACTTTACATTTACAAGGTGGAGCAATAAGGTGAATGTCTCTAATTAAGTGGACAGTGACTGAACAGTGTTATAAAACTCCAGCAGCACTGCGTTGTCCTGTCCATTAGAGAACAGAGTAAAGGAGACTAACAAAGTACGTAGAGAAACAGATGAACCACAGTCTGTAATTATAGAACTACAATGTGCAGTGACCACTAAAACCTAAATAAAGAATAAGCAGAAAATAAACTGAAAAATATAGAATGCCTAAGACTTTTGCACAGTACTGTAAGGTGTAAAATTTTGCCTGTGTGATGTACAGTGGTGTGAAAAAGTGTTCGCCCCCTTCCTGATTTCCTCTTTTTAAATATTAGTCAAAGACAGCACAATTACACACAAAATACAGTTTTTAAATGAAGGTGTTTATTAATAAGAGAGAAAAAAAATCCAAAAGTACATGGTCCTGTGTGAAAAAGTGATTGCCCCCTAAACCTAATAACTGGTTGGGCCGCCCTTAGAAGCAACAACTGCAACCAAGCATTTGCCATAACTTGCAGTGAGTCTTTTACAGCGTTGTGGAGGAATTTTAGCCACTCATCTTTGCACAATTGTAGTAATTCAGCCACATTGGAGGGTTTTCCAGCATGAACGGCCTTTTTAAGGTCATGCAACAGCATCTCCATAGGATTCAGGTCAGGACTTTGACTAGGCCACTCCAAAGTCTTCATTTTGTTTTTCTTTAGCCATTCAGAGGTGGACTTGCTGCTGTGTTTTAGATCATTGTCTTGCTGCAGAATCCAAGTTAATTTCAGCTTGAGATCACGGACAGATGGCTGGACATTCTCCTTCAGGATTTTTAGATAGACAGCAGAATTCACAGTTCCATTTATCACAGCAAGTCTTCCAGGTCCTGAAGCAGCAAAACAGCCCCAGACCATCACACTACCACCATATTTTACTGTTGCTATAATGTTCTTTTTCTGAAGTGCTGTGTTACTTTTACACCAGATGTAATGGGACACACCTTCCAAAGTGTTCAACTTTTGTCTCGTCAGTCCACAGAATGTTTACCAAAATTCTTGAAGATCATCAAGATGTGTCTGGAAAAATTGAGATGAGCTTTAATGTTCTTTTTGCTCAGCAGTGGTTTTTGTCTTGAACTCTGCCATGCAGGCCATTTTTGCCCAGTCTCTTTCTTATGGTGGAGGCATGAAAACTGACCTTAACTGAGGCAAGTGAGGCCTGCAGTTCTTTGGATGTTGTTGTGGGGTCTTTTGTGACCTCTTGGATGAGTCGTCGCTGCGCTCTTGGGGTAATTTTGGTCAGCCGGCCACTCCTGGGAAGGTTCACCACTGTTCCATGTCTTCACCATTTGTGGATAATGGCTATCACTGTGGTTCACTGGAGTCCCAAAGCTTTAGAAATGGCTTTATAACCCTTTCCAGACTGATAGATCACAATTACGTTCTTTCTCAATTGTTCCTGAATTTCTTTGGATCTCGGCATGATGTGTAGCTTCTAAAGATCTTTTGGTGTACTTCCCTTTGTCAGGCAGGTCCTATTTAAGTGATGTCCTGATTGTGTGGCAATAATCAGGCCTGGGTGTGGCTAGAGACAGTGAACTCAGTGAACTCGGGTGAGATAAACCATAGTTATGTTTTAACAAGGGAGGGAATCACTTTTTCACACAGGGCCATGTAGGTTTGGATTTTTTCTCCCTTAATAATAAACACCTTCATTTAAAAACTGCATTTTGTGTTTACTTGTGTTGTCTTTGACTAATATTTAAATTGGTTTGATGTTCTGAAACACTTAAGTGTGACAAACATGCTGTAACGGCGAGAGGCGGATGGGAAGCAGGAGACGAACGCAGGTATTCAAAATAAGGAAGCTTTATTGAAAAAGGCGAACAAAGGGAGACACAGCGAACTGAAAGAAGCGAGGACCGAAAACGGGTGTGGAACATAAATACGGCCGCAGCCGGAAAACGGGCACGAAAACAGGAACGAAAACAGGTGGTAAACCAAAACTACACTAAAGAAAACACGGAAGTAAGCTAAACAGAATGATACCTTGATAGAACGGGCAAAACGGCAGACGGACACGGATGAGTCTGGAAGGCATGGACAGGAGGTAAGCCAAGATAAGGTGGATGGGAGAGGCGCGAGAGGCATGAGGCGCATAGGGACGCGACCGGCATGGAACGCAAACATCAATAACCCGCGACCAGTCTCTCTCGCGGGCGCGCTTTTATTAGAAGCCTCACGGCTGAGCGCAATCAGCGCGATCGTCGTGGGGCTTCCCAATTGGTCAGTGCACGGTGCGCGCTGCCGTGGCGCGTGACAGAGCCCCCCCCCCCCAAGGAGTCCGAGTCGGAGCTAGGACTCCAAAAAGGGACCCCCAGGCACATGGTCACCTCAGGGGGTCGCCGTGCCGGGCGGACTCCAGGAGGAGACCGCCAGTAGTCAGGCGGCTGGCGAGCAGAGCCGACGACGTCATGCCGGAGAGCGGAGCCGACGAGGTCATGCCGGAGAGCGGAGCCGACGAGGTCATGCCGGAGAGTGGAGCCGACGAGTCGATGCTTGGGAGCGGAGCCGACGAGGCGATGCTTGGGAGCGGAGCCGACGAGGCGATGCTTGGGAGCGGAGCTGTGGACAGGATGCTTGGGAGCGGAGCCGAGGACGGGATGCTTGGGAGCGGAGCCGTGGACGGGATGCCTGAGAGCGGAGCCGTGGAGGGATGCCTGAGAGCGAGCCGTGAACGGATGCCTGAAGCGTTAGCCGTGGAACGGGATGCTGAGAAGCGGAGCCTTGGACGGGATGCTTGACAGCAGAGTCGACGACGAAAATGCCTTGACAGCAGAGTCCGACGACGTGATGCTGAATCTCCCTGGAGAAGACAGTACTGAAACGGTTTCCTTGGGAAGACGTTCTCTGGAGAGGAGCGGCCTTTATGAAAGGCCTCTGTCGAGGATGGGACAACCACTGGGACGGCAAGACGCCTGGAGGCAGCCACTGGTACTGCATGACGTCCGGGGGGGCAGCCACTTGAACTGCAGACGTCCTGAGGCAGCCGCTGGAACTGCAGACGCCCTGGGGGTAGCAACTGGAACTGCAGACGCCCTGGGGGCAAGCCACTGAACTGCAGATGCCCTGGGGGCATCCACTTGAACTGCTGACGCCCTTGGATGCAGTCACTGCACTACTGACGACCTGGACACAGTCCTGGTACAACGTCCGAGAGGCTGGAGTGGGCACGAGCGTGAGTGCGCACCTGTCTGTTGCTGTTGGTCGGACAGGCCGTGGTGCAGGTGCTAGCACGACTTGTCCGCGATGCCAGTCCTGGCAAGAGCAGAAACTGGACCACCTCTACCACTACCCACCGCCACTAACCACCCCCCCCTTTTTAACCCCCCCCCTATACCGCCGGTTCAGACTCGGAACTATCGGAAACTAAGGATCTGAAGGCAGTTCGAGCGATTGGAGGCCCGAGTATCAAGAAAAAAAAAAAACTAGAGGTTCTGAAGCGAGACTAGAAGCGATAGAGGTACGGTACCGAGAACTAGAGGTTCTGAGGCGAACTAGAGCGATTAAGAGACACGAGTATCGAGAACTAGAGGTTCTGAAGCGAGACTAAACGATTATAGATACGAGTATCGAAAACTAAGAGGTTGCTGAAAGGCAAGACTAGAAGCGATTAGAGCCGAGTCTCGAGAAACTAGAGGTTCTGAACGAGAACTAGAGCATTAGAGATACGATTATCGAGAACAGGGTTCTGAGACCGAGACTAAGCGATTACTTACTGGACGTAGTATGTTGGCAAGCTGAACGCTGGGGTTTAGGAGGGGCCGTCCGGCTGGTGCAAGCTGGGAATCCAACACTTTACCAACCAAGGCATGCCGGGCAGGCGAAACGGGTTCTAAACCCTTGGCTTTCGTACCCGTGCAACCCCGTGGGGAACCAAACCAAATATCAGCTCTCTAAGAGCTCCCCACAGTTTCCGGTCGCGAAGCACCGGCCATAAAATGGGTGGCCCAAATAAGGGCTTCCCCAGTAAGCTAAGCAAACAAAAGACAAACCAGCATAATCGTGCTTCTCCGAGGGATATAACTGAAAAAACGCAAACAGTCCTCCCAAACAGTATGGCAATCGACTGGATCGCCGTTGAAACGGCCGGGGGAAAGAAAAATCGGGGATACCTGCGGTCTCCATGTTGGCGGGTTATTCTTGTAAAACGGCGAGAGTCGGAGGGAAGCAGAGCCGACGAAGGTATTTCAAAATAAGGAAGCTTTATTGAAAAAGGCGAACAAAGGGAGACACAGCGAACTGAAAGAAGCGAGGACCGAAAACGGGTGTGGAACATAAATACGGCCGCAGCCGGAAAACGGGCACGAAAACAGGAACGAAAACAGGTGGTAAACCAAAACTACACTAAAGAAAACACGGAAGTAAGCTAAACAGAATGATACCTTGAAAGAACGCGGCAAAACGGGCATGGACGGACACGGATGAGTCTGGAAGGCATGGACAGGAGGTAAACCAAGATAAGGTGGATGTGAGAGGCGTGAGAGGCGTGAGAGGCGTGAGAGGCGTAGGGACGCGACCGGCATGGAACGCAAACATCAATAACCCGCGACCAGTCTCTCTCGCGGGCGCGCTTTTATTAGAAGCCTCACGGCTGAGCGCAATCAGCGCGATCGTCGTGGGGCTTCCCAATTGGTCAGTGCACGGCGCGCGCTGCCGTGGCGCGTGACACATGCAAAAAAAAAAAAAAAAGAAATCAGGAAGGGGACAAACATTTTTTCACACCACTGTATGTGTATTCAGTGCAGAACATAATGTAAATAGATGTTAAGATTACAAAAGTACAGTAGTATTTGAGTAATCCACACATCTGTTTATATTCTGTTTAAAATAGTTATCAGGTATTAATTTTGTTATTAGTCTTATGGGTGCTTCTGTGATGTCATATGATGGCTTTCCAGTGTTCCACTGTTAAAGCTGAATATGTTTGTCAACAACAAAGTATGCTTGTTAGTTGAATAAATCTTTGAATATGAAAATTCAGGTATATGTGTGGTGCTTAAGTGAAGGTTATGCAACCTGTAAAGCATGAATAGATCCAATAGCACACCGTGATAAGTACTTGAACACTCCTCTAAATGGTATTACATTTATAGTTATTCATTTAGCAGATGATCTTATCTAGAGGGACTTACACAAGTTCTTACAGAATCAGAGGTAAAAGCAATGCAAGTATGAGTATCGACAAATGCAATTTCCCGAGTTAGTGTATAAAACCCTGAATTTTCCATTCACAAGGATTTTTTTTTTTCAAATGCTGAGATGTATTTTGAAGAGACTATTATAATTCCCTTTTAAATATTCTTTTTTCCTGAAGAAATTACTCTTGTATCTGGACTGTTCTCAAGATCTGACAGGGTGACTTTGAGTATGAATAGCACCAAGGTTAAAGCAGCAGAAATGGTGCATTGATGGGTGGAGTATGGTGAGTTGAACTGGGTGGATGGCATGGGATCGATGGCCTTTTGTCCCTTGAGCCCCAAAATATCTATGCACTGATCTATGTAATTAATCCCCATGAAATGTTACCAGGATAAAAAAAAAAACTGTTTGCTTTTTGGTTTCAAACTCCGTTCAGATCAATAGATAACATGCATTTTATTTACTTTGTAAAAATATTTTCAGTTGAATATTGGATTTTCAAATTCCTGAAAAAAAGATCAGTAAGAATTCTAAATGTCTCACAGAGTTGCCTCAGGACGAAATCTCCTCCACTTTGATCCAAATGTGCACTGTGCTCCTGTCAGCTTCGCCTACAAATGCTTATTAAAAGATATGTGGTTGACATCTTTTCCATCATAAAAGGAAATGTTCAAGCAAAAGCACATCTCATATGTTTACTTTAAAATATTTAATTATACAAATTCCAGAATCCACAGAGTGCAGACCAGCAAGTACTCTGAGTGAGATGGCAGTCAATCACATGGCTAGGTAGGGGGTCACTGTTGCAGCACTGTTGCTGATGCCTGACATTGCCAGAAGGCACCGCCAGGGGTTGAACATGTCACCGGTGTGATGCCTAGCGAGTTAGACTGCTGTGTTATTGAGTGGCACTTAAACAAACTTCCAATAGAGACCAATAAATCCTACTTAATGACTGAAATTAACTAAACAAAACAATGGATGACTAGGACCCATGCTTCTGCCAAGGTACCCATCAAAATGTGCCATAAAGTCAATCCAAATGAATTGCAGCGGCTAATGTTTACAGTACTTATAGTACTGTCATGTCATTATTCCAGGAACTACCTAATAAACACTTTGCTCTTGAAATTATTTGCAGTGCTATTACTCTAAATGAACAAATTAAGGACACATCCGGAAAATTCAAGTTTAAGGACTTGAAGACAGGTATGAATCACAATGAATCACAATTCATATGAATAGGAATCACATTAATGTCAATACGTGTAATAAAATATTTGTTGAAATGACTAAGTAGTTAGTGTTTATATGATTTTAGAGAAAAACCTTTTTAAATTCATTTTCTATACATGCCTTGAGGGGGGCAGCTGTGGTAGCCTAGTGGTTAAGGTACTAGACTCTGGACCAGAAGGTCCAGGATTCAAATCCCACCTCAGCCAAGCTGCCACTGTTGGGTCCTTGAGAAAGGCACTTAATTCACAATTGCTTGGATTGTAAGATTATATCAATTGTAAGTCGCTCTGGATAAGGGCGTCTGCTAAATGCTGGGCTAAAAAAAACAGGGCTAAAAGCGATAACCAATATTAGACAAGGTGCCAGTCTATCACTCTGGCACATGCACACGTTCACTAGGACACAAATTACACCAGTGGACCTAGTGCATACCTTTGAAATGTGCAAGAACAAAACCCATGTTTACACAGGGAGAACATGCAAACTCTACATATTCAGAGTCCGGGCCAGGAATCAAACCAAGGATCTCTGTAGCAGTGAGGAGACACTGAAAATACTCACCTCTGTACTTATGAGTACAATGCCACGTGTTGAATAAAATTTTCTGGACCAGTGACTGTGCAGTTACGTTTGTCATTACAACTACCATACTACAACAGTATGTACAGTATTTGCAGGTTAATTTAATGGGTTAAGGAATAACATAATAATAACATAATAATAATGAGGATAATAACATTATCAGGCGATGGATAATATGCTAACAGACGTTACGTGGAGAATACCTGTTCTTTCTTAATAAGCTAAAATATTGTACTACCAAAATGGTGGTGTTCTGGTAAACCCTCTCAAATATGCACTGTTTAATCAAGGGTGAAATCTGCATCTCGGTCTGATTTTGACACGGCATACAAAATGCACAAGAAGGTGGAAAAACATTCACTTGGCAGGGTTTGAGTGAAGCACAGCATTGATGAGGGTGCACACATTTAAGTGGCAAAGCTTAATAAAACAATAAAAGGAATGGCTATTTTAAGCCAGCTAGTCAATGTAACATCTTGCTTGGCTAACACAAGTTGGCTTTCTTTAAGGCATGATGAGAGCAGTGATTCTAAGAAGAATTACCCAACATTTACTGAAGTGGCAACAACATTTTAGCTGCCCACTTTTAGTCATCATATGTGTTTTCTGGCTAGTTCTACTTAATTTAATTGTTGTTCCTCCAATACAATCTTCAACAAGCTTAGGATGAATTTTGTTTCATGAGAAGTCAATGAGACAACAGACATTATTACATCATGTTAGATTTTCTTTTTTTAATGTACAGTGGGGCAAAAAAGTAGTCTATTTAGTCAGCCACTGATGCAAGTTCTCCTACTTAGAAAGACAAACCCAGAAATAAGCAAGATTTATGGGTCTCACAGACCTGTAACTTCTTCTTTTAGAAGTTCTTCTGTCCTCCACTCCTTACCTGAATTAATGGCACCTGTTTGACCTCGTTATCTGTATAAAAGACACCTGTCCACAGCCTCAAACAGTCAGACTCCAAACTCAGCCATGGCCAAGACCAAAGAGCTGTTGAAGGACAGGAGGAAGAAAATTGTAGACCTGCAGCAGGCTGGGAAGAGTGATTCTACAATAGGCAAGCAGTCAGGTTTGGTGTGAATAAATCAACGTGGGAGCAATTTGTAAGACATACAAGACCATTGATAATCTCTCTCGATCTGGGGCTCCACGCAAGATCTCATCCCGTGGGGTCAAAATGGATCCTGAGAACGGTGAGCAAAAAATCCCAGAACTACACGGAGGGACCTGATGAATGACCTGCAGAAAGCTGGGACCAAAGTAACAAAGGCTACCATCAGTAACACACTACGCCGAGAGGGACTCGGATCCTTCAGTGCCAGGTGTGTCCCCCTGCTTAAGCCAGTACATGTCCAGGCCCGTCTGAAGTTTGCCAGAGAACATATGGATGATCCAGAAGAGGACTGGGAGAATATCATGTGGTCAGGTGAAACCAAAATAGAACTTTTTGGTAAAAACTCAATTCATCGTGTTTGGAGGAAGAAGAATGCTGAGTTGCGCCATACCTACTGTGAAGCATGTGGGTGGAAACATCATGCTTTGAGGCTGTTTTTTGCAGAGGGGGCAGGACGTGTGATCCGTGTTAAGGGAAGAATGAACGAGGCCATGTATCGTGAGATTTTAAACCAAAACCTCCTTCCATCAGTGAGAGCATTGAAGATGGAATGTGGCTGGGTCTTCCAGCATGACAATGATCCCAAACACACCGCTCAACCCCATAGAAAATTTGTGGAGGGAATTCAAAGTCCGTATTGTCCAGCGACTGCCCCAAAACATCACTGCTCTAGAAGAGATCTGCATGGAGGAATGGGCCAAAATACCAGCTACAGTGTGTGCCAACCTGGTGAAAACTTATAGGAAACATTTGACCTCTGTCATTGCCAACAAAGGTTATGTTACAAAGTATTGAATTGAACTTTTGTTATTGACCAAATACTTATTTTTCACCATAATTTACAATTAAATTCTTTAAAAATCCTACAATGTGATTTCCTGGATTATTTCATTCATAGTTGAAGTGTAGCTATGATGAAAATTACTGATCTCTCTCATCTTTCTAAGTAGGAGAACTTGCACAATCAGTGGTTGACTAAATACTTTTTTGCCCCACTGTATCTAGAAGTTTTGTACCTCTATGTGTGGGACTGTGGAAGCTTAGTGGTTTCGGTACTGGACCATGGACCAGAAGGTACAGGGTTCAAATTCCACCTCTGCCAAGCTGCCACTGTTGAGTTCTTAAGCAAGACCCCTATCCCAGAATTGCTTGGATTGTAAGATTGTGAGAGACGTAAATTGCTCTGGATAAGATCATCTGCTAAATGTAAACTAACTGAAGTCTTTGAGATTGGCAGATTTTACGTGGGGCTGTGTTACCCTAGCAATTAATGTACTGGACTATGGAACTTGAGGTTCATGCTTCAAATCCTGAACCACAAAAACAGTTGTACTTGCTAAGATTGTATCAGTTGTAAGTCACTTTGGATAAGAGTGTCTGCTAAGTGCCTAGATGTGTGTTTTTTATTCTAAAGGCAAGATATACTGATGCAATTGCACAATACAGTCAGTTCACTGTTTTGCAGGTTATAGTTCAGTCTCAATTCCTAAGAACATACACGATTAGTAAGTGTGGACACACACACACACACACACATACACACATTTTCACTCACTCACACTGGGAATCTTTAGGGACATCATTTGACCTAATACCTGCCTTTGGAATGTGTGAAAAACCCGGAATACCCAGAGGAAACAGTGCTATCCACTGCACCAAGTAGGTGGACTGAGTATTCTATGTAGTCCTTAGATGTGTGGGGGTGAGGTAAGAGGTGTGTGATGCCCTAAAATGGATTCCCACCCTGGACTCTGCAAGCTGCTGAGCCGGATGAGACATTTACTATGATAAATGACTGAATCAATCTGATTTGATGAGTTAACACCACCATGAGTTGTTTATTTCTATCCCATTTACAGCTGCACACTGCCAGCTGGAAATATCACTCTGTAAGTGTCGTTAAACTCAGATACCTTCAGCATCCCTGCAGAATCTTAATGTCCCATACAATAAAAAAGTTCCTCATTTTGCTTCTTTCAGATTTGACAAAAGCATGAAAGTAAGTTCGTTAGACAGGACAGATAATAGAGAGTACAGAAACTACAGTTATGAATCATAAAGGATTCAAATATTGAACATGAAAATTTAGTTTACACTGGTTGGTAATACAATTAAATCAACGGCAAATGCGCAGTAAGCAATCTATGCTTTAAGAAGACTCTGCAGCAATACTTAAAGTTAATAAATAAAAAAAGAATTACTTCCAATTTATACATCATTGCAGCACTGTGCAAAAGTCATAGGACATCATTAGATTTGTTGTTTTAGCACTTGTATATAATAACCATACAGTGGTGCTAGAAAGTCTGTGAACCCTTTAGAATTTTCTATATGATCTAAAACATCATCAGATTTTCGCACAAGTCCTAAAAGTAGATAACGAGAACCCAGTTAAACAAATGAGACAAAAACATTATATTTGGTAATTTATTTATTGAGGAAAAAGATCCAATATTACATATCAGTGAGTGGCAAAAATATGTGAGCCTCTAGGATTACCAGGTATTTTGAAGGTGAAATTAGAGTCAGGTGTTTTCAGTCAATGGGATGACAATCAGGTGTGAGTGGGCACCCTGTTTTATTTAAAGAACAGGGATCTATCAAAGTCTGCTCTTTACAGCACATGATTCTGGAAGTGTAGATTGGCACGAATAAAGGAGATTTTTGAGGACCTCAGAAAAAGAGTTGTTGATGCTCATCAGGCTGGAAAAGGTTACAAAACCATCTCTAAAGAGTTTGAACTCCACCAATCCACAGTCAGACAAATTGTGTACAAATGGAGGAAATTCAAGACCATTGTTACCCTCCCCAGGAGTGGTCGACCAACAAAGATCACTCCAAGAGCAAGGCGTGTAATAGTTGGTGAGGTCACAAAGGACCCCAGAGTAACTTCTAAGCAACTGAAGGCCTCTCTCACATTGGCTAATGTTAATGTTCATGAGTCCACCATAAGAAGAACACTGAACAACAATGGTGTGCATGGCAGGGTTGCAAGGAGAAAGCCACTGCTCTCCAAAAAGAACGTTGTTGCTCGTCTGCAGTTTGCTAAAAATCACGTGGATGAGCCAGAAGGCTATTGGAAGAATGTTTTGTGGACGGATGAGACCAAAATAGAAACTTTTTGGTTTTAAAAAAAGAAAAGCGTTAATGTTTGGAGAAAGGAAAACACTGCATTCCTTATCCCATCTGTGGAAGCATGGTGGTGGTAGTATCACGGTCTGGGCCTGTTTTGCTGCATCTGGGCCAGGACGGCTTGCCATCATTGATGGAACAATGAATTCTGAATTATATCAGAGAATTCTAAAAGCAAATGTCAGGACATCTGTCCATGAACTAAATCTCAAGCATACAAGCACACAACCCTAAGCACACAAGCAGTTTCTACTACCAAAAAAATGGTTTACAGAAGAATAAAGTTCATGTTTTGGAATGGCCAAGTCAAAGTCCTGACCTTAATCCAATGGAAATGTTGTGGGAAGGACCTGAAGTGAGCAGATAATGTGAGGAAACCCACCAAAATCCCAGAGCTGAAGCTGTTCTGTACGGAGGAATGGGCTAAAATTCCTCCAAAGCCGGTGTGCAGGACTGATCAACAGCTACAGGAAACGTTTAGTTCACATACTTTTGCCACTCACTAATATGTAATATTGGATCATTTTCCTCAATAAATAAATGACCAAGTATAATATTTTTGTCTCATTTTAACTGTTTAACTGGGTTCTCTTTATCTACTTTTAGGACTTGTGTGAAAATCTGATGATGTTTTAGGTCATATTTATGCAGAAATCTAGAAAATTCTAAAGGGTCCACAAACTTTCAAGCACCACTGTATGGTCATTGTACCCTTGCTAAAGCAATGGAATTGTGGCCTAAGACTTCTGCACAGTACACTATTTGCTCATTTTTAAATGCTTTATGGTATTTGATGTAGCAATTGACAGCATATTTCACCCATAAAATGTCATCTGTTTTATTAGTAGCCTACACTAGAATTCTTATGTTTGCATAGTCCAGACACTAAGTAAATGGCTATATTAACAGCATATGCTGCGTCATAATTCAGTACTCTTGTTCATTAGCAGACAAGGCAGCATCATCATGAGCTACTCACATGCACATTAGAAATCAAGCTCCTACTTGCACCCCATGCTGGATGTTGGCATGAAACGCAGCTGGACTGTAGCCCCACTGCCAAAGCTCATTACACGCTGCTGGGATGTTGATCACTTGTGTGATCTCTTGTTCGCTATACAGTACTGTGCAAAAGCTTTAGGCCACCATTAGATTAGACATACTATTGTTTTAGCAATATAGAATTATTTGTCAGTGTCTTTATTGGAATACAACAGAATATACAGGAACATACAGGAAATTTGTATGAAACATTAAAAAGCCAGCTACAGTGGTAAGTATTGTAGTGTGACCTCCCCTTACACTTGAGCAATAGCAGCATCTGACATCTTCATTGGGATGCCAAGTTGACCCTTCTACAGTCTGAAGAAGCTTGATCAGGAATGGCCGGTAAATTTGACACACAGCATGCCAGCACAGAAATTATTATTCACGTTCAGATATTACCTTTCTGTTCCTGAAGACTGAATGTTTAAATATGAGACTCTGAAATATTCCCTCACCTGCTGATGTTGTGTTTGCCCATACATATGTGTGTGTGTGTGTGTGTGTGTGTGTGTGTGTGTGTGTGTGTACGCACGCACATTCTCAGTGCACCGGAGCTGCCGTGACTGTGATTGCAGCTGGATTGTCACATCAGGGTCTGAGAGTCAGCGTGCAGCAACAAAGGCAATGACCCAATTAACAACAAAGTCAACTCACCAGGTGGCCAAACAAACTGCTTTAACGAGGAACAAAGGAGGAGGGAATCCGGTCTACTTCCGTTTAGGTGGGGAGATAAAAACAACTGTCCCTGTTTCCATGGTGAAGATACCCTCGCACGCAGCGTGAGAGTGCCTTTGTGTGCACTACCTTCGCAGGAATTAGTCATAATTAACAAGACTACTCGGGAGATTATTTTCTGGGCAAACATTTTAATTAAAACTGTTCCCTCTGTCACATGCATGCTATATCTCCACTTAGTGCCAATTTCCCCTTCTCTGTCCTCTAAAAGCAAAGAGGCAGGAGAGCGAGACCCAGATGGTAACAGGCAGCAGGAGAAGAATGGCAAAATGTTTTTTTTTTTTTTTTTTCCTGATTGGATGTCTCCAGGCAGACGCATTCAACCTATTTGCCTTCAGACATATAATAAAAATAATCTGTCTTCTACCCCCGTTCAGTGGTTTGCAGTATTATGAGTTAAAAAGTATCCAGAGATGATTCTCAGTATCCCAGGCAAAAAAAAAGCATGTATCTGTCTTTTTATAATTTTCCCCTGGATCAATGCCCATTATCATCATGTTTCCCACAAAGTCATATTAAATAAGCAGCAATCGTCAGAAAATACACCAATAGAATGCTTTTTAAAATGCCCAACATTTTGACCTTTCCACCAGCCTTTGGAGTAATTAGGCATTGCTTGTCCTAAATGTCCAGTGGCTACACTTCTGGAACATCTTCTTGATGTGCTGGTTTAATCTAACCCCTGAGTGAATTTGTATTACATAGTAGGCATTGAAGAATTAGAGGCAAAAAGTAGGCCAGTTGCCTGACACTGGGCAAGGGAAAATAGGCTGGAAAACTAGAATTAGATCTTCAACAACCTTCCAAGAATTATAAGTTATGGTTAGGATTAGGGTTAGATCATTTTGTACATGTTATGCATTCTACATCATTTTGTTCTAAGGACCTTTGGTTTCTAAAATGTTCAACCTGTCAAGTTTGCATCAACCAATATCCCCAGTTAGTGCATCGCTAGTTGTGTTGTCAGAATATTTCCGGTTCGATCCCCGACCTTGGACTCCTTGGACTTGCATGTCCTCCCCTTGTCCACATGGGTTTACTCCAGGTATTCCGATTTCTTCCCACATTTAATGTGACCTTGTGTCTGTTGTTAAATACCCACTGTTGCTGAAAGTGGCAGACCTGTGCTAATTAACACAACATAATTTCGTTTTTCAATAACAAATATAGCTTTTTAACCCATAACATTATGTATTTATGGTTGGTTAACTGTAAAAACGGCTTTTTACAAAGTGGCATGTTTTAAAATTTATAATACTTAATTTTTTAAATACCTCTTGTCCAGCACTGCCAAGACATATGTACAATGAAAACTGAAACAGCTTCAACATCTCTGCAGAGGACTGACAATATTTTTCTTACACAATGACCTGTGCTTGTAGAAGTCACTTTTTCCAAGCACTTCTGACGATGGACAGAGGTTAGCAGTGGCACGCCCACCTGTCTGCAGCTACATAGCCTCATATTCAGCAAGGTGCAATGCACTGTGGCTCATTTCTCCTGTAACAAGCATTCAAGATTTCCAAGACTTGTCCCACAGTAGCCCATCTGTCAGCTCCGACAACATGGGATAGCCTTCACTGCCCTTGTGCATCGATGAGCCTTGGGCACCAAACATCCTGCTGCCAGTTTGTAGCTTGTCCCTCCTCTGACCCCTATCAGTATGTACTGCTGACCGGGAGCACCCAACAAGCCTTCCCTTTTTGGAGATGATCCAACACAGATGTCTAACCATCACAGTTTAGGCCCTTGTCAAATGTTTGCCTATTTTGCCCGCATCCAACACGTCAGCTATAGGAACCCATTTATCATAGACCTTAACGTGCACAGCTGTACCAAAATAATCCCCATTAGTCAGTCTGTGAGTGGTCAGAATGTTTTTACATATCTGTGTATGGTCTGTTCTTTTAAAATATTGAATTAAGCACAAAACATTAGTAAGGAAATATATGTCTCGTTTACAAGTCACTACTAATATATTCATGTAGCCTGTAACTTTCACACTGTGCTGATTAGAGAGTGGAAGCTAAGTTTTTAACCATTTACTAGTAAATAGGAAGTAAAGCACCTCTATTGCTGTGGTTATTGACTGACAATATGTAATGCCCTCCTGAATGGCAGCATATCATCATCAACAGAACTGAGAGTTTGGGGCCAGCTGTCTGGGTTTACAGCATTTGTGCTATAAATGTAGACTAATGAGAGTCCTGGTTGAGAGCTGAAAGCAATTAGAGGCGTCGGAAATGAATCTGTCACTGCTTATACCCATGAGCCTCGTCAGAAACTCGATGAGAAAAATTTGACTGCCAGACACAAAGTTAGTGAAAGTCCTTGATGGAAACAAAGGTTTTGCTACTTTCCATCTTATAATCATCCGGGCACCTTATGAGTTGTCATGCTACATGAGTTGGTGCTCAGAAAACTCAGAAGTCTTCTTTCCATCATTCTCACCGCTGAAATCGCATCATTCATTTTTCATTTCACAATTCATCTTCTGTCCCTAACAGAGCTCCTGCTGCAGGATTTGTTCATCTTGGTGGTAGCTCTACAGATGGAAGGCCCAGGTCATTGCCTACAGGTTTACTCTGATCTGTGAGAGCCCAGGTGCCTTACAGTGCCTTCTGCAGCTGAGTTCCTTCTTGCTCTCGCTCTCGCTCTCGCTCTCTCTCTCTCTCTCTCTCTATCTCTCTCACTGTGAGCCTTAGCCTAGCTTTCATCTCTCCACCACTCTTGGAGCTTGGAATAGCAGGGACAATCATGCAATCACACAAACACAGACAGAGAAGGACAGTAAGTATTTACATTTCCATTGATAATTTGCTTCTCGGTTTTCGGAATATGTAAACAGCACCCTCTGATCTGAAAATCAGAGTGAGGTCGGTATCAGATTCATGAAATTGTATATGAATTCACGAAACATTTTTCACGAAATGTATTTGAACCTAGTTATCAGGCTATTTAGCACATGTTTACCCTTCTGATCTCCTTCACTATCAGCCACTTGTGTGGAAATACTGCATCAAGAAAAGTCCCACACTGCATACAGGTTGATACCCAAACCTCACACTATACTACATGATTAGTAAAATTAGTCCATTAGCAATGGCATTGTTAATGCTGATATGGCTAGAGCAACATATGTGGAGCATTACAGTACTGTACAAAAGATTTAGGCCACCCTTAAGTGTGCTGTTTTAGCAATGGTATGATTACCATTAATTTGCATATATTAGCTGTTTCACCCTTCAGAAAATGTGGTTTCTAATCCAATGGTGGCCTAAGACTTTTGCACAGTACAGCAGTACAGTAGTTTCCCACTGTAAGGACTCAAAACTAAATATGTACCAGTAAAGCAAATTATTAAAAAGCTAATACTCTCCAGTCTGCCATCGAAAAATTGTACTGCATATTGCAAATGTGAATTAAAATTAATTAAATAAAACTATGTTAAATCATTAAAAATATACTGTATAAATATTCAATTTACAACTGCCAGTGCTCTTATGTATACAGTACTTTAGAGCAGACAGAATGCCATAAAAACGTTAAAAATAAATCCTCATTCTAGATTTTGCGAGGCAATTTGGAGACATTGCTACAGGTCTTCTGTGTAACTTGTTTTTTACATTAGTTAATTAATCATGCTATAGGTTTTACATCTTCATAGTAACTATGGTTTACCTGAAAAGTGGACTTTAATTTAAACAATGTCCCTTTCTACTTATAAATGCCAAATACAAATATATATATACACAACATAAAAGAGATTTTTTTAAGCATGAAGCACGGTACTGTATATATACGGCTCAAAAAAATTAAGGGAACACTTAAACAGCACAATATAACCCCAAGTGTTCCCTAAATTTTTTTGGGCAGTATATTATAGTACACATTAAGAACATGAAATTATGTAGAATTAATCTGTGCGTCGATGCTACTCAGTAGAGCCCCTCATAAGTTATAAGTATTTAAAATTGCTACCACTTCACTGCTGAAAAATGTATTTGTTACGACCCTCCCTACTTGTATTAACACAGCAGAAATAGAATTTATTACTGACTGAACCATGCAGATTCGAAATTGTCTCATTATGAGATTACTATGTACACATGTTGACACTTGCCATAATCCATATATACTCTATCAAATCAAATAACTTTACAATCCAGAAATAGCATAAGTATGACACTTTAGTAGCGTATATGGAAGCCTGAGTGGCTCTGTGGGTGAGTACTTGGCAGTAATGGCCGGTGTAAGTGTACCTTGTCCCTGAGGCCTAACAGCATGTGCCTCATTGAAAGAGGAGCAGATACTAAATATATGCCACTGGCTCATGGGTAATCATGTCTCACCATCACCCAAAAGAACTCCAGTTTTAATTGAACTCTTATTAGGTCCGCCACCAAATCGCTGCAAGAATGAGTGTCTCTTCCCAGATGAGTTGTCAGCTACTACCAACCACTCGACTCATGCCATCCTATCTCCCTGGTTAGCACAAAATGAGAAATGAGCCCCTGTGACTGGCTGATCAAATGACTTGTATAATCATGAGTTTTCACCCCTGCATATACATTGCCAAGAAAGATGATCTCTTTTTTCTTCTTTCTAGTCGCTTGGTGTTTTCCTGATAGTGCTTTTCAAACACAGTTTCTTTAATTATCTAGGAAACAGCTTGAATGCTGCAGATGAGGACAGATTCTTAGTTCTTTGCAATACCGGTTTCAGCTAAAACAATTGCATCCAACAATTACAGCTGATTTAAGTCAGCACTGTGCCTCAGTATGGGCAGAGGGAACCAAATTGCACAGTCACTTTTTAAGATGAAATAAAAAGGAATTTATTCCAACAGATATAAATTAGATTTCAGCCCCATAATTTCAAGACTATTAGCTAATTAGCAGTGTGTTAAAATCACAAAGGAAATGAAAGGGATATCTCGAACAATTAATGATCTGAAAGACTGAGATCTCATCTAATCTCCTATTTTCTAATATTATATTTCGTCTCTTTATTATTTCCTTTGCATATCCTTGAAAGGGATATCTTAAACAATTAATGATCTGAAAGACAGCGATATCATCTAATCTTTTATTTAATATTGTATTTTGTCTCCTTATCATTTCCTTTGCATATCCTTTACTCTCTCTCTCTCTCTCTCTCTCTCTCTCTGTGTCTCTGTCTCTCTTTCTCTCTTTGCATAGCTCTGGTAGATGCCAGATTTTCATAAGATGGTTTTGTGCTAGCTGGCTTCAGCCTCCATCTGGCATATTGCCAAGCTGACAGTCACTGCCTGTGTGCTTGCACGCATGTTCTTGTATGTGAGCTCTTTTCTGTGAGAATGACCACAAGGCAATCAGAGCTCAAACAATTCTGTGGTTGAAGCTTCCCATG
The DNA here is from genome assembly GCA_025084515.1 of Ancistrus triradiatus. Taxonomy (NCBI): domain Eukaryota; kingdom Metazoa; phylum Chordata; class Actinopteri; order Siluriformes; family Loricariidae; genus Ancistrus; species Ancistrus triradiatus. The sequence goes on along the minus strand of JAJAGP010000462.1, from coordinate 59,678 downwards.
CCAATTAGATGTCCATAATTAAACAAAGATCAGGTGTATACGTGTAACAGTATGTAAATGTGTCATTTAATGTGTGTGTTCATGTTTGTGTAAATGAGGCACTCCTTGTTAATCAAGGTTATTCTGCTTCTAGGAGGAGAATTATGGGTTCATCTTGCATAGTTTAACCAGGCACCCAACATGACAGCACACACACACCAGAAGGAGCAACTGAGAGAAAGATGTCATATTCCAGTGGCTGGTGGCACCTTGTGATACAAGAACAATGGATGTTCTCGGAACAGTGTTACGAGAAGGGTTTAGTACAGCCATAATGAGCCATGAGATCGAGAGCAAACTGTTTGGAAGTTCATAAATAAGTGAAGGGCAAAGAGAAAGGCATTGTGTAATCTTTAGAGATACAGCAAAAATTAAGCCCAAATGAAGATATATAAAGTGTAGCCCCAGGAGATCTGCTGAGTTTACAAAGCTGTAATTCTGTTGGAGTCTCTGAGGTGGAGCACATCAGTCATAGTAAAATATTGATAAGTGACGTTACTGTGAAAGGAAAGCATCTGCGACAAAGTACTTTATCACTTTATCACTCTGGGCGTGTGTGTGAGCGTGTGAGAAAGCTCCTTTGTCATTACCCTAAGCAGCTGTTCACAGAGACACATGACTGCCACTCTGTAACAACCTTGCAAACAAATTATTACGCAAAAAATATATTAACGGAATTTGTGGGGAAGTACAACAAAGACATATTTATGCACTTTTCCACAGGTGATCACTGGACTTAAGCAACCCACCATCAAAACCCTGAGTAGACTGACATGGCTATTAATGAGGTTGAGATCTACTGTAAACCAAAGCTGATGAATAAACCAAGCAATGCATGCCACATTTAAAAGCAACTGATTTAAACTACAGCACAGCAAAGAGAAAATGGGAGATGCTAAACCTCTACAGCAGCAGTACTAAAGCACTGGCACTGGCAAACAATATGTGGAAAATAAGGAAAGGCTAGAATAGTAGGCTCACAGAGCGAGGAAATGAACAAAAGACAAACATATAGATTTACATATGCCAACTTTCGAGCACACCATGGGAGGAGAACACACACTGAAATGAAGAAAGCAAAAAGAGCTTCTCAGAGGGGCTAATTTGCAAACTGATTTAATTCAGTAAATTCTTGAATTCCATTATGAGGAAAAAGAAAACATTGTACTTAATATCTGGAACAGAGCAAAAGAAACACAAAGAGGCTTGTTATTTTAAACCTCCTGCACTTTGTTGTTTATTCAGACAGCTAAGGAAAACTGATACACAACAACCTCATTTGACTGTCAAGTCACACTGTCTTAAGGGCAATAAACGATTTTCCTTGTTTGCAGCTTTTCATACTTTACATTGTTTGTTTGTATATGGTAACAGGTGGTCAGTAAAACACTGGCAGTTCTCAGCTTGGGGTTCGAAATTGAGATCAGATTATCTGTTAATGACATAAATAACCTGAGCAAAACCACTTGAACGCATATTATAAGTAGGAATTTCCGAGGAGGACTTGAGCAGCAATATACTCAGGTCAGGCCATTTTAGCGTAATCAATGGGGAGGAAACTGGAGTACCCAGAGTAAACCCATTGCTACATGGAGAGGACATGTAAATGCCACACAGAAAGGATCCATGTCAAGCCACTGTGCTGCCCGTCAGAGTCAAGTAAAGAATTATAAATTAGGGTCTCAGATATGATTTGAGTTGTGTGTCTAAGGGTGTACTCACACTAAGTGGTCCAAACAATGCCCGGGCAGGTTTGACCCCCAAAGCAAGGCTGCTGAACTGTGCTCAGGCACGTTTGAAGAGGTGGGTTCAGAGAGCAGAACACAGCTGCCTCTGTAAAGATCTTATACGTTCAGCACATCACTGCGTTGCATAATCAATAAAATGTTTATAAGGTCTATGTGAGGGCTGCGTGTCAGTGCGCCCAAAACAAGTCCAAAAAAATCCACAAAGTACAACCATACAGTCCTACACGAACACGTCCTTAAAGTATCGTGATGTCTTAGCACGCTCGGGCGCAGAACGTTTGAAGTGCAATGTGAGCACAGGCCAGTGGGAAGTGGGACAAGCACACTCTGGATCACACCCAAAGATTCAAGTCCCCATGATACCAAGCTGTCATATTTGAGTAGACACAGCCTGTGATGACCTGATTTCAGCATGCAACTTGGCCATACATGTGACATACGATGAGAACCTGCTAGTTATATTCACTTCTCATCTACAGATAACTGCAAAATAAAGGTAAAGTCTACGGAGTTTTATGCTAACATTGTTTTCTGAAGCAGATTAAAAAGCGAGTATGTGTTTTAGCCATGGACATTGTACATGCCACGGCTCTCAACAGTGCTTTTCTGAGAGCTAGGGTTTCCTATGGCAGTTGAGATTTCGTTCCTATGGCTTTTTTCCTATGGCTCCTATGTTTGTACTTCACAATAACAGAACTTCCAGTTTACCAAAAGTGGCTACAACCACTCAGCAAGAGCAATACTTTTCCTTGTTGCAAAGGTGGCGTCAATGACAGTTCCATGTTGCCGTCTCTAAACCCAGGAAAAACTTGATCTATGGCAAATGTTTGTCTTCAAAAGCTGAAGCACAGTGTTCTTGATTTTATGAAGTTGTTACCAATGGGTGTGACTAGACTAAGCAAATCCACTTATTAGAAGTTATGTCTCAATACTTTTGGCCATGTAGGTTAATTTCCTGATTAGCATTATGCTTCTTAAGGTTCAGCCATAATTCCGTGGGAATTAAACTTGGGAATGCGTATTTTAAATCATAGGTCACTCCTGGGACACGAAGGCTGCTAACCTTATCACACACCATGCAGTAAGTAAACTAAGCACTGCACACGTGTACACATCTACTTTACACATACGCACATCTACTTTATTCAGGCATAATCAAAGCACAGTCTCCTATGGAGTGTCCTACATCCTAAAATGCACTAATCCATTGTGGCTAGTCCCCTAAGAGTCAGTCAGAGTGGGTCTTATAATAGAGCGCATAGCATTTCATTAACACATAGTCTGTGTGTGTATGCTGCTAATGGCAGAGTTTGGGCTTTTAACACTGGTGCATTCACAGAGGACTCTGGCAGATGGCTGTTCTGGCACTGACTGAGCTCTCTTTGCCATTCAGTAATGTGCCCACATTGACAAGACAATGCATTAACTCATCTTTTTACTGTACTACCTGTAGTTAAAGTGCCTCTACCTCAGTGGCTCTCATTTGCTTTCCAGTTCCTCTTAGTTTGTCTAACCCCCGCAATTGCAGTGTTTGCAGTAATTTGTCTTTTAAATAATCAATCACAAAGAAGATGGACCCAGCTCTGAATATCCTGTTTGAGCATTTAGGGCAGATGAGAAAGGCTATTAAAAAAAAGTCAGGAAAATGCCAGTTGCACCTCATCCCCACAAGCACAAAGAGACTTAAATTAGCTACATCAAAATGTCAGAAAAATAGCAGCTGTTCATGTGAGAACACAGGCTTGCCGGTAAAGTAAACTTTCCTCAACTCCCCCAGTCTGCGTGCGTCTGGGTGGAGGCAGGGCTGAGATTGTGGAAGATATCACTATGGAAAGACGGACTGAGGCGAGCACTCAAACTGTCAGATGGAGGCAGCCAGACGGAACAAAGACAATTACAACCACACGGCAGAGGAATCATAAGCACACACACATGCTCATGCACATATATGTACTTTCTCACCCAGCACGAGGCACAGGAGAGCCTAGCCGAGCATGTACTGTTAGCTAGTGGACTGATTTAAATAAGTATGCATAACCACATATGATTTTATGACTTGTCTAACAGTATAACCGTGAAGGTATAAACACATACTGGAAACAAAGTTTATACTCGCAGTAACCTTGAAAAGGGCAAGATATGCATCTCTGACAAAACCAAATATACACACAAATGTAACTGAAGATATATCCAGACTCGACTGACTCGACTGGCGTGCTATCCAGAAAGACGTATACATGTTGGAACTGAGCTGCGTCTGAAATCGTTCCCTTACTCACTCGTTTCCTGACCACTAATTAGTCTGCTGTATGTATATAAAACATATTTAGACCACTAGAGAGGGAGGCGTTGGGACAGAATTCAGACCGCAACTACTTCACCGAGACTGATGGCTGCATAAACAAAAGTCTACAGTGTTTAAGCACGCTAGCAATAACATCACTTGACATTACACATTAAGAGACCCCAGCGGTGTTTTTTAATATATGTTCATTCATGGTAGATACTGGAAGAAAATGACCATGTTCTTGGAAATACTGGCTCTCGTTTCTTGTCATTCGTTCTGTCATTCGACTGAGCTCGAGTTCAAATCAAAGACACGCCACACTGCAGTCCAGTAGATGGCGGTGATGTACCAAATAATCAACATGCCAAATACAATTGAAATTGTAAGTTGATATGCACGTCGTGGTGTATGTACGTGAATGCAGTGGGCATTGGTTGTGTACTAGAATTATGGTGTATTATGGGTGGTAATTAGTGCACTAAGAAATGGTTGTCCACTGAGAATTCATATGACACCACAAAATGCTGACCACCCAAAATAATATACTATTCAGGGAACAAATTCAGACAGACCTATTCTGACAAATAGCACAGAGTCCGACATACATACATAAACACAGAGTCAGATTTCACCAGGAAAGAAACCCAGAAATGACAATTTTGCATCCCACGCATCCACATCTTCAGTCAGTCTGCAGCAGTCCGGAGGGAACACTGAGATACTCGGTGTGAAATTACAAAGCAGTCCTACTGCAGCATGGAAATTAAATGAAGCGAGAGGACAGGAGAGTTAAAACTAGCTTTGAAACGGGTGTGTGTGTGTGTGTGTGTGTGTGTGTGTGTGTGTGTGTGTGTGTGTGTGTGTGCGCGCGCGCGCGGGAGTGTGAATTTGGTTTTGAAACTATTATATTGAATGTCCACACACTTGGCTATTAAAGAGACCCACTGAGTGTAACACATTTAATATCTATATTGCTCTTATTGTTACAAAATTGGGAAATATGAGGAACAATTGTTGAAATAATATGCTTAAGGCAAGTGTTATATCCATCCCAGGAAAAAATTGTGAATTTTCATAGTAAAACTGTGAATTGCTTGACAGTTTTAATGTGAATTTTCACAATTGGACCATGAAGTTCACAGTTCTACTATGAATTTGTAATGGTAATTTGGCCACTTCATGGTTCTACTCTGAAATTTCATAGTACAACTTTAAACTTGGTGGACTATGAACGGACTATGAATTATTACACAGTTGTACTATAAATTTTGATAGTAATTTGGCCACTTCATGGTTCTACTGTCACATTTCACAGTACATTTTTCCTGGGATAGGGAAGACCTGAAAGCACAGTTGGATTCCTTGTTGTGTTTACATCACCCGCCACAGTGAACTTCGAATATATTGTGGCAGCCTCCCCAGTCAGTGTCAGGGTGCGCATGATGACCCAGTTGTCTCCCAGCATGCATTTCAGCTGCAACATGCTGGTTTATTCTCCTTTATTCACATACTTATAAGCCACACTTTTATGTTTTTGAGATGCCATATAGTTTTGTAGTTTTTTTCATGCATTTATTCTACTGTGAAGCCTTGCCCATTTGTTTTATGTGTGTGGTAAGCATTTACTTATCATCGAGAGGATGCAGGGTTAAACTGGAGTAGCTCTATCCCCTGCCCCGCAATAGGTCAATGGGTCAATAGGTCGCACTATTTCACAGATCTCATAAAAGCTATTTCTCATGCCAATGAGAAGATGTGAATAGAACATTCGTGGTGAGCCATGCTTCTGGTAATGCTGGTTCTCCTTCTATGCTATACTGGTGTCAGAAGTGGAACAGATCATCACAGACGAAGCAGCTGGAGGAATTCTTTGGCAAGATCAATCAAGCAATAGCTGAAGAAGAATGATGTTCAGAATGCCAAAGCAACAGCAAACTCACTGGAAACTTAGCACTCTGCCTATTTGACTCTTCTGGATGGAGTGAACCAGCCCAGCCATCCAGGGTCACAGCAAGGGATGTGCAAGATGGTGGTTTGCGACAGTGGCATTGGCAGGCACGTGGCTGGCCAGCGGTGTTCACTGTCAGTGAGGCAGTGATGATAGATGTGCACTGCAGCCGCTGGATGGCAGTGTGAAGCAGCAACTGGCCGCAGAACCCACCAGCATGGTGAAGATGATGGCGTGCAGCAGAAATTCAGCAGCACCAGCCTGATGATGGCACTTACAGACAACACCTTTATGAAGGCAGGCCTTTCCAGAGACATTCCAGGATTATTCACCCCAGTGATGTTCATAAGTAACTAGAACGTGGGCCCATGGTAATGCAATTAGGCTCAGCTACCTCAGATTCCCAAAGAGTACTGCATTGCCATGCCTCAGTTGGGCGTTCACCGCCACTCATGTCACTAGGCTGAAACTTCATCTGAAGGAGTACAATCTGCTGCAGAATAAAGTTAGTTTTCCCTGGCATGTTGGCAGTGGGGAGGGTTTGGCCACAGACCCAACCAAAGTTGAGGCAGTTCAGGAATGGCCTATATTGCTCAATGTTGAGTAACTGCGCAGCTTCCTGTGGCTGGCATTGTAGGAGATTTTGTCCAGGGCTTCAGCAACATTGCTGCACTGCTCCACGGCCTCATGGGATAAGGTGTCATGTTTAGTTGCTTTGAGAGGCACATGAGGTATTTCAGTGTCCTTGTACTGCCTCTCACTGGCACCTCATTTGTGGTGAACACCGATGCCAGTAACGTGAGAATCGTTGCAGTCTAGGTACAAGATGACACTGAGTGAGTAACCAGGGGGGCTGTGTGGTGCCCCCAGTCAGTCTCAGGGTGGGAATTGGCATTCCCAGATTCTCTCAGCATGCATTGCATCTCTGACATGCAGGTTAATTTTCCTTTATTCCTGTGCTTATAACACACACTTGCATGTTTTGGGGGTGTCATATGGTTTTACAAGCTGCAGACGTTTATTCTGCTGTGTTGCCAGGTCATGTTTTTACGTGTGTGTTAAGCTTTTAAGAAGATACAGGGTTAAATCAAAGTAGCTCCCCTACTCTGAGTTAGCATATGCACTGTTTTAAAGCTCTTACAGAAGCTAGTTCTTATGCTGATGGGCAGCTATATCAATATTTGATTTTATATTTTCTTCTGCTCTACAATATGCTTAAGTTAGGTAAATTGTATCAAAGGGTAGCCTTATAATTCCAGTGTGTATAGCCTAATTCGTCTTGATGCAGCTTTATAGTATCTTAAAATAACATTGCTTTTTAAGGGGTGGGGGAGATTCATTGATGACTAAACTGTGAAAATTGACATGTGAATTGCTAATACATCTAATATAACCCTGGACCAATGCCTCAACATATTATTAAGGAATAATTACAAAGTATGGTAAATTTTCAAACTATTTAAGTAACTTTGAGGGACAATGTTTACAAATTAAGTACTGCTTAAAAATCACATTAAGTAGTTTTGCATTGCTTCTTTTGGGAAAACCACTGAATTGTAGAACACATAGAAAGTCGGATTAAAGCTGCCATATATTTTATTATGTTATACTAATAAAATGCTGTATATTCTATAATAATGTTGTAAAACATTAATTATTACGGTTTACAACCTGAATTAGAACCTGAAAGCCGCGATTAGATACGTATACAAATCTTAACCTGCATTCTACTGCCCTCTAGTGACGAGAGACTTGCTTGAACATACAGTATCCGAATCGAGCGTATTCTTAAGTGAAGTTTTGGAATTGTCATGTTCTCGGTCACTTTTTACTATAATATTAATATCCGATATAACGTCATAATATAATTTTTAAAAGCTTAGGTTGTGTTTTACACAATTTAAAAATGAAAGTGAAAAATTATGAACCACAAATGAAATGCTCTTCATACTTCAACTGACAAAACGCCAAATACTTTAGAGGAAATTGTTAAAGTTTGACATCCATACTGTCAAAACGGGACACTCAATTTTTGCTTAATGAGATAGATTGGAGCAGAGCCTGAAATGACCAAATGTGAATGGTTTATTTTTTTTATAAATTTAAGACAATAGATTATAGATTACAAAATAAATGATGATTCCACATTCAAATGGGTATTTTCTACATTTGAATGTACTAGTTTTTCATTGCATTTTCATTGCACAGACACAAACGAATAGAGATAGTGACTTATTAGAAACACAAGGCCTCCCTGCTGTGCATTCTAAGCTATTTTGTGCTCACCACGATACATAAGTGGTTCTCTGAGTTACTGTAGTAATTCTGTCTCCTCAAACCAGTCTGGCCATACTCCATTGACCTCTCTCAACAACAAGGAGTTTCTGTCACTCACTGGATGTTTTTTTTCTTAATTGCATCATTCTCACTAGAGACTGTTGTTCATAAAAATCCCAGGAGAGCATCAGAGCTAGAAATATTAAAATCAGCCGAGAAAATCAGCACCAACAATCTTGCCACGGTCAAAATCACCGAGATCACTGTTTCCCCATTAGGATTGTTGATTTAAACATTATCTAAAGCTACTGCCCTGTATCTGCATGGCTTTGTGCTGATATGGCTAATACATTTCTTCACATATCTATGAATACATTCACATACAGACCCAGGAAAAATGTGCTGTGAATGTTCATAGTAAAACTTTGAATTGCTTGACAGTTTTAATGTGAACTCTCACAGTTTGACCATGAAGTTCACAGTTCTGCTATAAATTTTTGATGGCCACTTCATGGTTCTACTGTGATATTTCATAGTACAACTTTAAAGTTGGTGGGACGATGAACTGACCATGAGTTGTTTCACAACTGTTCTATAAATGTTGGTGGTAGTTTGGCCACTTCATGATTCTACTGGGGAGGCACTTAAGAGATTGTGAACCCTTTAGAATTTCAATATTTCTGCATAAATAAGACCTGAAGAATCATCAGATTTTCAGAAATTCCTAAAAGCAGGTAAAGAGAACCCAATTAAAGAAATGTGGAAAACAAATTTATTCATTTATTCATACTCTTTATTTATTAAAATTTTTATTTATTTATGTATTTATTTAAAATGATCCAATAGTATGTACTTATGGCAAAATATGTGGACTAGCTGTAAGTTGAAGGTGAAATTAGAGGGTTTTCAGTGAATGGTATGACAGTCAGTTGTGAGTGGATGCTTTGTCATATTTTAAGAACATTAATCTATCAGAATCTGATCTTCACAAAGCATTTGTGTGAGACAGATTATGTACAAATGGAGGAAATGCAAGATCAATGTTTCCCTCCTCAGAAGTGGTCAATTAACAAAGATCACTCCAAGAACGAAGTGTGTAATAGTCTGTAAGGTTATAAAGTAACCCAGAGTAACCTTTAAGCAACGAAAAGCTACTCTCACTTTGGCTAATGTTAATGTTCACAAGTCCACCATCCGGAGAACACTGAACAACAGTGGTGTCCATGATCAGATCATGTGGACAAACTAGAAGGCTACTGGAAAATGTTTTGTGGATGGATGACCTAAATAGAACGTTTTGGTGTTATGTATGGAGATATGACGCTTGGCATTCCAGCAGTGGTGGTTGTAATCTTGGGTTCTGCAGCAGGACAATGATCCAAAACACAGCAGCAAGTCCACCTCTGAATGGCTGAAAAAAAACAAAATTAAGACTTTGGAGTGGCCTAGTCAAAGTCCTGACCTGAATCCTGTTGAGATGCTGTGGCATGACCTTAAAAAGTCTGGCCACAACGCTGTAAAAGACTCACTTGAAGTTATGGCAGACTTTTGATTGCAGTCGTTGTTGGCCCAACCAGTTATTAGGATTGGGGGCAATCACTTTTTCACACAGGGCCAGGTTGGTTTGGATTGTTTTTTTGCCTTAATAAATGAAATCATCATTGAAAAACTGTTTTTTGTATTAGCTCTGGATATCTTTGTCTGATATTGTAATTTGTTTGACAATTTTAAACATTTAAGTGTGACAAGTGTGTAAAAATAAAATAAATCTGTAAGGGAGCAAATACTTTTTCACAGCACTGCAGGAAGCTTATTCAACACAGCCATACAGTGGATTTTCATAAACACACAGACGACTCCAGCCGCAAAGCCTAACGATATAACTTTATTAGTAAACCGATAAACAGGCAGGAAAAGGATGATGCACTGGTTATACCCACCTACCACTTTACAAGAAAACCCAGTGGCACATGGCTTGTATATTCAAGAGCAGACCTGAACAGTGCCATCAGTAGACAGATATGAAACAGTACATCTGAATGGTGCAGTACATTTACTTAATTAAAAGAAAACAGCTGGAAGGTGAGTGACTGTTCTTACATAGACGTTGTAACTGATGGTGTATGTGTTGCTGTGCTCAGAGGATGTTAAGTGCTAGCTTATCCACGTGAAAAGTGTACCAGTTCTGCATATCACAGGACAGATGACAAAGCTGGAGTCATGATAGGAAATGGAAAGTTCACATCAATGCAATGCATAGGGGTGCTTTTAGGCGGCGCCGTTCAGAATGAGTATTAAAATTAGCTATTAAAAGATCTGGAAATAAGTGTACTGCTGGAGTGAAAATTAGACCATATTGAAGCCAAATCCTAAACGATTAAATCCTAACGATTTTAAAGACCACAGCATTCCATGAATGGTATACGGTGTCTCAGTGTGTCAGTTGTTGCCAGTAGATGCCCACTTATTGTGCTCTGGCAATCTTTCAGATCAATGAATGAACACGGGTTGTTGAGCTTGGAGCAGAAAGCAGTATAGTAGCTACAACAACACACTGCCTATAGAAACACCAAGCTGTTTTAAATGATAAAATATTGCTTATATGAGGTGTTGCGTCAGCCATACACTCCAAGACTCACACATACAGTGCACAATTTTTATCTGTAATACTGTTCGCTCCTGCAGGATAAAACTATATACTTGATATTGTGATGTACCATAATATTCGTAAACTCTATCATAATATAAATACTATACTGTAGAAATTAGAGCAACAGGAGACATTAACAATATTCAAGATTCACCAACGCTAAACCAATCACCTTTCAGCACAAGGACAAGAACAGCTAGTGGTGATGGGAAGGCCAAAATACCATGACCTGGCCAATTATTTTATGAAAAAACACACGTGTAATCCCAATTTAAAATATGGCAGATAAAGAAATTTAGAAAATGACAAATAAATGTGACATATTTAATAAATATACATTTTATGAATGAGTACTATAAGAAAAGCAATGCAATGTGTAATGGGCCAAACATTTTACTTATGTGTCACCAGGCAAAAGTACAACTGATGCACTCTATACACAAACACACTGCAAACACACTTGATAAAGCTCTCAGCAGAAAATGTTTTGACTTTGAATCAGGTTTACAGTTCCCACATTAAATGCGCTGATTAAACTTCTGAACCTAGGCAAGAAAAACATGTAATCTATGTCAGGCCAGACGTGGAATAGGATGGGAATAGCAAGTGAAGTGGAAATGGTCAAAGGTGTAGGAGATGGGGGCCATTCTAGAAGGTGCAGGTGGTGCTGTATTAAGCAGAAAAGGCGATCTGATTGGTCAATCAGACTAGTTGACTGCCATCCAGTGGTGACTTTTTCACAGTCCAAAGTCAAAGGTCAGGTCAGACTTGCCCATCTTCTGTCGGTACACAGCATCGAACTTGTCATTCATAGACACAGTGAAGATGTCCTTCCACAGGCCCACACGACCTGCAGGAACAGGAATACTGCTTGCTGATTTTCCCTCTTTGACCCTGCCCTGTAACACTACATCTACCAATCTGGGACGGATGGCATAATCTAGGTCCAATCCTGCAATAGTACAAACACTATTATGCTGTGCGAAGTAGTCACAGTTAACAAAGGCTAAAACATTAGCTACAATAGACATTTTGTTGAACTGAAACAAAAAATTAGGTCAAATGTAACGCATTAATAACACTTTAATGTGAGAATATTTGACACAGATAATGATTTTATGCTTGACCATGATGAGCTATAACTATAAGTTGTGTACGAAATGGTCCACTAATCACTATTTCCAAACATTTTACATCCCACATAGAGCAATATGATGGGGTAAAGCAATACAGAGGGTGGTAGCTAAATGATTCCAAGTACTCCCTCACAGAATATGGCTTTCATAATTCCTGTACTAGGGCAGATTCCATTGCTTAACCTCCTGAGACCTCGCATCCCCACATGAGGACATGATGTTTTGGATTTGCTACACCTCATACTTCATTCTGCTTAACTCAGTCCTCATTTGTAGACACTCTTGAGCATTTCACAAAAGCAAAAATACCTCCTGTTCAAAGACGTTTTTTATGTGTTTTTATACATAAAAAAATCAGAATGCCGAGGAGGGTAAGGTCTCAAGAGGACAATCATGCACAAAGTGTAACAAAAAATTATAAATAAATAAATAAACAAATCTATTTGTGCTACCACAGACCCCGCCCCCTTGAACTGGAGTGAATGCTGAACTCAGGGTGGAGCCCCTGTTTAACTATAGACCAATTTCTACCTTCTACCTTTCCTATCCAAAATCTTAGAAAATGCTGTCTATCAGCAGCTCTGCAGTTACCTCCAGTAATGGTATTTATGAAACATTTCAGTCTGGATTCAGGCCCCATCATTGTACTGAAACAGCTTTAATTAGGGTACTAAATTATTTATTAATGTCCTCAGATAATGGACGTGTTTCTTTTCTTCTTCTGTTTGATTTAAATGCAGCATATCACACCACAGATCACAATGTCTTACTGAATAGACTAAAAAATACTGTAGGTATTAAGGGATTGGCACTTTCTTGGCTTAAATCCTACTTGACCGACCGGTACCAGTTTGTTTATGTAAATAATCTACGCTCTAAGCTCTCAAAAGTGAAATATGGCATACCTCAGGGGTCTGGGCTTGGCCCACTATTATTCTCACTGTACATGCTATGTCACCCATGGAGGTTGGGTCCCTTTCTGAGTCTTGGTCCTCCCAATGTTTCTTCCTCATAATGTTTAGGGGGGTTTTCCTTGCCACTGTTGTCCTAGGTTTGCTCACTTTGGGATTGGCCATAGATATTAGAAGATAATCTAAAATTGTAAAGCTGCTTTGAGACAATGCTCCAAGAGCGCTATATAAATAAATCTGACCCTGTCAAGGCTGAATAACAAACACAGAATACAAAGATTTGGTGAAGCCCGGTGAGGAGTGGCCGGGTCGTAATCCAAGCTGAACTGGGACTTAACCTAGCAGTGAAAATGTGCTGAGAGACAGTCAGTACCTTGCCAGAAAACAAACCAGGAAAACTCAGCATTGAGATCTAGGGCTCTACCAAGTAATCCGTATTCTACCTCTACTGAGGTGATGATATATGATGATGTATGGGTTGAGATCTATCAACTAGTTTGCCCAGCTTATTCTTAATTTTGTCACTGCCTGGTTCCAAACTGACTTCATGGGGGTGTGGTCCCATTGAGGGCTCTCTCTGTCGGGTCTTGGTTTCCAGGGTTTGTGATCCCGTTGAGATCCCCATTCCCTTCTATCTGTCTGGGTCTGTGGTAGAGCAAGCAGACCACAGGTGGTCTCTCATGAAAATAAAAGGACTCTGTTACTATCGTACAGGGGCACTACCACAAACCATTCTCCTGTGACCCATCTTCATGTTGTAAACCCCACCTGGGATTTGAAACTTGGATCTCAAAAACTGCCATTTCAAGCAGCTGGCTCTTACCATTGAGTGACACAAGCTACCTTTCTGTATATCAGAATTTGCACACTATAAAGCCACATTATACAGTAAAATAACGGCATGTACAGTCAATACATTATCATGTTAAATTAGTAATATTTAAAAAATATGTAAAAGCATTCCTTGTGAGATTTGGACCTCTCTCAGAAAGAGACTACTGTTACTACTGTAGGTGTTTCTACAATATCCACACTCACCTGCTCTCTCTCTCACTCTCTCCCACTCCCTTTCTCTCTTTTTCCATGCTCATTGTTTATCTAAGTCCCTACAGCATGCTCATCACCATCAAGTCAAGCAAAGAATCCATGCACTACAGGAAAAAATCAACAAGACATAAGAACCAGAAAAACAACAGAAAACAGTAAGTGCAACCAATGTATACAATCAATGCAACTCAAATTTAAGAAAGTCATACGGTGTACAAAGAAGGTTATAAACACAAAAAAATAAATATGCAAGACATTTAAATTAACACATATACACCACATACAGTTGCATAAAATAACATAGCTAAAAAACACTGTAGAACAATCCCAGAAAGTTGAATCAGTTCATCTGGACTGTTTTAGTGGGAGAAACGTTTCGTCACTCATCTAAGTGACATCTGCAGTCCCTGAAGAAATGGCTTAGAAGAGTGACGAAACGTTTCTCCCACTAAAACAGTCCAGATGAACTGATTCAACTTTCTAGGATTTACTTACCTGGATTACTGAGAATGCATCAATACACTGTAGAACAATGTTTCAGAATGTTTTAGTTACAGTGGTGCTTGAAAGTTTGTGAACCCTTTAGAATTTTCTGTATTTCTGCATAAATATGACCTAAAACATCATCAGATGTTCACACAAGTCCTAAAAGTAGATAAAGAGAACCCAGTTAAACAAATGAGACACATATATTTATTTATTTATTTATTTATTTATTGAGGAAATTATCCAATATTACATATTAGTCAGTGGCAAAAGTATGTGATCCTTTGCTTTCAGTATCTGGTGTGACCCCCCTGTGCAGCAATAACTGCAGCTAAACGTTTCCTGTAACTGTTGATCAGTCCTGCACACCGGCTTGGAGGAATGTTAGCCCATTCCTCCGTACAGAACAGCTTCAGCTCTGGGATGTTGGTGGGTTTCCTCACATTAGCTGCTCACTTCAGGTCCTTCCACAGCATTTTGATTGGATTAAGGTCAGGACTTTGACTTGGCCATTCCAAAACATGAACTTTATTCTTCTTTAACCATTCTTTGGTAGAACGGCTTTGTGCTTAGGGGCGTTGTCTTGCTGCATGACCCCACCTTCTCTTTGAGATTTAGTTTCATGGCAATGGACAGTATGTCCTGACATTTTCCTTTATGATCTCTGATATCATTCAGAATTTCATTGTTCCAGCAATGATGGCAATCCGTCCTGGCCCAGATGCAAGTCAAAACAGTCCCAAACCATGGATACTACCACCACCATGTTTCACTGATGGGATAAGGTTCTTATGCTGAATGCAGTGTTTTCCTTCTGTCTCCAAATCATAACCGCTTCTCTTTTAAACCAAAAGTTCTATTTTGGTCTCATCTGTCCACAAACATTCTTCCGAATAGCCTTCCTGGTCTTGTCCACGGTGTCTTAGCAAACTGCAGACGAGCAGGGCAATGTTCTTTTTGGAGAGGGGGCAGTGGCTTGCTTCTTGCAACGCGCTGCCTATGCACACTCTTGTTGTTCAGTGTTCTTCTATGTGGATCTCATGAACATTAAACATTAGCCAATGTGAGAGAGGCCTTCAGTTGCATAGAAGTTACCCTGGGGTCCTTTGTGACCTCACCAACTATTACACACCTTGCTCTTGGAGTGATCTTTGTTGGTCGACCACTCCTGGGGAGGGTAACAATGGTCTTGAATTTCCTCCATTTGTACACAATCTGTCTGACTGTGGATTGGTGGAGTCCAAACTCTTTAGAGATGGTTTTGTAACCTTTTCCAGACTAATGAGCATCAACGACTCTTTTTCTGGGGTCCTCAGAAATCTCCTTTGTTCGTGATACACTTCCACAAACATGTGTTGTGAAGAGCAGACTTTGATAGATCCCTGTTCTTTAAATAAAACAGGGTGCCCACTCACACCTGATTGTCATCCTATTGATTGAAAACACCTGACTCTAATTTCAAACTAACTGCTAATCCTAGAGGTTCACGTACTTTTGCCACTCACTAATATGTCATATTGGATTGATTTAAGAAAAGCTTTAGCCTGCAATTTGATTAAAAAACCTATTTTGACTGGTACTGCCACTTCTTGGTTCATTCTTTTTTGTAGGGTTTTACCAATAGCCCTTTGCCCTCTGGCTGGGGATGTATCAACCTTTATTTGTTAACATTTGCTTGTGTGACAATAAATAAAACATAAATTGAGAAATTAATTTTCTGTTGTCAAATGTCCTAATAATTCACTCATCCAGGTTATTAAACATGAATGCAGCTACAGACCAGATGAACGTTTGATTGTACCAGTCTATATTCTCAGTATTTGAGTAGTGTATTTAGGACCTGCTACTGTAAATAACATTGTTTGTACATTTGCTTGATCTATACCTCTTGTTAGGGTCATTTTTAAAAATTGTCCTAGGGACTTACCTCTAGTCCTCCCTAATCAAAGCTTAGCCCCCCATTCCTAAATCTCTAGTGATGTCAATGGCTATATGTTTATGGAATGCAATTAATATAAAATATTTTGTGTTCATTTGTTCTTCATTTCTCATCCATGCCAGAGTAATGCCCACTTTAGTGTTAAATCACTTAATCTATTCAGTGTTTACTGTTTAACAGGCTTGATTTTTATGCACAGTTGTGCCCCTACTACCTACTGGCAAGCAAAGGGGTAAAGCTGTGCCCCTCTAACTTCTGTGTGTGCTCCTTTAAAACAAACAGTGTAAAAACACCCAGATTCCTGCTAGCTAATTTGCAGTCTTGCTAATTAGTACTCGAAGGCAGTCAGCATGGCTGAAATTTAGCAACTGGATATAACATAGCTCTTTATCCGATTTAAGAAAAGAGCCTGACTCAGATTAAACGAGTCTCTGTGGCCTCTAATGGGTAGTTATTCTATTTCAAATGAAACAGACTGTGCAAATTGCCAAGTAAATTGGTTCAGCAGGCTAATTGCAAGCTCTTCAAGGAATAAACCTGCAAATGCAAATTTTAACAAACCATTAAGCAATTAAGTTCTTGGAAAAAAATAAAAAAGTAGATACTTTGGAAAGGTGTCCAACCTTTTGCACATGTCAAATGTAATTTTGCTTTCATTTATAAAATAAACGACCCGTGTAATTGAACCACAATTGTCCAAACATTTGGAGATGACTGTAGAGGATACATAGTTCTGAGTGTGAGTCATGTAAGTCCACTTATGCAGGAACAAACTTTTTCTCTGTAACATGCCATTCTCTGATGCAAGCATATGTATGTTTGGCCCCTTTCAGTGTGATGAAAAGCAGTGGAGCAGAGGCTGCCTAAAACGGGCCACTATGAGCTGTGACCAGAGAGTTCATAGTTAGGAATGCAAAATCAATTTCCCCAGTCACCTCTCTCTCTCTCTCTCTCTCTCTCTCTCTCTCTCTCTCTATATATATATATATATCTAAATATATACACAGACTTATATACACTACTGTATAAATACTGTATCTATCTGTCTGCTTGTCTCTCTCACCCCTGCAGATGGACAGAGCCTCTGAGTTGCAACACTGCTCGATAAGCTGATTGCAGTTCTCCACCATGCTCTCCAGCTGGGCCTTATCACACGAGATACCCAGAAACCTTGCCAACTGTTCAACCAGTGTGCCCAGGTCCTATAGCCAAGAAAAGAGAGAAAAAAGTACATCACTTATCCATCATCAGACCTAGATAATCTTCACATGTTTTACTTTTTATTGTATCTACCATAAATGGATTATAAAGGGCTAAATATATATGTACCAATATGTTTCATTAATAAATAAGTATGTTATATTAGATTTGCACTAATACTACATGCTTTAGGGAGCTAAAAGATATTTGAATGTCACACAGCATTAAGCTTGTTGTTCCAGTAAAATACGTTTGACACTGAACTTTTTAGGCTTTTGACTTTTCTTGGGAAAGTATACCTTTATTAGCCAGGTAAAATTCATTCGTTTTGGTTTTTGCATTGACTAGGACATACAATCCATAACAGATAAAACAGTGTATGATTGATCAACAAAACGTTTCACAATCCAATG
Source organism: Ancistrus triradiatus (assembly GCA_025084515.1). Taxonomy (NCBI): domain Eukaryota; kingdom Metazoa; phylum Chordata; class Actinopteri; order Siluriformes; family Loricariidae; genus Ancistrus; species Ancistrus triradiatus. Next base: position 41,597 of record JAJAGP010000462.1, on the reverse strand, counting down.
ACAAATAGAGGTATATACAGTGGGGCAAAAAAAGTATTTAGTCAGCCACTGATTGTGCAAGTTGTTTTCGCCTTTTTTAGTTTCTCTAATGATTTATTTATATTTTTGGTTAATTATTTCCATCTGGAGCTAACTGCGACTGAGTCCTAAAGCCCTTTTATTCTTGTTAAAAATGGTTCGCCAGTTTTGTACAGAGGCGATTAGTAACAAGATTAATAAAGTCGCAACATTCATGTTATTTATCAGAATTAAACCTGTCCAAATAACATTTCTGATTATGAAAGCCTTGTTGTTCTTGATGTGTACGGTAAAGCTCAATTTTTAAGATAGTTCACAGGCTTAAAAGGATAAACTTCCCCTCAATTTTTTTACTTTCAATACTTTGTAAGTACATTTAATATTAGAAAATGACTTTTAATACTTAAGTACAGTAAATCGCAAATACATTAAGGCTTTTACTCAACTACTGTTCTAAGAAGTGACTAACTTCTACCTAAGTACTTTTCCTAAGTAATTTTTTCCACTACTTATAGTACGGTTAGGATATTTGGATTGGTCCCTGTGTGTGTGTGTGTGTGTGTGTGTGTGTGTGTGTGTGTGTGTGTGTGTGTGTGTGTGTATTTGCTTATTGTTACCTTATACATATCTTCATATTTTAGAAAGAGGACATTTGAATCCATACGATGTTCCCAGAATTCCTGCACATGCTCAAACCAGGAGCCATATCCTACTGCAGTTTAAAAAATCACACATAACAAAGATAAAATGCAAAAAAAGAAAGTGCTCGATCAGTATCAGTTTCCTTCTTCCTTTCTGTGCTTGTTCATTTGCTTTAGGCACAACTATGAAGTGATAATAAACTGCAATGGCATGACGTATGGCAAAGAGATAATTAAACCTTGTCCATGTCTTTCTATTACAGTGGAGTTGAATCCTACACCCTGCCAGAATGCAACTCCCTTTCTCACGCATCGACTTCACTCTGAGTACATGTTTATATTATGTGTATGCGTCATGAAATAACCTACAAACAGCTTTAAAAAGGAAAATAAATAAATAAAATAAATCGGAACTGATCTATGTAATGCCTATGCTTTAGTAAGACATGACAGACATGGAGACTGTTTATTTCATCAACCTGTGCCTTACTTACACTTGTCATTCATAAAGCGTCTGCAGAACTCCTGGAAGGTTCCACGGTAACTCATGGTTCTCAAAGAGCGGTGAAACTGATAGTAGGATACAACCAGGTCTTTAGGATTCCTGGCCATGTAGATAACCTATAACACAGACACAAATGTACATGATATAATATTAGTACTGTAGCCACCAGGGTTGTTGAGTTAACATATAATGATAAACTATTGGATTTATACCTTGCCCTCTCCATTATGCATGGCTGTGGGAAGGAAGCGATAAGGCAGGTGACTTTTGATCAGACGAGGTGATGTTAGCTCCTGCAACATCAAATCAAAAATAAAACTGCAATGTTATTTTATCAGAGTTCATCGGTCAATTTGACTAAAGGACATGAATTGCTCAGAAACAAAAGAACAGGTTTATAACACTGTAACTGTACAACCCCAAAACAACCCCAAATCAGAAAACGCCATGCTGGGGTAGTGTAGACTTAGAATCTAGAAACACTGTTTCTTAGATTTACTTTGACTTTTATTTCATTGCAGACAGTACAAACCCAAGATATTTCATGTTTTGTCTGGTCAACTTCATTTCATTTGTTAATATACAGTGGGGCAAAAAAGTATTTAGTCAGCCACTGATTGTGCAAGTACTCCTACTTAGAACATTTGTGGAGGGAATTGAAAGTCTGTGTTGCCCAGCGACAGTCCCAAAACATCACTGCTCTAGAGGAGATCTGCATGGAGGAATGGGCCAAAATACGAGCTACAGTGTGTGCCAACCTGGTGAAGACTTACAGGAAACATTTGACCTCTGTCATTGATAACAAAGGTTATGTTACAAAGTATTGAGTTGAACTTTTGTTATTGATCAAATACTTATTTTCCACCATGAGTTACAATTAAATTCTTTAAAAATCATACAATGTGATTTCCTGGATTTTTTTTCTCATTTTGTCAAGTCAAGTCAAGTCAAGTCAGATCTATTTATATAGCGCTTTTTACAATGGAGCAGTGTCTCAAAGCAACGTTACAAGTTTAGATTATCTCCTAATAACTACGTCCATTCCCAAATTGAGCAAGCCTAGGGCGACAGTGGAAAGGAAAAACTCCCTGAGTGTTATAGGAAGAAACCTTGGGAGGACCAAGACTCAAAAAGGGACCCAACCTCCTTGGGCGACGTAGATGATAAATCTAAGAGCGGAACACTAAAGTCTGGAGTTTTTTTTGTCTCTCATAGTTGAAGTGTAGCTTGGATGAAAATACAGACCTTCTCTCATCTTCTATGTAGGAGAAACTGACACAATCAGTGGCTGAATAAATACTTTTTTGCCCCATGTACATGCATTTCAGGCCTGCAACACATCCAAAACAAGATGGACAGTAAAGAAAAACTACATTGTTGTGAGAAGGAATGTTGCCATCCTCTCAGAACACTTACAAGCGTTTTGGCCCCCGACAGAGATACCAAGCAAAGAAGTGTGGTCAGTGTTACTGTGTCCCCTTCGACCGGCAACACTTCTTAAGGTGTTCTTCAACAGTAAGGGCTTGTTATATTATGTTTTGTTTCAAAATTCTTCCACCACAGGTCAGGACTGCAGGCCGGCCAGTCAGTACCCATACCCTCTTCTTCCATCCTTGGAAAGTTGTCTTAAAGGCAGCTGTATTGCTTTAAAATCTCAGCATTACTTCTTTACATTATTTACTGTCATCAAGAAAGTGTAAATGACTTTGCAAGGGCATGAACACCAAGCCCATACCTGACTGACCCTTCTTTAAAAAAATTAGGGTTCAACTTGATTAAGATCTTCCTTTGATGCACACATTAGCAGCATCACTCGAATTGCTTTCTTTCAATTACGTAATATCGCTAAACTTAGAAATATCCTCTCTTTTAATGATGCAGAGAAACTGGTTCATGCGTTTATAACCTCAAGGTTGGATTACTGTAACGCCTTACTTACTGGATGCTCTAGTAAATCTATAAATAAACTTCAGTTAGTTCAGAATGCAGCTGCCCGAGTGCTAACTCGAATTAGAAAATGTTATCATATCACTCCTGTTCTATCATCACTACACTGGTTAGAAGTCAAATTCCGCATTGATTACAAAATACTTCTCATAACTTATAAAGCTCTACATGGCCTGGCCCCCACATTATCTGAGTGAATTCTTAGAGTTTTACAATCCAACTCAGCTACTTCGTTCGCAGGGTGCAGGACTTCTTTTAGTTCCTAGAATTAAAAAGGTCACAGCAGGGGGAAAGGCTTTCTCATACATGGCCCCCCAACTATGGAATAAACTTCCCACTTTCGTTCGAGACACAGACACTCTCCAAAGTTTTAAGTCTAGGCTAAAGACATACTTATTTACACAGGCTTTTGACTAGACTGTGGTAGTCTAGCAGTTAAGGTACTGGACTATGGATCAGAAAGTCCAGGGTTCAAATCCCATCTCTGCCCAGCTACCACTGGTGAGCAAGGCCCTTAACCCACAATTGCTTACCTTGTAAGGTTGTATCATTTGTAAGTCGCTCTGGATAAGGGAGTCTGCTAAATGCTGTAAATGTAAAAGTAAATGTAGATTTAGACCAGGATGGCTTGGCTTGGGTCACTGGGGCCGAAGTCTGGAGTCATGTCTGGCCTGCCTGCCTTGTCCGTTAGCCGGGAGTGTCGAGTGGGCGGTCTGGCTGAACTGGGCTTCGGTCCTCGTGATCTTGACTTGTGCATCCTTGCCTTAGAATAAGGGCAGAGCTGTTGGTTCATAGTCAAAGAGTCTTATGGTGATCAGAGACATTGGGTTGCTGTCTTCTGCCTCCCGTGGGGTTGCCAATGTCTCATGTGATCCCTCTTGGCTGTGTTACCTACCAGTTCTCCTCTTTGTAGCTATGCTGCTATAGTTAATGCTGCTGGGGTCTCATGCTACACATGGCATCAGTGATGGTTAATAGACACTGTGCTCCTAATCAATAACTAATTATATTTTCTGTGTTCTCTCCGAGCTGTGTCCGGCAGTTCCGGCCCCAAAACATGATGACTATGATGGACGCTCCACTGTGATAATTCACATTTATTCGAGCCATGACTCCATTGACTGTAGTTTCGCTCTTAGATTATCATCTACCCGGGCCACTTAAATGCGATGTGCAATTATTCAACATTCTATTTCGAACTTTGACTCCATGACTTAGCTTTTGCTCGTTAGATTTATCATCTACGCGCCCCAAGGAGGTTGGGTCCCTTTTTTGAGATCTGGTCCTCCCAAGGTTTCTTCTAGGAATAGGGAGTTTTCCTTGCCACTGTTCTCGCCCTGCTCGCTCAATTGGGGTTGGACGTATTATTAGGAGATATATAAACTTGTTAAAGTTGCGTTGAGACAATGGCTCCATGAAAAAAGCGCTTACGATAAATACACATGACTTGAATTGAATGACTTTTAGACTTATAACAATCCTAATAACAGTCAGGGTGGTCTTTCCTGACGTTGATCTGGTTCACGCGTGTGTCTTTCTTTTAAAAAAGAAGTCTCAGAGACCAGAAATGTCAACACCACTTCTGGCCATGGTTAACACAAGGCTTCTTTTTGCACAGTAAAGTTTAAAGTGGCATTTGGGAATGTTTGTGAATGTAAGGTTTGCTAAAGTAAGCACTTGTCTATGTGATTATATTATTATTACATTATATTTCATATGGTTATATATTCAGCTATTAATGAATGACGGTTCTTGATGCAGTGCCATCTGAGAGATCAGAGACACAGGTTGCCCTTCAGATTTCTTGAATCGTTTAAAGAAATTATACACTGTAGAGGAAGAAATATGGAAATCCCTTTCAATCTCTCTTTAGGGAACATTGTTTTTAACAGTTAAATAATTTTCTCATGCATTTGTAGACAAACTGGAGAGTCTCTGCCTATCTGCCTTTTGTGGATACTGCTTTTGCACCAAATTGTGACTAACATCACCTGTTTGAAATCACATCATTATTTAGGGTTTTTTAACTTTATGGATAGCCCTAAATTGCCCCCCACCCCAACTTCTTTGGAATGTGTTGCAGACCTGAAATGCAGTAATGGATGTATATTAAAAAATGGATTTAAGTTGACCAGAAAAAAAAACATGACATATCTCAGGTTCATACTTTCTGCGCTGAAAAGTCAAAGTAAATGTGAGACACACTCCATTTTGTTGTTTTTTTGTTTGCATCTTCCATACTGTCCCAACTTTTCTGATTTTGGGTTGAATCACGTATGAAATAAAAAATGTAAACATACATTAGATTTTTTTTCCGTACACATACCTGGATAATATCTAAACCAGGCTGGGGGTACTCCAACACTGGAAGCTGCTCATCAATATTCATGAGTCCAATCTCATCTGGGTCTGCCCCTTGGCTCACTAAATACACTACTTCTTGCAACAAGCTTGTACCTTTGTGACCAGAAAAGAGAAAATCATGCATTAAATATAAATTACTCATATATACTGGGTAATGTACAGTGGTGTGAAAAAGTGTTTGGCCCATTCCTGATTTCCTATTCAGTTCTCTGGATGTTGTTGTGGGGTCTTTTGTGACCTCTTGGATGAGTCGTCGCTGCGCTCTTTGGGTCATTTTCTTCGGCCGGCCACTCCTGGGAAGGTTCACCACTGGTCAATGTCTTCGCCATTTGTGGATAATGGCTCTCACTGCGGTTCGCTGGAGTCCCAAAGCTTTAGAAATGGCTTTATAACCCTTTCCAGACTGATAGATCTCAATTACTTTCTTTCTCAATTGTTCCTGAATTTCTTTGGATGAATGTGTAGCTTTTAAGGATCTTTTGGTGTACTTCATTTTGTCAAGCAGGTCCTATTTAAGTGATGTCCTGATTGAGAACAGGTGTGGCAATAATCAGGCTTGGGTGTGGCTAGAGACAGTGAACTCAGGTGTGATAAACCATAGTAACGTTATGTTTTAACAAGTGGGGGAATCATTTTTTCACACAGGGCCATGTTTGGGCCAACACTTTTAAACCAAAAAGTTCTAATTTGGTCTCATCTTTCCACAAAACAGTCTTCCAGTAGCCTTCTGGCTCGTCCACGTGATCTTTAGCAAACTGCAGATGAGCAGCAATGTTCTTTTTGGACAGCAGTGGCTGTCTCCTTGCAACCCTGCCATGCACACCATTATTGTTCAGTGTTCTTCTGATGGTGAACTCATGAACATTAACATTAGCCAATGTGAGGGAGACCTTCAGTTGCTTAGAAGTTACCCTGGGGTCCTTTGTGACCTCACCAACTATTACACGCCTTGCTCTTGGAGTGATCTTTGTTGGTCGACCACTCCTGGGGAGGGTAACAATGGTCTTGAATTTCCTCCATTTGTACACAATCTGTCTGACTGGGAATTGGTGGAGTCCAAACTCTTTAGAGATGGTTTTGTAACCTTTTCCAGCCTGATGAGCATCAGCAGTTTTCTTTCTGAGGTCCTTAGAAATCTCCTTTGTTCGTGCCATGATGCACTTCCACAAACATGTGTTGTGAAGAGCAGACTTTGATAGATCCCTGTTCTTTAAATAAAACAGGGTGCCCACTCACACCTGATTGTCATCCCATTGATTGAAAACACCTGACTCTAATTTCACCTTCAAATTAACTGCTAATCCTAATGGTTCATATACTTTTGTCACTCACTAATATGTAATATTGGATCATTTTCCTCAATAAATAAATGACCAAGTATAATATTATTGACTCATTTGTTTAATTGGGTTTTCTTTATCTACTTTTAGGACTTGTGTGAAAATCTGATGAGGTTTTAGGTCATATTTATGCAGAAATATAAAACATTCTAAAGGGTTCAAGCACCACATGAAATGAAATGAAAAAAAAAAGTCTGTCCAGAAGTTACAGAAAATGTTAAATGGTGTTCTACCAGTTACAAAATACAAGGGTTGATGTACCTTTTCCACTGTGGAAAGACAAAATGTTTTTCCTATGATTCTGACCTCAATCCACATTTAGGAATTAATGTAGACAAGACTGTATGCAGTAAGTAAACTCAATGCTTTTATTTGATACAGGTTATTGACAAATTGCTATAACTGCACGAATTTACCAGTAATTACACATTAACTGCCTTAGTAAATTTGCCAATATGTTTCTATTGGCTAATACAAAGATTATTTCAAGATTATTTCAATAGATTACAACTACAACAATGTAATTTCAGGTGCTAAATCACCACCTCGTGAGCTGGGATAGGTCCCTTATGGCTAGACTACAGACTTCATTGACTGTGCCTGGGGGAGGAAAGGATTGGCGGTTGAATCATCCCGACTTTGCAACAACGATCCCTACCCAGCTTTGTGATAACTGGTGCCCTCTTCGGGTTAAAAGCTCACCAGAGCCCTGTGAATTCTTGGGATAGGCTCCAGTGCTCCTGTGACACTGACCAGGGTAAGTGGGGTAAAAACATGGAAATGGAAATGGAAATCTTTATATATTTCTTCTATCCAGGTGGTGGGGACCTATAGGGAAAAAAACAGGTGTGCCTGTGGGGACCAGTGAGATGTCCCCACCATGTCAAAAATGTCAGATGTCAGACAAACACACTGCAGAGATTCGGTAAACATTGGTTAAGTAACATTTGCTTGTGTCGTGCAAGACAATATACAAACAAGTATAACATAAGCATGATTGGGAATAGGTATTTTGAGCACCTGTTTCAGTTACTCTTTAGTATCTTTAAGTCTTTCTTTGCCTCTGACCCTCCCAGATCTATTTCAAGTTCTGCTGTATTGATTCGCTCTGACTGTGGTTGGTGGAGGCTATATGCAGGTCTCATGGGACAACAGGCTGCTTTCCTCTTCTTATAATCCTCATATTATATGTGCAGTCAGTGGAAGAATTTCTGATACGCATTTTATACTTTACGGCCTGTAGTTACAGAAATATAAAGATTAATGGATGTACACTTACAATATTTAATTGTGTACATACTGTGTGTAACTGGGTGTTATTATATCACTGAATGATTAGCTTTGAAGGTTAGGAGAAAGTTGAGACAAATGGATTTAAAGTAGATTAAAACACACTGTTAAGGTAACACAATAATTTGAATAATAATGAGATAAAAGTGTTTGAAACATCATTTATCAAGGGACTGTGGTGGCCTAGCAGTTCAGGTGCAGGCCCATCGAGCAGAAAGCCCAGGGTTACCCACCTCTGGCAGGCTGTTGCTGTTGGGTCCTAGAGCAAGACCCTTAACCCACAGCTGCTTGGATTGTAAGTCACTCTGGATAAGGGTGTCTGCTAAAATTACATAAATGTTCAAAACTACTATATAGTTTATATATTTTATTACCTGTAATAAAATATATAAAGCAAATATGACAAAATGTCCTTCAAAAAAGTGGTTGAGCTACAGGTAAGTTACTGGACTATGGACCAGAGGGTCCAGGATTCCAATCCTACCGCTGTCAAACTGTTAGAGTTGGGCCCTTGGGCAAGGGTCTTAAACCCCGATTGTACATTGTAGTTGCAGTTGTAAGTTGATCTGTTGTAAAAGAGTGCACCAGATATTCAAACATATATATAAACTAGCAGCAGCAGTGTCCCAGTCAGCCCTCACTTATCCTAGTTAAGGTAATAGGGGAAGATTTGAAGCCTAACCTTGAATTCATTGAACAAATGGAGTAATAACAATAATAATGTCTTTATTTACATAGCACCTTTCATGCACATAGCAGTCCAAAGAAATGATGACAGTGAATCAATAAGCATTCAATTATTCTTTCATTGAGTGCGTTTACATGCACTTAATAATCTAATAACTGAAGAAAATCAGATTCTGTCAGTAATCCGATTGAGTAATCAGATAACCTCTGGGTTTACATGACTCAGGCAGTAATTGGATTTCTACTTTGCAACCAGCCAGTAATTTCATTGTAATATGTAACATAAACTTTAATATTATAATCAAATAATCAAATTATTCATTTCCTCAAGTATATACTGTGTTTATAATCCTCCACAGCCTCCACAAAGTGTTCAACAGCCGTTTGGTTGCCTTTCATACCGAGGCGCATTTAATACCAGGGTTGCTAGATCCAGCAAGAAAAAACTTTATTGTCAATGGAAAAAAAGGCCAAATACAGCAAAGTCTTTAGAATATGCAGACCTGATAATAAGCGGGTTACTGGTACACATGCAATGAGTAATCTGATTACTGGGGTAAAATCCAGCTCTCTGTATCAGATTTCTTAATTTGATTTCTAGATCGAAGTATGCTGTATACATGACCGCTTGAATAATCAGATAACTGCAGAAATAACTATGATGATTATTAAGTGCATGTAAACGAACTCATTCATACACTGCCTTACCCGATTTATCCCGGTCAGAGTCGTGGGAAAAAAGCCAGTGCCTAGCCAGTGACATAGGGAGCCAGTCCATCGTAGGGCACATACACTCACACACTAAGAGCACTTTGGAAAGACCATTTAACCTAAAACGCATGTCGTGGGAATGTGGGAGGAAACAAGAGTACCCGGAGAAAACCCATGTGAAGGATATTCAACCCAAGGAAAGGACATTCAAACTCCACACAGGTAGAGCCCAGGGTAAGGATTGAACCAGGGATCTCAAAGCTGTGCGACGATAATGCTAACAACTGCACCACAGTGCCGTCTAGCATTCAATTACAGTTATAAAATTCTGGCTCCAAACCAATTAGAAAGAACATTAAAAAGGTTAAAAAATTAATAGTAAAATATTATACTGTACCTTGAAGATAAAAGCACAAAACAGCAAAAATAATAAGAATAATAATCATTACATTTACAGCATTTAGCAGACACCTTATCCAGAGCGACTTACAACTTATACAACCTTACAGTCCAAGAAATTGAGGCTCAAGGACTCAACAGTGGTGGCTGCTGGATTTGAACTCTGGACCAGTCCAGTACCTTAACCGCTAGGCTACCACACTCCAGTCAACCACAAACATTCTCAATGAACTTTATGTATAGCCTGGGCCAACGGCAGACCAATGGCTGAGACAAAGCCTATTTTCTCTCACATTGGCAGGTGTTCTTTCAGAGAATTTACCACATATGCCATGTCCAAATGGATATTTAAGGCTGCAATGGAAGGTCTCAACTACAGACAGCTCCTAAGTGGCAAAAAACAGTCTGATACATCTTAGCATTCATGTCAAGAAATGTGCTCCATCCTCAAAAACAGATACTGCTTCAGGTATAGCATTACACTCACAGGGCATCAAGGAATGGATTAGACAAGCAATATGATTCTCTTGGGACAAAAGACTGGACTTAATAAATGAAAGAGCTTATCAAAGCGATTCCAAAGGGAAAAAAAGAAAGTCAAAAGTAAAATGATGGTAAAAACAAATGATAAAAAATCTGTCTCTGTCAGCTCCTCGGGGAGAGAATTAAGTTTTGGGCCATGGTGCTACATGCAGGTTCCCCACTCTTTAGTTGTGTTTAGGGGACTACCAACATATTGCTGTTATATGATCTAAGCGCTCTAGTTGGAACATATCTACCAATCATTTCACCCAGTTATGGAGGAGCAAACACTGACTCCTAATACTCTGGTTTAATGTTACAATGGTGAATGCCTCTGAAATAAAACCTTCTGTCTTGACCTTCATTTTTTTCACACATGGTTTGATGATGCTAATAATCTAGTGCTGTTGTTTTGACTTTGTGGCAGTTGAAAGTTTTAGTTTGACGTATTTTCTAAATTCAAATGCTTCCACGCACTAAGACTCGTATTCAAATTAGACTCAATTTTCTGTTGTTTTTAGCTACGGAGAGCACTGATTCCTTCCAGGATACATGTTGAATCTCTTTCATTCATTCACTTCTGTAATTCAGCGTTGCTGGGAGCCAGAGCCTTCATCACAGGGCACATGTACACATGCACTCACTCCTTCACCCCGGGGCAATTAAAGACACCAATTAACCTAACACGTCTTTCGATTGTGAGAGGACACCAGAGTCCCCAGCGGAGGAACACAGACAGACAAGGCAGGAATATGCATATTGCACGCAGGTGAAATATTGGCCAGAAATCAGACCAGGGATCTCTGGAAATGAATGTTATGAATGTTATGAGTTTTTTCTGCTAAGAAACAGTAACAATCATAATATTATTAATGATTCTAACCTGCATGTACATAATATTCAATATTGATACTGATGTAATATATTGACCTTGACAGTGACCTTCTCTCATACTGCCCTTGTATTAATTAATGCAACACTTTGATAAATGTGGACTGTATGGAGTACTTTAATGTACAGTTTATGAGTGCTAAGTTTACTAGCTTGCTAGCATCCAATTCTGCCACATTGGGAGAATTGTCAGTAAACTCAAATGTAAGTAATGTAAGTGTTTTAAAAGTTCATGTTTAAAACATGACCTTACATTAACCTACAGTTAAAACCATTAACACAAAGCTTATTTTACAATAAAGTGTTTAAAAATCTCATTTAGTGAGTAATGGATTGAAAGTGAAAAATAAAAGCAAAACACTTACTCTATTGGTGAACTCAGGGCACTAACATATCTGCTAATGCTAAATGCAGCCTGTATTCTGGAGGATTCAGTTAATTAAATTCCCTTTTAGTTGGCTGTCAATACTAGCCTTTTTAGGATCCATTGAGATATATTTGCACTAAGTATACAGTACTATAGATATAAACATACAGAAAAACACAATAGACACAGCGGAAATCAAGTGCTATTGTGAATCGGAATCACTGAATCACTGTGTACTGAATCATGGTTCATGTTTCATTAAACTTGAATCGAGTTTCGGGTGAAACTAGTCACACGGCTCAGCTCATACAAGTCTAAGCAAGTGTGCCGAGAACCAGGCAAATGATGAGAACCAAGACACATTTTTCTAGTCAAAATGCGTCAAGAACCAAATTCGACGAGTTCTGAGGTGATCGAGAACCGACATACAGTTTTATTATTAAAAAAATAAGAAGATTACATAGTAATAAAACTCAGCCTGGGCAAACTAGTCACATTACTTGCTTGCTCCTATTTGATTTTTTTTCCATTTAAAAAGCACTCCACAGTGTGGACAACATAAGCTTCCACATTATTTTCATCATGTCTCGTCTTGTTTGTGGCACCACAACATTTCATTGCAACTTCTCTGATGGAGGGCAGCCAAGTTGTCATGACTACCAAAAAACACATTTTCATGCTATATACAGTGGTGTGAAAAAGTGTTCGCATGTTTGTCACACTTAAGCGTTTCGGAACATCAAACCAATTTAAATATTAGTCAAAGACAACACAAGTAAACACAAAATGCAGTTTTTAAATAAAGGTTTATTAGTAAGGGAGAAAAAAAATCCAAACCTACATGGCCCTGTGTGAAAAAGTGATTGCCCCCTAAACCTAATAACTGGTTGGGCCGCCCTTAGAAGCAACAACTGCAACCAAGCGTTTGTGATAATTTGCAGTGAGTCTTAAACAGCGTTGTGAAGGAATTTTGGCCACTCATATTTGCACTCATCTTTGTTGTAATTCAGCCACATTGGAGGGTTTTCCAGCATGAACGGCCTTTTTAAGGTCATGCTACAGCATCTCAATAGGATTCAGCTCAGGACTTTGACTAGGCCACTCCAAAGGCTTCATTTTGTTTTTCTTCAGCCATTCAGAGCTGGACTTACTGGTGTGTTTTGGATCATTGTCCTGCTGCAGAACCCAAGTTCGTTTCAGCCTGAGGTCATGAACAGATGGCCGGACATTTTCCTTCAGGATTTTTTGGTAGACAGCAGAATTCATAGTTCAATTTATCATAGCAAGTCGTCCAGGTCCTGAAGCAGCAAAACAGCCTCAGACCATCACACTACCACCATATTTTACTGTTGCTATAATGTTCTTTTCTGAAATGTTGTGTTACTTTTACACCAGATGTAATGGGACACACACCTTTCAAAGAGTTCAACTTTTGTCTCGTCAGTCCACAGAATGTTTTCCCAAAAGTCTTGGGGATCATCAACATCTTTTCTGGAAAAATTGAGACGGGCTTTAATGTTCTGTTTGCTCAGCAGTGGTTTTTGTCTTGGAACTCTGTCATGCAGGCAATTTTTGCCCAGTCTCTTTCTTATGGTGGAGGCATGAACACTGACCTTAACTGTGGCAAGTGAGGCCTGCAGTTCTTTGGATGTTGTTGTGGGGTCTTTTGTGACCTCTTGAATGAGGTGTCGCTGCGCTCTTGGGGTAATTTTGGTCGGCCGGCCACTCCTGGGAAGGTTCACCACTGTTCCATGTCTTTGCCATTTGTGGATAATGGCTCTCACTGTGGTTCACTGGAGTCCCAAAGCTTTAGAAATGGCTTTATAACCCTTTCCAGACTGACAGAGCTCAATTACTTTCTTTCTCAATTGTTCCTGAATTTCTTTGGATCTCGGCATGATGTGTAGCTTTTAAAGATATTTTGGTGTACTTCACTTTGTCAGGCAGGTCCTATTTAAGTGATGTCCTGTTTGAGAACAGGTGTGGCAATAATCAGGCCTGGGTGTGGCTAGAGACAGTGAACTCAGGTGTGATAAACCATAGGTAAGTTAAGTTTTAACAAGGGGGCAATCACTTTTTCACACAGAATGTAGGTTTGGAGTTTTTTTTCCTTATTAATAAACCCCTTCATTTATAAACTGCATTTTGTGTTTACTTGTGTTGTCTTTGACTAATATTTAAATTGGTTTGATCCGAAACACTTAAGTGTGACAAACGTAAAAAAAAAAAACAGGAATTCAGGAAGGGAGCAAACACTTTTTCACACCACTGTATTCATTTAATTAGTTACTTTTATTTAAAAAGAAAACACCAAGCTGTTGTTTTGTGTGGCAAGCAACTGAGTTACTGTAATGCGATAATTAGCAATGAGTATAAGGAGGCATTCAAAAGCAAAAGTTTCCAGCAGCAGGGATGCAATGACTTAAAAATATTCATCACTAAAATATTACCAATTTAAAGCATTATTATTATTCAAACCTACTGTGCAATCTTCCTGTGGAAACTGTTAACTGGCTAATCTTTCTCCTGCTTTGCAATATTTAGCATAGACATGCCGCTGTTGCCACCATAGTAACCAAACTGGATACACCACTGAAAGTGTGTACAGACCAACTGGACTTGGTTTCTTACAACTTTCCGTGCTGACAGTCCGTCTAATAAGATAAATTCAGGATGAAATAAAAAATTCGAAATGCAGTTTAAACATAGAGTTAACGACTCTGGGGTATGAAGTAAAGAACGTGACTATTTTGGGGAAGCTGTGGCTCTTTCGGTGTTCCATAGCACGTTGCGCTGGACCCACCCGGTCTGATGTGGGCAGGTTGTCATATCAACAGTACCCGTCAAGCAACATCTCCGCAGCAGGCCGCGGCGTGTGGAACAACATAAACATCACGACTCTACGTCATTTCACAAACACTGTCAATGCCCTATCCTAACGGGGAGGTTGCTGTTTGTTTTGGGGGGAGACTTATGTTTGAATCGCAAGAACTTTGCGTTCGGATAGCCTATTTTAAGACTCGGATCAATTCCTCCAAACAATAAATGAGTCAAAAGAGATTTATGAGAACACAGGCCTACTGCGTCAAACAAGGAGATTCTGGAAATGAACTACATAACAGCAACTGGCCTTCACAAAAATAATACACACTAATCTAGAACCTTTGCAGACATGAACAAGAGACGTGAGCTTAAGTGGTAGCTAGTATTACGGATAAGACACAGACAGCCACAGGCTCCAACATAACCCAGGTTTATAGCAAAGACCCTTCACTTCCAACAGAACCCACCCTGCTTAATGTCTGTACCTGATTTTGGATACGTAACGATCCATATGTCGCTACTTCTTAGGGAGAAGTTAGCGATCTCGTCCATCTTCCCTCTACAGAAAGGAGGAAGGCGAACTCCATGATGCTCGAAGTATTTGCTCTCGTACTCTATCGGGGTGCTCGGTGTATCCACCTCGCTTTCTGCCATCTTCAAATCGACTGGAATAAATAAACGAACTGTGTACTTGTTTATAGGGACACAAACATTTGACACCACGCAGCAGCCGGATTGTTATGGCTAAGACGTGCCAGTTTGCAGGCTCCTTAACCTTCAGCCAATCGTGTTCGCTGGAAATGATGTAATGCAACAGTGAATCTCTCTCTCTCTCTCTCTCTCTCTCTCTCTCTCTCTCTCTCTCTCTCTCTCTCTCTCTCTCAGCATCAGCACCAGTTCAAGGGGCGGGGCCTCGGATCCGACTGCTGCTCCTGCCTCCTACCTCGATTACAAGTAAGAGTTTTAAAATGGGTTTTATACGAATGTTAAGTAAACCAAAATGGACGGGAAAAAATCTGTAAATACCGTTTCAGCTTAAAAGAATCCCATGTCATAAAACATAAAAGAATTCCTGACAATTCATCAATGACTGACTACCCAACAATAAAATGAAAAAACAAATGAGAAAACAAATGCCTTTAATAAAGCAATGGCATCAGTTACAGTGACATAATGAAAATGAATGCAATGAATAAAACATCTTTAGTGTTAATTTGGTCTTAATTTCTTGTCCATGGCAGTTTTCTACATCTGATTTGCCAGCAAGTCAAGTCAGATTTATTTATGTAGCGCATTTTTACAATGGAGCATTGTCTCAAAGCAACTTTACAAGTTTAGATCATCTCCTAATATGTGGTAATAATATGGTAATAATATCTCCTAATATGGGACTGTGGTAGCCTAGCGGATAAGGTACTGGACTATGGACCAAAAGGACCAGGGTTCAAATCCCACCTCTGCCAAGCTGCCACTGTTGGGTCCCTGAGCAAAGCCCTTAACCCACAATTGCTTGGATTGTAAGACTGTATCAACTGTAAGTCGCATCCAATCCCAAATCTACGTCCAATCCCAAATTGAGCAAGCCTAGGGCGACAGTGGCAAGGAAAAACTCCCTAAGTGTTATGAGGAAGAAACCTTGGGAGGACCAATACTTAAAAAGGGACCCAGATGATAAATCTAAGAATGAAACTCAAGTCATGGAGTCATAGTTAAAATAAAATGTGAAATATGCACATCTGCATTAAGTAGTCCGATACACAGAGTCACTCCTGGAAACTGAGTCTAAGCAGGAAAGTCCCCAGATAACTGGAGGAGGGTGAGGGTTACTGCCCTCCGGTGTGGCCTGGGTATGATGGGGCCTAAGCTTAAGCATATGAGGAAGAAGCTTTGTTTAACAGAACAATGACATCAAAAGCTTTACAAACACAGGCTATTATCTCAAGACACAAAAACAACCATCTACAAAGGTTCCTATAAATACAAAACACATATCCATGATAACATACAGTTGTTACTGATACCTCATGTCTGTGTGTACTGGTGGACACAGAAGGTTACAGCTGTGCCCCTCTAAATTCTGTGTGTGCGCCAGTACAACACGTAGTCTAGAAACTCCCATGGTCAATCAAGAAGTTTAAAATAGCAGAGGTTGTAAAGAACCTGCCTGGAATAGAAGGCATGTGTATTTTCATTTAGTTAAATCGCTTTCTTTCAAAGTTTAGCCTGTTTCGACAATTTATGCCTTTATTATTTAGATTTACATTTACAGCATTTAGCAGATGCCCTTAACCAGAGCGACTTACAGAAGTGCTTTGTAATCTTCCTAGGAGACAGAACCTCATATTAGTACAAGTAAACAATAACTCAAGAACACAATCCTACTACAACCTACTTGTATCTGGTGTAGAGAAATAAAACACATGATTTTTTTAAATATGCAGATTTATTCACTTCAGTATTCACTTAAGTGCTGGGTGAAGAGGTGAGCCTTTAGTCGCCTCTTGAAGACAGCAAAAGACTCAGCCATTCTGACATCCAGTGGAAGTTCATTCCAACACCTGGGTGCCAGGACAGAGAAGAGTCTTGTAGCTTGTCTCCCTTTAATCTTGTGGAGGATCCAGGATCCAGTCGAGCTAAGCTCGTGTCTCGATGGGTTCGAGGTAAAGAACGTGGTTTGATCAGAGCCTTTATGTAAGATGGTGCTGTTCCATTTTTGGCTTTTTAGGTGAGCGTCAAGGTTTTGTATTGTATGCGGGCAGCTACAGGGAGCCAGTGAAGTGAACGCAGCAGTGGAGTGACATGAGAAAACTTGTGTAGATTGAAAACCAGATGAGACACTGCATTCTGAATGAGTTGCAGGCGTCTGATTGTATGCATTGGAAGACCAGCCAGAAGAGCATTGCAGTAATCTAGTTTTGTTACAACAAGAGACTGGACAAGCACTTCGGTGACTTCTCTGGAGAGGAAGGGTCGGATTCTCCTGATAGTGTAGAGAAGGTACCTGCATGACTGGGTCAGTTTGGTAATGTGAGCAGAGAGGTTCAGCTGGTTATCAAAGATAACTCCAAGGTTTCTTGCATTCTCAGAAGGTGTTATGGAGGACTTCACCTGGGAGATGGCAAAATCTTGATAAGGGGACCCCTCTGCAGGAATGAAAAGCAGTTCTGTTTTGCTGTGGTTTAGCTTCAGATGATGAGCTGACATCCACGATGAGATGCTGTCCAAACATGTAGAGATACGTGTGGAGACCTGCACATCTGTTTGATCAAAAGAGAAAATGAGCTGAGTATCATCAGCATAACAGTGATAGGAGAAGCCATGAGAGGTTATGACTTCACCAAGAGAAAGGGTGTAGAGAGAGAAAAGAAGAGGTCCCAGAACTGAGATTTGTGGAACTCCAGATGTAAGAGCACGTGGTGCAGATACAGAGCCTCTTCATGATACCTGATAAGAACGTCCCTCCAGGTAGGAAGCAAGCCATTGTCAGGCAGAGCCTGTGATTCCAAGACTGGAGAGGACAGATATTACAGACTTTCAAGACATACTTGCAAAGTGGCCAGCTAGAGTGAACTGGTGTCACAAAGATAATATAATGTCAATGTGTTCCATATAATTTTTGTTCAGTTTTTGTTTTGTTTTTGATAATACAGCAACTTGAGAAACTCTATATGTTTTTGGGCTGCACAGTGGCACAGCAGTCAACTCACAGCTCCAGCATCACCTCGGACTTTGTCGGGGTGGAGTGTGCATGTCCTCCACTGTCTGCATGGCCCGATCTGAGTATGTATGACTAGTTTTGATATATCCTTGTGTATCGATGTAACCTTGTGTCTGTCGTTAAATAGCCAATGATGATGCAAGTGACATTAAATAAACCAAAATAAACAAACAAACTATACATTTTTGATTCTGAAAATAACATTTTCTTAACAGGAAAAGGAAACCTGCAAATACCATAATGCATTAGGATGATGACATAAAGATTAGTTTTTCTGCAGGTTATATCTTTTTATGGTTCAAATCATCTAAGTTTTATCCTTTCATTATTTTAGCAGTGCCAGAAATACACACATAAACTGAAACTAGGAACAGGATAAACAAAAAAACTCACTACGCTGACTTCAGTTCTTAACTACACTTCAGTTCTTAGCAATACAGTAATTACACAATAATAATTGTACCTAATAAAAGATAGTATGTATATGTCACTATGTTCTGTAGGGTACAGTGCTCTTATTTATTTACCCAGAAACAAAGATAAGGAGACACAGTCTGCATAGTTATCTGTTTGTTCTTTTAGCCTAGTCGTAACCAATACAAAGTTCAATGATAAGGCCAATTGTAAGAAATGCTGAAAGTTATTTTTTGGAGAGTAATGCTGACGTAGGAGAACGAAACTTTAATTCTTCTTCACAAAATTTTACTACAGGAATCTGTAGGAGAAAGATTATTTTGAAAGCTATGCAGTGATTACACTACCAGTGTATTGTTATACTCTATAAAGTCCATTTAGATTTATTAATACTATATGTTATAAAACAATGATTTTCAATAAATACACACATTCTTGGACATTGGCAGTTAGGGTCATCAGGTTCC
Source organism: Ancistrus triradiatus (assembly GCA_025084515.1). Classification (NCBI taxonomy): domain Eukaryota; kingdom Metazoa; phylum Chordata; class Actinopteri; order Siluriformes; family Loricariidae; genus Ancistrus; species Ancistrus triradiatus. The sequence goes on along the minus strand of JAJAGP010000462.1, from coordinate 22,493 downwards.
AGAGGCACAGTAGGACAGTGGTAGTGATATGCTGACCTACAACTCCAGATACTCCCAGTTTAACTCCCATCCTGCAATCTACCTGTGTGGAGTTTGCATGTTCTCCCAGTGTCTGTGTTTAGTCCCACATTCCAAACATGCATTAGGTCTGTTGATATCTGTAGTGTCCCAGTGTGAGTGAGTGAGTGTGTTCATGTGCCCTGCCATGGACTGGCATCCTGCATGTGGTTGGTTCCCATCTTGCGCCCTGTGCTGCCAGTTGGGCCCGACATCTGGCAACCCTGAATTGCATTAAGTGGGTATGAAAATGAATGAATAATGAATGAATCAATTCTGTTACTGACCCAATTTACAGCACTTTTCTTAGATTTACATTTACATTTACAGCATTTAGCAGACACCCTTATCCAGAGAGAGTTACAATTGGTACAGTCTTACAGTCCAAGCAATTGTGGGTTAAGGACCTTGCTCAAGGAGCCAACAGTGGCAGCTTGGCAGAGATGGGATTTGAACTCTGGACCTTCTGGTCTAGAGTCCATTACCTTAATCGCTAGGCTACCACAAAATGTCAGTTCATTTACACAAAATACCAGCAATACAAGTGTTATTTAGCAATGTACACAAAGTGATTAGGGTACTCATTTGGCTTAGCAGTATGATCAACTGTATTAACGCTGAAATAGTTTGTAAAATTCATGTCGGCGAAATATTTATGTGCAAGACCACCATATTTTACTTTTCAGGGTTTATTTTTCATTGTTAATGATTGATTATTATGCTATATTTTGGTGAGTTCCATTCAGTGAATCATATATTCGTAAATATTGGTCTTTATGGGCTATTTAACTGTTCAAAATGTATTTTCTCCAAATTCCTACATTTTTTGACTTTCGAAAGTCAAAATAGATTTGCCGCTACTCGATTTTTTGAAAGTACCTCACAACGAGAGTCTGAGAAGTTGCTAAATCTAGCTACAAAATCCCTAATATGGCAACACGGCAGCTAAAAACGCAACTTCGCTTTCCTCCCTCACGCGCGTGAGCAGGGATTATTGGGGGCAAAATATTGGGAGCAGACACAGACATGACCGAGTATATTTTAACTCCATTTAGTGAATTCCAATGCCTGAATCAATATGTACGTACTGCTGGAAAATATGCACACGGTAGTTCGTTTGGTTTAGCCTGTACAGAGAGCGAGAGAAGCAACAAGGTGTACAGGAGTGACCATCACCTGATACCAGGCAGCAGATAAATACGAAGTGATTACTTCACAAATATGCAAATTAGTGCATTACGTCATGTAGCGTGGTGCGAGCAGAGTGTCCACACACGCTGAGATGTAACGTCACTGTAAGAAAAAAAAAAAAGTTTTGGTGAAAAAAAACTTGTCCAGTGTAATCTTTCGATTAAAGGCGTGGCTTCATGTCAAAGCCATGCATGCTATTGGCCCCGTGGCTCTCGGAAGCGTGGAAAGGAGAATGTGCCTCTCCGGCTTGTTCACATGTTCAGCGGTACTGTCACTTCGACCTGCCGGCTGTGCTTGGGAGAGTCACTGAAGGCATGACCGGTGCTACCCACCAGTTTCACCTAAAAGCACAGCCAGAAGTCCAGTAATCTGCGAACATGTTCGATTTAAAAGCAGGGTGGAACCTGTCTTTCGCCGGCTGCGGGTTTCTAGGTGTTTACCACATCGGTGTGTCCAGTTGCCTCTTGGAACGAGCTCCGTACCTGGTCCATAGAGCTAAGATGATCTGCGGAGCCTCTGCTGGAGCTCTGACCGCCGCCATGCTCACCAGCCGGGCATGCACAGGTACTCCCACTCTTAATAAACGTTACACTAATAAGGCTGCTTAAGCAGTCAGGACAATGCAGTTGTGTTTTAAAGAGTAAGAGTCGCTCGATCCTGTTTGGTCAAATGTCAAACAGCATAAAAGATCAAATATATATCTTAAAACTTAAAACCTAAGTTAAGTTTGGTTTCAACTTAAGTTTGTGGATAATATAATACAAAATACGAAAAAAAACAAGTAGCTACAGCTGTTATCTGAAAGCAGTGAATAGGTTTAATAAAATACATCCAACAAAAGCTTGTATGCTAAGCTTTATTTTGCATATATATTGATATACTTAAAGAGTGTACATTTCTATATTTATAGAAAACGTTTCAATCCTATGTTCTATAAGTTAATAAAGCTATTGTTTGTTTCTCTGTTCTCTTTGGACCCAAAGCACAGCTCCTAGCGGTCTTGTTCAAGGATTCCTTGCATCAATTAAATATACTAGAAATACTGCTTAGCTGTGTTAAATTATTTTATTTACTATATAATATGAGAAAATGACTCTTTTGGATAGTTTATGTTAGCGTGGCAGCACATCTGGCATTTACATTTAGTCATGTAGCAGAAGTCATATCCAGAGTTGCGAGTGATATAGTCTCACAGTACAAGTAATTGTGGGTTAAGGGCCTTGCTCAGTGACCTGACAGGGGCAGGTTGGCAGAGGTGGGAATCGAACTTTGGACCTTCTGGTGCCACCACTATGACACCACAGTCCCACCCCTGGCAGGTCCAACCAACCTGAGCGCTGTTGTGATTAGAGTAGATCAGACATTTTCTAATCTTAATGTCATCCAGACAGAATGTTTGCCAAGCTGGCAAGTTATCTGCTAGATCTCAGCAGTTAAGGTGCGTACTTTAACCAGTGAAATCATGCACCAACATTTTGAGGGGATGTAGTTTTACTCCCTTTCTATGCAGGATGTGTCTGGTTAACATGCATACTTGTGATGGGAGTGACATGAACATTAGCTAAATTAACCAAAACATTGTTTCAAAGATAAACATTAAATGTTAGAGGTAGGGTCACATTGAACACACCTTGCTAGGTAATATGATCTTAATGAGGACTGAGGATGCACCTTTGGTTGGTTAGCTTTAACATACTTTGGAAGGTTGCTTTAGAGTAAGGAAGTTTTTTGATACAAGATGACTGTAACATATGCATAAAGTTATGCCAAATCAATTTTGTGACATTGACAATCACGCCCAAGCCCACCTCTTCAAGCGTAGCTGAGCATGTTTTAACATGACGCGGAGTGATCACACTAGTCCAACGAACCATGCTTTGGGGGTCTAATGCACTCAGGAGCACTCAGTTTGCATAGTGAGAGTAACTGTTACATTAGCTGTTGTAGAACAGCAGCAATAACTAGTTTGGGGGAAGTTTGTGAATGAACTTCCATAATTTGGCTTGTCAGAGCCATCTAATAATTGCTAAGGGGTTGCTAGACTGTTGCTATGTGGTTGCTACATGGTTGCAAGGCTGTGATTGGGTGTCAGTACTTCTGATTAAAATGAGATACTTGTATAAAGTGGTAATAGAGTAAAACAGCTGTGATGGGGTGCCAGTACCGTTGGCTAAAGTGAGATGTAATGTATAAAGTGGTAATAGAGTTAAATAGCTGTGATAGGGGTGTCAATGCTTTTGTCTATTCTGAGGGATAACATCTAAAGTGATAACAGAGTGTAATAGCTGGGATGGAGTTCCAGTACTTTTGACTAAAGGTCTTTTAGATGTCTAGATATATATGGATAAGGATCATTAGCTGTCCAGATATTTATGGCTAAGGATCACTTAGCTGCCCCAATATTTATGGCTCTACGATAATCCCATGGTTAACTGTAGATTACTAATAAAACAGGTTTTTTTTTTGGACTGAATTGGACTTAAAAGCAGATTGGGTAAAACCTGGAATGGACATTTACAAGATAATGTCATGTTTTTTGACAGAATACCTGCTTAATCAATCAAAAAAACCACTCAAGCCGAGTTAAAGTTTTCAGTGGAGAAACAACAAGCAGTTTATTGCATTAACTCATGAGCATCAGCAATGGGACATATACACATTGTAGGAACAATGTGGAAATGCCAACATTCCTCAGTTTTAGCAGCCTTTAAATACTTTTTCTTTAAACAATGTCTAGACATTATGCCACGGTTGTTTTATGCCACTGTTATCTCCGACTCTAGGTCTTTCCACCCCGGAAATCACCTAATTCCACTGTCCAAAATTTAATCGTAGCATCAGGTCTTTGACATTCGTTTTTATGTAAGTTTTATTCAGATCCTTAACTATGTATCTTTATTTTATTTACTTTATGCATCTTAAATAGGCAATATATTCTGTGGTTATTCATCGATGGCCTTATTCTGTACGGGTTCCTATGGACCAGACTCATCATGTTTAACACATGTTTGTTCTCTTTAAATGTTTGGTGGCTTAAATGTGTGCGTCTCTGTACTGGTTGCTGAAAGTTCTTGGCATCCCCACTTACAAGTCAATACACACATATTAATACAAATTTAGTTTTGATCATTCTCACAGTCTTGGTGAGAATCGTCCTTGCAGGACAGACTGCTCTGGTGAGAACTTTGAATGACAGGTGCATAAAGCAAAAACATTCTTGATAAGGCTGGATTGAGAACACCCAAAGCAAGACATTCACAAGCTTGGATAGTTCTTGGTGAGAACACCAAAATTCAAACATTCACAAGCTCAGTTTCTCATTAAGCTCTGTCATGAACCAACGCATGAATTAAAAGCAAAGAATGTATAAAAATTAATAAAGATATACAATATTCTTCGTTAATAAACAGACTGAATTTTTTAAATAGTGGATCAGGATTTTGGTTGAGTAAAACCTGGACTTCTACAAAGAGTGCACTGGGATTATGATAGGCTAAAAGCTGGACTGGGTTCTTTTAAAAAGCGAATCTGGATTTTGGTTGGGTAAAAATATGGACTGGACTTTTACAAAAAGTAGATTGGGATTTTGGTTGGATAAAATCTGGACCATGTCCATGACAGTCTGTGAACCAGTATTAGTAATCTACAGTAACCATGCAATTGCTATAGAGCCATGAATATTGGGACAGCTAATCTATAGTCATAAATATCTGCACAGCTAATGAACCATAGCCCTATTTATATATAGGGACAGCTAAATGACCATTTACCATAAATATTTGGACAGTCAGTGATCCTTAGGTATAGCTATCTAGACATCTAAATGACATTTAACAATAAATATATGGACATCTTATGACACTGAATTTATGGACAACTAAATAACCCTTTAGTATAAATATCTGTAAAGCTAACAGACAAACAGCCATAAATATACGGACAACATATAAAGTGGTAATAGTTTGTAATAGCTGTGATGGGGTTCCAGTAATTTTGACTATTTAAATGTCTAGATATATGTGGCCAATGATCATTACCTGTCCAGATATTGCTAAAGATGGCTAAAGATCAATTAGCTCTCCCAATATTTATGGCTGTATGGTAATTCCAAGAATGGTTGCATGGATGTTGCTACATGGATGCTAAGTGGTTGCTAGCCTATTGCTAGTTGGTTACTAAGGTGTTGGAAAGATATTTAAATTTAAAAGACATTCAGCTGTCCATAGCAAAAATCCCAGAAGTACACGGAGGGACCAGATGAATGACCTGCAGAGAGCTGGAACCAAAGTAACAAAGGCTACCATCAGTAACACACTACGCCGAGAGGGACTCAGATCCTGCAGTGCCAGGCGTGCCCCCCTGCTTTAGCCAGTACATGTCCAAGCCCGTCTGAAGTTTGCCAGAAAGCATATGGATGATCCAGAAGAAGATTGGGAGAATATCATGTGGTCAGATGAAACTAAAATAGAACTTTTTGGTAAAAACTCAACTCGTCGTGTTTAGAGGAAGAAGAATGCTGACATGCATCCCAAGAACACCATACCTACTGTGAAGCATGGGGGTGGAAACATCATGCTTTGGGGATGTGTTTGTGCAAAGGGGACAGGACGACTGATCCGTGTTAAGGGAAGAATGAACGGGGACATGTATCGTGGGATTTTAAGCCAAAACCTCCTTCCATCAGTGACAATGATCCACTCGGGCAAGGAGTGGCTCTGGAAAAAGCATTTCAAGGTCCTGGAGTGGCCTAGCCAGTCTCCACACCTCAGCACCATAGAAAATTTGTGGAGGGAGTTGAAAGTCCGCGTTGCCCCAAAACATCACTGCTCTAGAGGAGATCTGCATGGAGGAATGGACCAAAATACCAGCTACAGTGTGTGCCAACCTGGTGAAGACTTACAGGAAATGTTTGACCTCTGTCATTGCCAACAAAGGTTATGTTACAAAGTATTTAGCTGAACTTTTGTTATTGACCAAATACTTATTCTCCACCATGATTTACAATGAAATTCTTTAAAAATCCTACAATGTGATTTCCTGGATGTTTTTTTTTCTCATTTTGTCTCTCATAGTTGAAGTGTAGCTATGATGAAAATTACAGGCCTCAAATTGCACAATCAGTGGCTGACTAAATACTTTTTTGCCCCACTGTTTTTATTCTGTCACTTGAGCTAAAAATGTAATTAATGACTTCTATGGATGCTTACTGTGAAGAACACTTAATTACCAATGTTCCTCTGTTCATGATCTTTACTGTGTATTTCCAGAAAAGTGTTGCGAGGACGTGGTTGAGCTCTCTAAAGAGGCTCGGAAACGTAACCTAGGTCCGCTGCACCCCGCTTTTGACATAATGAAGGTGATACGCGCTGGCCTGCAGAGAGACATGCCTGAAGATGCACACACACAAGCTTCTGGCAAACTTGGCGTGTCCCTCACACGTGTCAGTGATGGCAAAAATGTGTTGGTCTCTCACTTTAACTCCAAAGACGAGCTCATTCAGGTGAGGTTACTTTGCAGTGCTGAAAACAATGTGGATTTAAGCACTGCTCTGGTTTAACTGAGGCATGGTCTTACTGTCTGTGTGGAGTTTGGCATTTTGTCCCTAGGTCTGTGTGGTTTTTTCCCTAACTACATGCTGGTACATTCAGTGGAGGCCAAAAGCCTGAGATCTCTAAAGCTTCTGTTTTCCAACCTTCTCAAATGTAGTCAGCATGGAATAGGCATCACAATTTGAGTGAAAAGTTGATATATTTCAGAATGTATTAGTACTTTTGATTTTTCTCCATTTGCTCTTGAGCTGGCATTGTGAAAATCTGATGATCCATGTTATTCCAGCAGGAGTACACAATATTGCAAAGAACATGTTGTTACGTTGTGGAATGACTTTCTTTTTATGTCTTCAGTTGCTACACTTTTAAAGGTTTAAGTCAGTGGAACAAAGTCCAGGACAGTCAAAGCTTTATGCCACGCTTTGCAAAGCTGCAAAGCTTTTGAGGTGTGTTTTGGGTCATTATTCTGTTACAGTATGAATTCTTCTCCAGAAGGATCCAAACAAGAATTTTAACTAATGGTCTAACCCTAGATATTTGGTCCCCACTGTAGACTGGCTATGCCAAATTGACCCTAGGTGTAAGTGTGTCTGATTTCTTCAAGGGAATGGCCTTCTCTCCAGGTTCTATTTTCATCTTGTGTCTAGTATTTCCTGGACAGTCTCCAGACCCACCATGGCCTTTACTGGCAGTTACTAAAGGTGATTGAATGAAGAACGTGACTGTGGATCCACTAAAGTAGCAGTTTGCATTGAAATACTAATTGTTGTCTTTCTTTGATTGGCAGTTACTATGAAATGCGCTAAACCCAGTTCTCTATGATAGTTAGGTAGATAGATAGATAAGGCTCTAGGATAAGCAATTTTTATCAAACACATTTTGTTTAAAGGATAATGGAATGTTTTGAAATCTATTTAAGTTAGATAATGACTTTTTGCCTTTCCAGGCACTTCTCTGTAGCTGTTTCATCCCTGTGTATTGTGGTCTGATCCCTCCTGCCTTCCGTGGAGTTGTAAGTATCAATAGTCATAGCTACAGAGATGTCACGTCATACTACATGTGGCCTCTGCTTACTTGAAGGGATAGTCCACTAATTCACCTTTGTGGGGATTTAAACGTTGATTCCCATGCCCATTGTCAGTAGTGAGTTACTAGGGCTTGTACAAATCCTTCTAAAGACCATATTATTATCTATCTTCAGATTACTGTTTGATAGTGCAGATCATGCTTATTTTGTTGGATTAGTGCATAAGGCTTTTGGTTAATTGTGTGAGTGTAAGAAGCTTTAAAATTTAATAAAGGGAGCCTCCCCAAAAGGCTCAGTCGTTCACAAGCAAGGATGGGGCGAGGTTTACCACAAATATTTCAATAGTTTAATAACAACGTGCAATTGCAAAGAATTTAGGGACTTCATCATCTACAGTCCATAATATCATCAAAAGATTCAGAGAATCTGGAGACATCTCTGCAAGTAAGCGGCAAGGCCAAAAACCAACACTGAATGCCCGTGACCTTCGATCCCTCAGGTGGCACTGCATTAAAAACCGACATCATTCTGTACTGGATATTTTCACATCGGCTCAGGAACACTTCAGAAAACCACTGTCAGTGAACACAGTTCGTCGCTCCATCTACAAGTGCAACTTAAAGCTCTACCATCCAAAACCAAAGCCATATATCAACAACACCCAGAAACCCCGCCGGCTTCTCCGGGCCCGAGCTCATCTGAGATGGACTGTGGAAAAGTGTCCTGTGGTCTGACGAGTCCAGATTTCAAATTGTTTTTGGAAATCATGGACGTCGTGTCCCCCGGCCAAAGAGGAAAAGGACTGTCCAGATTGTTATCAGTGCTGAGTTCAAAAGCCAGCATCTCTGATGGTATGGGGGTGTGTTAGTGCCCATGGCACGGGTAACTTGCACATCTGTGAAGGCACCATTAATGCAACATATACTGCCATCCAAGCAACGTCTTTTTCAGGGACGTCCCTGCTTATTTCAGCAAGACAATGCCAAGCCACATTCTGCACGTGTTACAACAGCGTGGCTTAAAAAAAGAGTAAAAAAAGAGTGCGGGTACTAGACTGGCCTGCCTGCAGTCCAGACCTGTCTCCCATTGAAAATGCGTGGCACATTATGAAGCACAAAATACGACAACGGAGACTGTTGAGCAACTGAAGTTGTACATCAAGCAAAAATGTGAAAAAATTCCACCTACAAAGCTTCAACAATTAGTATCCCCAGTTCCCAAACGTTTATTGAGTGTTGTTAAAAGGAAAGGTGATGTAACACAGTGCTAAACATGCTCCTGTTCCACCTTTTTTGGAACGTGTTGCAGGCATCACATTCGAAATGAGTGAATATTTGCAAAAATCAGTCAAGTTTATCCGTTTGAACATTAAATATCTTGTCTCTGTAGTGTATTCAATTGAATATAGGTTGTGATTTTCAAAATTTAAGGATGCTGGGTGATAAAACACACACACCCACAAAGAAGTCATGAAAGGAGGGTCCTGGAATTTGATTGAGTGCAATCATTTGTTGACATGAACACATTGCAAAAAATGTAGAGCTAGTAATAAGGTAAAACATTAAATACTGATGTGATTTCAAACGGGTGATGTCAACAGGTGATTGTAATGATTAGGTACAAAAGCAATATCTACGAAAGGCTGTTTTTAGAACAAAGGCGTGCTTCAACAGGATTCTTTTATTCATTTTAAATAATTAAATAAGCTCAAAAAACAACACAACAGTGAGTTCCAGAATGTACCTTTATCAACAGCAGAATATATGAATAAAATATGAAGGAAAGTGAAATATAAAGAACATATATGGCTGTGTTTCTTATTCTCCACAGAGGTATGTGGATGGTGGGATGAGTGATAACCAACCTCAGTCAGAACTGAAGAACACCATCACAGTTTCACCATTCTCAGGAGAGAGTGACATCTGTCCCAAAGACAATTCCAGCAGCTTCCATGAGGTGCGGCTCACCAACACCAGCATCCAGGTTAACTGTGGAAACCTTGACAGGATCAGCAAAGCCCTCTTCCCTCCAGAGCCCAAGGTTGGAATGCTATGCTGCCTTTTCTAGACTAGATTTGCCGACTAGTCTCGGCTAATGTAATTAAAGGGGATTACTACACAGTCAGAATATTATGACCACACCTACCTAAACACACCTACAGAGCTAAAGAGACATGCTAAGGATCCATTCATTCAACTTCTAGAGGTTAGAAGGCATTTCAATTTCCAAGTACTGTATATGCAGATCAGAAAACTTAATTCTGAAAGGGATAAGCAGGATGTATAGAGCTGTTTTTACACACTTAAATCTTGATCATATAACTAAATAGTAAACTCCTAAAGTTTCTTTTACTGCATATCCTTTACAGCCTATATTCGCTGCATAACGATGTAACGATATAACTAATTATATTTAATATCCTTTTGCGCTCACTGATCTGCACTGAACTTTGTTTTTGATACACTATGTGGTGTTTATTGTATGTTACAGGTAATGGCAGAGATGTGTCAGCAAGGTTATAAAGATGCCCTCAGATTCCTTGAAGAAAACAGTAGGATCACTTTATTTACTATAGGAAAACACATAAATATCGATATTTTATTTTATTATACTAGAAATGATTAATGATCGCAAACAGAGTCTTGATTGTATTCACAACGATTCGACTTTGAAGACTCACCTCTGCCTATTTAGTTAATTTCAGAAGTTTTTATCCTGATATTAATTAATATCACATGTTTACATAGTTGAATGGTCAGGATAGACCGTTGCATTCATAGGAACTCCGAAAATTGAACAGTGGAACACCCCTGATGAGGTGAAACACAAACGCAGAACCCGAACAGAACGAGACACCCTGTAAGTTGTTAGGAGAGGCTCAGCTTTGGGAACCCTCTGCCAACTGAGCCACTCTGGTTGTATCCTGAAAGGTGAGGTCTTTCACATCTGGTTGGTTTACACATCTGAGTTACAGTCCATGTGTGAGCAACGGAGTCTTCTTACTGCTGGGTTCTGTAGCTGCTTTCAGGATGTAAAACCTGCGGACAGCTCTCGCTATCAGGTCCCAGCTTCCAGGACGTTGTCCTGATGAGAAGTTTCACCACAGGGTCCTGTTCCCATCCTGACTCTCTGTGTTTATGTTCCGCCTCTGATGGCCTTTCATTGTTTGAGTTTCAGATTTCCATGTGTCACTGGTGTGTGATCTGTGGTAGTGTAAGCAGATCAGCGGTGCCCCTGCATGACATACATTTTTATGTTTGCAATTGCTATTTGCAATACAGGCTGTATAGCTGTTAGTTAACAAGTTAAGAGCTAGTTCAGTGTAAATAGTTCTCTAGCTGGCTAGCTATGACAACAACAGCAATTAGTCTATGGTTCAGATTGGTGTGCCACTTTAATCTGTCTGTTTAATCACATTCTGAAAGCTCTGTGGACAAAATGAATGGACATTTTAATACTAAAATGCTGAAAAGGTGGGTAGACACCGTTCAGTTCTGTTTAAGAGATAATCGAGCACACAGTTCAAATTAAAATTTGGAGGAATTTATCTAAGCAGCATTTCAAATATTTTACATCACATCACACTTGGTATTACAGCGAGCATATCAACAGCCAGACTCTCACCCATCTTTCTGCATGCCATTCAGCCCCCATGTCTCACTGTCAGGGGTCTTTGCATGCTCCTCATTGGAAAGCATGATAATGGTGTTTTGTCATATTGATGATTACCATTGATGATGTGATGTTTCCTTCAGATATGCTAAACTCTGAGAGTCCAACAGCTGATCATGTCCTGACACAGGACACACCTGCCTGCTGCTGTGCAGCTATCAGCCCAGAATCTGCAAAATGGTGGATGCTGCGGAGACTCTCAAAGGAGCACCACTGGTGGTTGGATGAGCAGCTTGTCAGTTTACTTCCTGCAGCACTTCAGAAAGGTTACACAGCACCTTCATGTACAATTGACAACTGAAATGTAAAGACTGGAACTAGGTTCAGTGTTCACGTTCATTTTGTACATCTTGAACTTAGCAGGTTCAAAGGTCTAGCAATAGACCAAAATAATACAGTCCAGCAACTTGACTTAAAAAATAGAGCTCTGGAAAAAATTGACACCACGGCCAAATGATCAGTTTCTGTGCTTTTACTCTTTGTAGGTACTGTATGTGTTTTTGAGTTCATTTGAAAATTTTTGTTTCATTCTATAAATTACTGACAAATTCCAAATAAAAGCATTTGTTTGCTGTGAATGACAAATGGCCAACATAACAAAGAACATGTAGTGTTTTCAGACCTTGATTAATAATACAAATAATATTATGAAGAAAACAAGTTTATATTCATTTTTAACAAAAACTTAAAGGTCAGAAATCAATATTTCAATCACTGCTTTTATGTATCTTGTACTTTTCCGCAATAAATCATAATACCATAATCCTAATCAGTACCTCATTAAATAGAATGAGGTGTGTCTGTGTTGGAATTCGTCAGACACTGGAATGGAATGCCATACATGTAGATATGTTGATTTTAAGAAACTTTGGAGTGGTCTCTAATTTCTCCATATCTGTATATCCCCAAAGCTGTCATTTTAACCATTTAGTTGTTAGATTAAAGAATAAATGTGAGTATTTTTTTCAGTGTTTTGTGATGCATGTAAGGAGAAGTGTGGCATCATTTCCCAGATCAATCGCCTGTTGCCGGTACGTGTGGCCTCCTACATACTGATGCCTTACACACTACCCGTGGAATCTACATTCTCAGCAGTTCAGAGGTCTGTAGCTCAGCTGTTTTTCTTTTTAAGCCTGTGATCATTTAATTTAATTAATAAATTAGGCACAATAACAGATGAACAATAATAAATGATAATAAAATAGAACAATTCTACTGTAATTTTGTACATATTTACAATGTAATGTAATACAGACTTCTCTGTATCAAGTCGAGAATTTGGTCTCAACCAAATTGATCACTGCTTTTGTGCCTTGGGTTCACATCATGTAAAATTAAAGTTATTTGAACACTACAGCACTACCCATAGCAGTTGATCTGAATGTCGAGTCAGCTAGTGCGTGACTAACTGCGGGTAGCATGTACATTGTGGATATTCTGACCAAAGTTATGAACTGGTTATTTCTGTTATTTATCATTTAACTCATGGTAACTGAAAGAATAGTTTGCTGAACTCATACATCTAAGGTGATAACAGCACATGAAACTAACAACATCCAAACAAAAATCCAAATAAATGACTGATGTTTGTATATATTGTATGTTCTTGCCATTCACTGTGCTCTACCCCTAATATCACTATCCGTAATGTACACTTGTGGAAGTGTATTATGGCACGAATACAAAAGGAAATTTCTAAGGACCTCAGAAAAAGAGTTGTTGATGCTCATCAGGCTGGAAAAGGTTACAAAGGTTACACAGTCAGACAGATTGTGTACAAATGGAGGAAATTCATTATCATTGTTACCCTCCCCAGGAGTGGTCGACCAACAAACATCACTCCAAGAGCAAGCCGTGTAATAGTTGGCGATGTCACAAAGAACCCCAGGGTAACTTCTAAGCAACTGAAGGCCTCTCTCACATTGGCTAATGTTAATGTTCATGAGTCCACCATCAGAAGAACACTGAACAACAATGGTGTGCATGGCAGGGTTGCAAGGAGAGAAAGCCCTGCTCTCCAAAAAGAACATTGCTGCTCGTCTGCAGTTTGCTCTAAAGATCACGTGGACAAGCCAGAAGGCTATTGGAAGAATGTTTTGTGGACGGATGAGACCAAAAATAGAACTTTTTGGTTTAAAACAAAAGCGTTTTGTTTGGAGAAAAAAAAACACTGCATTCCAGCATAAGAACCTTTTCCCATCTGTGAAACATGATGGTGGTAGTATCATGGTTTTGCTGCATCTGGGACAGGACGACTTGCCATCATTGATGGAACAATGAATTCTGAATGATATCAGAGAATTCTAAAAGAAAATGTCAGGACATCTGTCCATGAACTGAATCTCAAGAGAAGGTGGGTCATGCAGCACGACAATGACCCTAAGCACACAAGTCGTTCTACCAAAGAATGGTTAAAGAAGAATAAAGTTCATGTTTTGGAATGGCCAAGTCAAAGTCCTGACCTTAATCCAATCGAAATGTTGTGGAAGGACCTGAAGCCAGTAGTTAACGTGAGGAAATCCACCAACATCCCAGAGCTGAAGCTGTTCTGTACGGAGGAATGGGCTAAAATTCCTCCAAGCCGGTGTGCAGGACTGATCAACAGTTCAGGAAATGTTTAGTTGTGAAATTGATTATTAATGTTTAGTCAAATACTTTAGAGATTTAGGCAGCATTTTTGAAAACCACAGCTATATTTGCACAGATGCAAGGTACAGTGACAACTGACAGCATTGCATAACATGGGCTGTTGTCAATAATATTCACAAAGTGAACTTATGGTAGGTGTCAAAATAAAATGTCCAATGATTGCGTGAGTACCTAATAAATTGGCATCAGTGGCAAACGAGTGTCTGTCTAGGTTGTAAGTAGATTGTCGATGGGATTGTATGTGTCATGCTTTATGCTGCTTTTACTTTGCAGGTTTGTTAAATGGATACCAGAAGTGCCTGCAGATGCACAATGGTTTTTTGAAGTAGCAGGAAGGGCCTGGAAATGTGTGTTCAAGAAAATGGGCAGGTAATAAGGCATGACTCAAACATTTCTGGAAATTAAAGGTTTACTAACAATTGTTCACTAATAATGTGTAGTATAACATTTTTTTTTCCTCTCAATCATTCCTCAACCATTTTTAGCCTCATAGGCAGAGAAGAATGTCAACCCAACTCAAAGTCAAGTGTAGTTTCATGTACAAGCGGGCTGTACTCACAAGAAATGACTTTATTTAAAAAGATACATGAATAGATATACGGGGAAAGTTTACACACATTTAGAGTTAGAATCTTGCATTTTGGAACTATTATATATATATACATATATAATGTTTGTTTTATTGTTTTACAGTGCCATTCCAATACGCTGGTGTTTAAGTGAGCTACCCACACTAAACCTGAAGTCACAAGTTAAAGATCATGAAGGAGACCGATCATATTCTGCCACTGAACTGCACAGTTTTAGCTGGGATTTTTCAGCAAGCCCTCAGAACCCCCAGAGTCTGCACACAACCAGCCCACCCCCCAAACGAATTCACATGTATATTGGCTCAGATGATGACTCTTGAGATACGCTCCAAATACGTGAAGACTGTGCAGCAGCATGTGAATGTATTAAAAAACTGACTTTGTGATGCATCCTCCATGTTACATGCATAAGCACTTGTAAATAGAGAGAGTGCTTCTATACCCACATTCGTTGAAGTTCACAAGTGCATCTGCAGCACTTGTGCCTAACATCACTCCTTGTGGATGTAGTCTCTGTATCTTGCCACGGCGACGGCTGTCCTTGTTGGGAGCCCCTTACGGCTCTGGTTGCCATATTCGTTGCCGAGTCGTCCAGCTTCCGGTCCCACCCGTCGGGTGAGGTACACCCCTCGACCTCCTTCATCCAGTCGCCCAATACCAATGAAAGCGTCCCGGCTCTCCTCTTCCTTTTTTTTACATTATTTTCCACTACGGTCGCTCGTTAATATCAGCCTTCGCGCGTTATATTGCTTCCTTAATTGGTACCCATTTTCTTCCTATCTATGGGAGTGTGGCAGGCTCGTATCTTTTCAGGCCTCCCCGCCCCCCATCACCGGGGGGTCTTCTGCCATTTGGGCTAGGCTCTTCCGCACGCGCACCCCCTGTGTTTCCACGCTCGCCTTTCTGCGCCTTATTATGAACCGACGCCGGCTGTCGTGCTCCCTATTCTCCGCGGTTGTGTCTCTAACCCCTCGCTGTTCTTTCCCTGCCCTCTCCCTAGCCGTCTGGGGTATTCCCGTCTGCATTTCTTGTCGCATCTCTTGTTATGTGGGAGACAACGCGCACTTCCCCCTTAAAGAGTTCTTTATCCACTCAGCACCGGGGGAGGCTCCTCCCCATTTTTTGTCCTCTTCTTTTGCTTCTCTTTTGTCTTGGACTGCGCTTGCTCTCTTGCATGCCCGCTTGCGTGGGTTTGCTCTTCTGAACCTTTCCCGATCGTGGTCCCATCTTGGGTCTCCGCCACGGCCTAAGAGCGCCCCCCCCCCGCTCACTACCCACGTCCCTTCTGCCCCCGCCCGAGGTTTTTCGTTCTCCCCAACCCACCTCCGCCTGTCTCGGCTCCCGCCCCGCCCTCCCGGGTAGTCGCGGTCTTGGTGTGCCCTTTTTCTATGGCGGCGGGCGTTACATGCATTAAGCAACTTGTAAATAGAGAGAGTGCTTTCTATACCCAACATTCGTGAGTCACAGTTGCATCTGCAGCACGTGCCTGTAACATATAATGTATTTAAAAGATTCTACTATTACATTAAAATCACAACAGTTTATATGTATTGGTATTAATGTACCTAAGGAAAGATAGTGCGTGTTTGAAAAAGTGCTCATTTTTACAGTGGTGAGGTTGGTGACATTGAGGTTCTAATTTTCAGTCTCTACATTACTCTCACTAAGAAAGCCAAATGTGAAAATAATGCTATTGAGGGTTAATGAAGATAGTAAAAGTCTGTGCCTTTTAAGTCTTTTCATGCTTTGTTTATTCCCAGTCAGTGTCATACAAACATATTAGAAATATACAGTATAAACCAAAATACCAAAATAAATGTCTAAAATTATATTGTGTATATATATTAAGTCACATTTTATCATTTAGATATCCAGGTGAGATATATATATATATATATATATATATATATATATATATATATATATATATATATATATATATATATATATATATATATACATACATACACACACACACTCATTGACATTGACATGCACCCAGATAGAAATGTCAGATGGCTGCAAAATTCAGCAGGCAGATATGAAATGATTACAGGTGTGGTCTGATTACACACTGGGTCTTGCCACAAGAGGGCATAAAAGTGCTACATTTGGCTTTTGGGTAGTGTACCTTTTGGTCAGAGATTGTTGACTGCTAGACATGCCTCTATGACACATTTGCCCACAGCTGGGCCTGTGGATCCTCCACACTCATAGTTTCCTGAAGCTGTTGTCCCAGCAGTTCCCATAAATGCTCGACTGGCAAGAATTTACTGTCATTGCAAACTACAAAGTTCATTGAGCCATATTTCAAACTTCGGTTCACTTTTCTTCTTCCAAAGCAATAACAAGGTTTTAGCTGTAGCCATACCACATTGAATCACCTGAAATGTACAATGACCATAAGCTTCAATGTTTGATGACAAACCAGAGATTGTAATTGTACGGTCTGGGGGAAGGTCAATTCAATTTGCGTCAGAGTAACTGCTAAATATCTCCGACCAGTACAGTACTTATAAAGTTTAGAGCAAAATAAATGGGCCAAGGTACCCTCAGACCTTTTGCATTTAATACATAGAGGGGGAAACTGATGAATATACAGAATGTAATTTCATTTGAGAATAGTGTAATCTATATATGTAATAGTTTATATTAAATTAATTGAAGATTCATATTAATAGAGCATGACTGAAAACACTGTAAAGCTTCTGTCCAGGAGTGATCAGTAATTCTGATTTCCAAATCCTTTTCTCACAATTCAGTCAGGTTCTGGGTGGAGGGAGGATATATTTTTTGATAATACATAAAACTTTTCATGAGGCCTTTCATTTCTGGATTTAAGGTCATGAGAGAGTAGATATTTTTATGAGACTGGTATGTTTAAAAATGAGAGATGTTGGTCTTGAGGAATTAAGAAGCGGGCAATCCAAATTTTAAGATAAACTAAAGGCATAGATATTATCTATATCTAACTTTTCTGTAGTATTGACTCCTTTGATTTTCTATACTAAAAAAGCTTTATCCGTTTGATGAGAATAAAAAGCATCGTTAAAAACGAGTGGGGTCAGAGCCCAAGTTTCTGGAAGAGCAAGTGCTTTCCGGATTTGGAAGGAATTCATGAGTATAGCCGAAGTAATCTTGTCAGTACTACCATTTAATTGCATGAAACCCTGCCTGTCACTCTCCAAGCCTCTATATTGTCCTTAAGTTTAAGTAATGATGGTGTAGACCTCTCAGGATCAGAAAGATAAAGGAAAACATCATCAGCATAGAGGGAAATCTGATGATCCACTCCACCCAACCTCACTGGAGTTATTAATGGGTGATTTTTAATAGCCACTGCTAATGGTAATGGTAAAAAAAGTAATGGGCTTAATGGGCACCCTGGGCATTTATCTTGTGAAATGGAGGTGACAGTTCGTTGTTGGTTAAAATTGAGGACACATGCATTCAGTCTATTAGCAAGAATCTTAGTGCACACTTTCAGATCATTTCCAAGGAGGTCAATGTTCCTATAAGAGGATGGATCTGTGCCATCTGTTTCTTTTTTTAAATTAAAGATATATTTGCAGAGTAAAGTCTGCAATTTTTTATTATTGATGGAATTCTGAAACATCCCCAACATGAGCAGACATATGTCAACAGAAAGCTTTGTAAAATTTAATACAAAATCCATGTGGGCTTGGAGGTTTGTTGTTGGGAAAGCCGCTAATCGCTGCAGACATCGCGGCTAATGTTATATTGGCGTTCAGTTTTTTTTAGCCTCAGCACTGAGTTCAGGAAGCTTCATAGAACGGAGAAAATTCGTAATAACCAAGGCCATACAACAAGATGCCATGTGAGGCATACAACTCTTGAAAATATTCCCTGAAACGCTTATTAATCTCCAAAGGGTTAGTAATCAAGGACCCCAAATTGGAATTAATTTTATGAATAGCTCTACTCGTTTGTGAACCTCTAAGTTGGAGCACTAGGAGACGACTTGTCTTGTCACCCAATTCAACTTGGCACTAAAATGCCAGCCATACTTGGGATTTTCAACTACAAAATGAACTTAGATACTAACTGGGCAGTGATCAGAAGTTACGATGTTATAGTATTTGGAAGAAGAAATCATAGAAGTCAGTTTTGAATCTGTTAGAAAATAATCAATCCTAGAATATGATTTAAAGACGTTTGAAAAGAATGAGTAATCTTTATCAGTAGGATGTTGGAGCCTCCAAATGTAATCTCTGTTTAAACAATGAATAAGGTTGTTTAAAACCATAGTGAAATTAGAAGGGCCGTTCACATGTAACGGACTAACGGGCGCGGCGAGCCCAGGTTCAGAACTAGGGTGCGCTGTACGCTGGCTTTCCGAGCTTAGAAGCGCAGCACGCTCATGAACGGGGCTTGGCGGCGCTAAATGCCCAGGCATGGAGCTAGAACGCTCAAACACGGGGCTTACAGGCACAATGAGCTCCTGTACGGGGCCAGGCAGTGCTAAATGTCTAACCGTCGGTCTAACTGCCCAAGTGTGAAGCTTTCGTGCACGAAAAGCCCAGGTTCTGAACTAGGGGGTGCTGAATGCTCACCTTCAGAGCTGGTGAGAGCAGCCTGTTCATGAACCTGGCTGGGCGGCGCTAAATATCCTGGCATGGGATCGGGTAGACTCAAGCTGCTAAAAACACAGCCCGTCCTCTTCCTCGCACGCTGATCGAGGCGGACCTCCGCCAACCTCCGCCAGCTCGATCAGGTGGTCAAGGGAAGAGGCGGGTGGG
Source organism: Ancistrus triradiatus (assembly GCA_025084515.1). Lineage (NCBI taxonomy): Eukaryota > Metazoa > Chordata > Actinopteri > Siluriformes > Loricariidae > Ancistrus > Ancistrus triradiatus. Next base: position 2,998 of record JAJAGP010000462.1, on the reverse strand, counting down.
AGGAAGCACAGCTCGAGGTCCACGTCCTCATTGAGACCCAAAGGGCTTAATGAGGGCCGGTCCATGCAAGCTACAGTCAGCGGCTAGGGCGCGGAATTCAGCCACAAATTCCTGCACGCCCCTGGAACCCTGTGAGATGTTAAAAATGGTAGCTGGTTCTGGGGCACGAATAAGTGGCTGGGGGTCCAGATAGGCCATGCTGCTAATAAAGCCTATCTGAGCCCCAGAAAGACGCCGGCGGTTACGGTGGCAAAGACAGGGCAATTTGGGAGGGTCTGGTGGAAAAAAAAGCCGGCTAACAAAACCTTGGCGACCAGGAACCTCCAGACTGGAGTTCCTGGAGCTAACGCTGGCTCCCATTATTGGCCACTGCTTTCTGTTACGGTTCGCCATATAAAAATAATGACGAACCGTATTTAACAAAATATAAATTGGTTGGGACCCAAGTGCAGTTACAGTAGCTCCAGTTGGTAATTATAACTGAAATAGAATTAAATAAATGAAAAGAAAGAAAACCGAGGATATAAATAACAAAAAAAACTAAATAAAAGAAACTGCACGCTGTTAGCGCAGAGTGCTGTAATTCACAAAACGCTTATGGCGTGCCTCCGTCGTGCAATACGCGCCTCGGGTCTGCGCATGCGCAGAGCGCAGAAGCTGATCGGAGCTTCCGCGAACCAGTGCAGCTCAACCGCGGTTCAAACGCGGCCGCGGGAGCGTACCACGATCGCGGGGAATGAAGAGGACATGGTTATACAACACTGCGTCCTCTTCAAGCCTCAGCAAGATCCGCCTCAGTGATCCCGCCGATCGGGGACTTAATACATACAATCGCGGAGAGGGGGGGGCGACGGCGTAAAGAAAGACAGCGGGATCACGGCAAAGAGCTGCCAGAGCAGCCCAGTGAAAGTAAAAAATAAGAAACAAATAAAAAGCTGACCCTACCCTATCTAGGGCCCTACCGTTACCAAGCTGCCTCCTGGCAGCCACCGTCTGAGGGTCTTGATACCCCCAGAACGATACGTGTGAACCTTCTGAAAAAAAACAAAACAGAAATGAAAAGCCGTATTGAGCCATGCAGGCAGCAGCGAGCGCGTCTGTGCGTCCTTCGTGAGCCGGGTGCATCTGACAGTCACGTGAGAACGCCGGTCACGTGAGCGAAGGCGAAGCAGCAGCGCCGAGTGAGCCCCCAAGGTGTGCTTATGAGGGCGCCACTTATTTTTTTACATTTTACAATTTTACACTTACCTGTAAAATGCCCGGAACGGGCTGACACACGCGCAATCGTGCTGCTGCAGCTCACGCCGCCAAGCAGGGATAACTCCTGGCCAATAGCGGCCAAAGAGCGATCCCTGACAATATCATGGTTAAATAACATTGGGGTCCTTCAAATGTTCAAATTGGATATATTTACATATTACGATGGATACCACTGGCTTTTGTTAAAAAGTGGAGTGGTGCATTTGACCGATTCATTTACATGTCAGCCTTAATGTGAGTGTTTCGCAGAAACATGATATCCAAGTGCAATGAATTCAAATGAGAAAAAACTTTAGATCTTTAAAGGATGCCATTTAACCCACAAACATTCCAGCTTACTATATTTAAGTGTGACTTAGGATTTACCATTATGTATTACTAACACCCCATAACAACTGAAAGACTGCTATTCAGCACCCGAGTAGTATTACAGTTCCACAGCCACCTTTGATTTAAATCTCAATACTTCGTCAAAAAAGCAAGTGTCCAATATTTTTTCCAAAGTTTGAGTTAGGGTCAATGGCAAGAGTAGCTAACAAAAAAAAAGATCCTCCAGAAGGTCACTCACAATTTAACAGTCATTCAAGCAAAAACTTCTGGCCATTATGTACCCTCTGTAATATGTTCTTCAAGTGGTGAGACCTTTGACATAATCCTCGGTATCAGACACTGATGAGAAAATCCTGGTTACCTTGTCATGCTTCAGGAGGAGGTGCTGGGTAGAGAAAACCATGCTTTATTCCCTGAGATTTTAATGTCTTTCTCACCCCAGTCAACATTTCAGCTTTAAGATCAGGGTAGATGTTAATCCGCTGGCCATTGTAGGTCAATAGGGCTTACATACACAAAAGACATAGTACTTCTACTTTCACCAAGTTGTGATGTTGCTTCCCAATCATAATGTGCAGCTTCGTATTCAAAAGAGGTCCAAGACGTCCACTTTTACTTCCTGAAGAGAGTTTGCTTTTCCAAGAACTGTAGGGAGCAACTCGGCCACAGAGCGCGTTGGGTTACCTTTTTCAATGTTCTCTAGAAGGTCAGTTATTCTTATGTATCTGCCCTCCAGATCAATTAACTTCAATTTGAGATTTTTATTCTCACTCAACGAGTCAACACATTGTTTTCCTAAACGGAAAATTTAATTCTTGTAGTTGGAGCAGGCCCCCTCCAAGCTCCCAGTGCAAATGTAATGTCAAATGTAGTTTGAACTCTGGATGAAGATGCCTCCAGCTCGTTGAATTGAGCGTTAAGAGAGGAGTCTAGTTTATTAATTGCAAGGAGGATAGTTTTCTATTACATGTCTTCCTCATCACCACACCTCTTTAGTGGGGCTGGTAGCAGACGTTTTAGCATAAGTAGCATGGTCACTAGCTCCGGGTAGCACTGTTTCTTTCTTACCCTATTGAGCTGCCGAATAGTCACTTGGATGATTGTAATTATCTTGTACATGGCAGGATTCATAAATGTTAGAACATTCAAAATGTGTCAAACAAAATATTATTATTATTATTATTATTATTATTATTATTATGTCAAGAAATTGAATAATAATATTTCTGGTGATAGGACTAGATCTAGAAGTCAATCTAGAATATTGGTCTAGAAGTCTTCTATCTCCTAGATCCATGATTCTTTGGAGAACATTTAGAGACCTTATATGGCCCTAAAGTAGAAGGAGTTTGACTGATTTCCATTTCAGGGGCAGAAAGATGTAGGAGCAAGGAATCAGCCATGCAGG
>JAJAGP010000461.1:275815-405725 GCA_025084515.1 Ancistrus triradiatus | reverse complement strand
TATATATATATATATATATATATGTATGTATGTATGTATGTATGTATGTATGTATGTATGTATGTATGTATGTATGTATGTATGAGGAGTCTTGAGATAACCTTGTGTGTAGATGTAGCCTTGTGTGTGTCGCTGAAATGGCCACTGATGCTGATAGCGATGTTAAATAAACCAATAAGCAAACAAACATATATCATTATTACATTCATACATATAAAGTTTCATTCAGTTCCAACAGCTCCTTCTTGGTGAATTATTCTCTTTGTCAATGAGTGTGTATACTTTGGGCAATATGAAATAAATGGCTGAAAATAGAATTTATTTAAATTGAGCTCGTAAACATGAATAATGTAAACAAAGGTCTGCATTCTAGTGCACATACTGCAAAGTGTGTCAGAATGTCAGCAATTTATATTTGTAGTGCAATATTTGACACAGTTGAGTGTTTTTTAGTTTGTTTTACACACATGCACACACACATTTTCCAGCTTCCTCTTCAGTTGCGGTTCTGGGTGGCAGGGAGTAGCAGGGGGGCATCAAAAGCCCCTGTGACAACCCCCTCCCCCCAGCCCCCAAAATGAGGAGCGAGTTAGCTCATAAATCCTCTTAATGCATGCAATGCACATTTAGGTAGAATGTAAGTTACCCCTCTAACATAGCCACTGGCCCCAGCGGGGGGCCTTTTCAGATGTTGTAGAATCAACATTGCTCTTTTCCAGTAAACAAAGTCAGTCATGTCTGCATATGACACCCTACCCCAGTCTCTATGGTGATACACTAGAGTATTACACCACAGAGCACTAATGTGTAAAGTATTTATTATAATTGTATGCCTTTCTGGCACAACCAATATCATGGATATTCTGGCTTATTTCAAGCATGTCTCCATTTCTGGAAAAGAGCAAAAAAGCAAAGCATGCTCTTTTACCCTGACCTATCCTGATCAGGGTCACTGAGGAGTTGGAGACCATCCCAGAATTCATTGGTTTCAGGCAGAGAGGTACACCCTAGATAGGATGCCAATCCATTACAGGGTTTGATAAATGCATCACCCAGCCTTTGTGTTGCAAGCCTCAACTGGGATTCGATCCCAGGCCCTCAGGAACTGCTGTTTCTACTACCATTTCACTGGACCTGCTCTTGGGGATATTAAAGTGCTCCAAGTATAATAATTGCAATTATAGTTTGATAGCATTATCTACTACTAAATGAATTGCGGAGGTAGTGTAGTGTATCAGCAGCCTTCTGTTAGAGATTGGCAGGAGGACATGAGGGTGTAAGTCATTTACATTTTACATTTACAGCATTTACCACACGGCCTATCCAGAGCGACGTACAGGAGTGCTTTGTATTCTTCTTAGTAGAGATTACCTCATGATAGTACAAACAAGCAATCAAAGAACACAACCAACTAAATCTTGTTAAGACTTAAATATGTACATGCACTTTCAGGCTTCACTTAAGTGCTGAGTGAAGAAGTGAGCAAGAGAGTCAGCCATTCGGACATCCAGTGGAAGTTCATTCCACCACCTGACAGTAGAGAGAAGTCTTGATTCTTGTCTTTCTTTAGTCTTATTTGGTGGGTCCAGTCGAGCCAAGTCATGTCTTGAAGGGTACGAGGTGCAGAGTGTGGTTTGATTAGAGCCTTTAGGGATGAAGGTGCTGGTCCATTTTTGACTTTGTTGGCAAGAATCAGGGTTTTGAATCTGATTCGGGCAACAACAGGGAGCCAGTGGGGTAAATTGGGTAAACTTTACTTGGGTAACCAAACGTGCTGCTGCCTTCTGAATCAGTTTCAGAGGTCTTATTGGATGTAATGGGAAGACAAGCCAGAAGAACACTACTGTAATCTAGGTTTGATACAACAAGAGACTGGATAAGCATCTGGGTGGCTTCAATGAAGAGGAAGGGTCGAATTCTCTTGATGCCATAGAGGAGATACCTGCATGACTGGGTCAGTTTGGGAATATGAGCGGAGAAACACAGCTGGTTGTCAAAGAGTACTCCCAGGTTTCGTGCATTCTCAGAGGGTGTGATGGAGGAATTTACCTGGGAGATGGCAAGATCTTGACAATGGGACCCATCTTCAGGAATGTAAAGCAGCTCAGATTTGCTACGGTTTAGCCACAAATGATGAGCTGGCATCTATAACGAGATCCTCTCCAGACATATCAACAAGTCATTCATATTTATATACCCTGGTGTTTGTAATTAGGAAGTTTGGAATATTTAATTGTGAATTAGTCCTGGGCAGTTCATTCTAAATTTAATCGAAACCGACATTCAGAACCATTAACCAACTTAATGGTAATCTTTCCATGTCAATTATTTTCATTTTGTGTTTTTGTTTTTTCTGCTTTTTACAAAAATCTAAATATATTCCACATTGTGTGTTTACAAATGCTACACAATATGAAAAAGATTCAAGAAAATGGAAAGAAATAACCAATGCCACATCACAAAGGAAAATTGAAATGTTCAATAAATGACACTAAATAGTTAATCTATGTGTTTTCTTCAGTTATTTCAAAATCACAATGATATGCAGTCTTTCCTTAGAAAAATATCCTAATTTTGAGCATATTTACAATCCAGGCCTTGTCAGTGAACTATGTGGGCAAAAAATGACAACCAAAAAACCCCACAAAAACAAAGTAATCGTTCATTAATCGTAATCGAGGTAAAATGTTCAGTGATATTCAGTGATAAGAGCCTTGTGCATATATTTATGTAATTTTTAATTGTTTAAATGTCTAGCAATGACTCCAAACTGCTCCACCCTGAGATTGAACCCAGGACCTTCTTGCTGTGAGGTGACAGTGCTACCCCCCGTTAAAAATACCCACTCAGATGTTAAAATATAAAAGAATATAATATACTATGCACTATAATCTGGAGTACTATGGATTTTTCATACCATTCCATCTGTACTGCTATGATTTTATCTTTAGTTCCTGCAAAGCTGAATAATTACCCAGAATATTAACCTTGTTTGTAATTTTTCATATTGTCTACAGAAAGAGATGATGTAAAACCAAGGCAATATAAAGGGAGTAAAAGTTGGGGGGGAACAACAAGGAAGCATTGCTCTTTGCCTGTATGTGGAAATGAAAGCAACACTGAGTGTGCGAACACTGAGATCTGTGAGAATGCTTCACCAGTGCATGGGCCTTCTATTCTTGTAGGTGGAGAATGAGTCAAACACACTGCAGGACGGCTCTCTGATAGACCTGTGCGGTGCTACGCTGCTGTGGCGGAGCCCGAGCGGCCTGCGGCGCACACCCACGCTCAAGCAGCTCGAGTCTCTGCGGCAGGAGCTCAACGCAGCGCGCCCGCAGTGCCCGGTGGGCTTCAACACGTTGGCCTTCCCCAGCCTGGCACAACGCGCCACTGTCGACAAAAAGCAGCCGTGGGTCTACATGAACTGCGGCCACGTGCACGGCTACCACAACTGGGGCTTTCGCAGAGAGAAGGAGAAAGCAGCAGGGGCAGGAGAGCGCGAGTGCCCCATGTGCAGGAAGGTGGGGCCCTACGTGCCATTGTGGCTTGGCTGCGAGGGCGGCCTGTACCTGGACGCTGGGCCTCCTACCCATGCCTTCTGCCCCTGTGGCCACGTATGCTCAGAGAAGACGGCGCAGGGCTGGAGCCAGATCCCACTGCCACATGGAACACATGCCTTCCATGCAGCATGCCCGTTCTGTGGCACATGGCTGACTGGCCAACACGGTCATGTCAAGCTCATCTTCCAAGGCCCACTTGACTGAGAAAAAGACTGCAAGAAAAAGAGGAGTGAAGAGTTTAGGAGAAACTGGACAAATGTACAGGACTATTACTGCACCGGGAGAAGAAAACCAAGAGGGAGAAAAAGTTGGAGGAATATGTAAATAAAGGTGATGAAATAAAAAGATGAATGAGGATCGTTTTTTGTGAAAGGAATGTGGCTTTATGAGCAAAATCTTAGGGCTGCTGCTGTGCCTAAAATCATAGATTATTTTAGTATTCCAAAACATACTCAGAGTTGCATGAAAAGGTTCTGCATTCATTTTTCATCCAAGTTCTAGTAATCTAGCCCAAACTAATAGCACACATAATTGTATTGAACCCATTTTTAAACATTCATAGTCCGAACTTTGTTGAATCTCCTTTATCAGCAATTATGTTGCCTGTAGCTGCCCATAAGACATGCATAATGGTTTAGTCCAATATGGGATTTTTTTGGTAATACCGTTTTAGTTTGGTGGCTTTCTGTCTGTTGCATCATCCACTGTCTTAAGCTTCAGGTAGTTCTTGATACTTTCAATTCATGACTCTCTTCAATTATTACATTCTTTTCAGGTCTAGGGCCAAAACAGCCCTATGTTTCATAGTTCTAATGGGGTTTTGGTGTTGTGGTGCAAAAGTTCAACTTTGTCTCATCTGTTTAGAGCAGTGGTTCTCAAACTGTGGTGCGAGTACCACTGGTGGTACTTGAAGGAGCACGATGTGGTACTTCAGATGATCTTGGAAAATGTACTTAGTACTTATTTAATTATTAAAAATCTAAAATGTTCATGTGCAAACTACATATGTTTCTGACTTTTCCTAAAATTAATTTGTGTTTTGTGGGCTACGCAGACACCCGCATTTCATTATGTCTATGTCATGTTAACGGCTTCCTAAATTTCAAATGTTATGAGGCGTTAGCAGTAAGCCTTTTGCTTTTGTCCAAGAACAATAGTTAAAAATTGAAAACTAATGAAAAACTAACTGGAAAAAATGGCAAACTAATACATCATGGGTGAAACTTGCAGATGCCGGGAGCAGTGATCCCAAACTGGTAAATCAAACACACCTGTTGAATGCATTGAAGATAAAGTTAATTAATTGCCCACCCTTGTATCGACCGATGCTAATTTTTACATATGAGGCACAACTAGTTGCTGAAAAAGATCAGAAAAAGCACTGGGAGATGGTCCCATGAAAGGTTAAGTTTGGGATTCACCTATAGTGGAACAGAGGAAGAACCAAGATTACAATGGCTTGTGTGCTGTAAGATTATCAGCAATGAGAGCATGCAGCCAGCACATCTAATAATATAATCTAATAAGAAGAAGAAGACGTGAGCACTAAACATAAGCATTTTAAGGATAAACATGTAGACTCATAAATAAACCTACTGTATAAAAGTGTGTGGGGTCAGCGTTTTTGCGATGCGACTCATAGGTGGTACTTGGAGATTTTGGGGGATCCTCAGACATTCCCAAAACACCTATGAGGCATAATCCCTCCAGCAGATCCTGGATTTGCCTCTGACTAGAGGGACGTGTCTGGAACAGCCCTAGCGACAGCCAGCCGTGTGGCATCTGTGTAAGATGCCCCAACCACCCAACCATAGATTCCCTTCAAACCAAAGGAGCACAGGCATTAAGATGTACTCAGAAATCCCCCAGATCAAAACTCCTCACCCTATCACAGAGAGTAAAGCTCAGCAACTTTGTGTAGGAACCTCATTTCTGCCACTTCTACTCACACCCTTACTCTTTCTGTCTCAAAGTAAAAAATCAAGACCATAGGTGAGTACAGGAACTTAGACTGTGAAGGACCCAATCTGTTTGTCGATCTCACGTTCTCTGTTTGAGTGAATAAGGTGTTCAGTATATACACAGAAAGTACATACGTTTGTGTTACTAATTTAGGGTGAATATGTTTATCTCTGGATGTAGATGCTGTAGTGGCCTCATACATCTATATCTGTTAATTTAGTTGATGCCTGATTAGTCTCACACAAGGTATAATACAATATACGGTGGTGCTTGAAAGTTTGTGAACCTTTTAGAATTTTCTATATTTCTGCATAAATATGACTTAAAACATCATCAGATTTTCACACAAGTCCTAAAAGTAAATAAAGAGAACCCAGTTAAATGAATGAGACAAAAATATTATATTTATTATTATTTATTGAGGCAAATGATCCAATATTACATATTAGTGAGTGGCAAAAGTATGTGAACCCTAGGATTAGCAGTTAATTTGAAGGTGAAATTAGAGTCAGGCGTTTTCAATCAATGGGATGACAATCAGGTGTGAGTGGGCACTCTGTTTTATTAAAGAACAGGGATCTATCAAAGTCTGCTCTTCACAACACATGTTTGTGGAAGTGTATCATGGTACGAACAAAGGAGATTTCTGTGTTGTTGATGCTCATCAGACTGGAAAAGGTTACAAAACCATCACTAAAGAGTTTGGACTCCACCAATCCACAGTCAGACAGATTGTGTACAAATGGAGGAAATTCAAGACCATTGTTACCCTCCCCAGGAGTGGTCGACCAACAAAGATCACTCCAAGAGCAAGGTGTGTAATAGTTGGCGAGGTCACAAAGGACCCCAGGGTAACTTCTAAGCAACTGAAGGCCTTTCTCACATTGGCTAATGTTAATGTTCATGAGTCCATCATCAGAAGAACACTTCCAAAAAGAACATTGCTGCTCATTTGCAGTTTGCTAAAGATCACGTAGACAAACCAGAAGGCTATTGGAAGAATGTTTTGTGAACGGATGAGACCAAAATAGAACTTTAAAAGAAAATCGTTATGTTTGGAGGAAGGAAAACACTGCATTACAGCATAAGAACCTTATCCCATCTGTGAAACATGTTGGTGGTAGTATCATGGTTTGGGCCTCTTTTGCTGCATCTGGGCCAGGACAGCTTGCCATCATTGATGGAACAATGAATTCTGAATGGAATTCATCTGTCCATGAACTGAATCTCAAGAGAAGGTGGGTCATGCGGCAAGACAATGACCGTAAGCACACAAGTCGTTCTACCAAAGAATGGTTTAAGAAGAATAAAGTTAATGTTTTGGAATGGCCAAGTCAAAGTCCTGACCTTAATCCAGTTGATGTTGTGGAAGGACCTGAAGCGAGCAGTTAATGTGAGGAAACCCACCAACATCCCAGAGCTGAAGCTGTTCTGTACGGAGGAATGGGCTAAAATTCCTCCAAGCCGGTGTGCAGGACTGATCAACAGTTACAGGAAACGTTTAGTTGCAGTTATTGCTGCACAGGGGGGTCACACCAGATACAGAAAGCATAGGTTCACATACTTTAGCCACTGACTAATATGTAATATTGGATAATTTTCCTCAATAAATAAATGACCTATAAATAAATAAATAAATAAATAAATAGGACTTGTGTGAAAACCTGATGATGTTTTTGGACATATTTATGCAGAAATATAGGAAATTCTAAAGGGTTCACAAACTTTCAAGCACCACTGTACAGAGGCCTTGCTCAAGTGCTTAACAGTGGCAGCTCTGGCACAGCTGAGATTTAAACAACCTCAGCTTTATGGTCAACAGTCCGGTACCCTAAGCGCTGCACCACTATCTTTCAGTAATGCTTGCATAAGGGTGTGGATAGTGGTTAAGAAACACGCAACAGACAGTTCAGCTCCTCTTCATCTCTCTGATCAGTGCATCTGATGATCAGGCAGACAGAGGTAGAAGAGGACGAGGAAGTGTGTGTAAAGCTCCACTGGCCTAAATCCCCTCCCCTCTCGGTTACTTTCTCAGGGGAGTCTGAGTAGAGTGGTACAGTCAAGCTTGCAGACTGCAGCTCCTTTCACTGGCTATAAATAACTCAAGGTCATCATTGCCTCACCGCCACTATGCACGCGACCCTCAATACAGTCTGAGCGAGAGCTAGAGTGAGAGAGAGAGAGAGAAAGAACATGATGTACAGTAGGAAGGCCATTTACAGGTTAATCTCAAGCTACATTTCATTACTTGTGCTCCTATGCTATAAGCCAATTGATGCTTGAGTATGCAATCAATTTGAATGGATTCAGATTGACATTGAATAGTCGATTTATTGCAGCACGTACTGCGTCTACACATCGTCCGAGCACTAAAAAAACTCGAGTCATGGCTTGTAATATATCTAGGCGACTGAATGCACGTTCTAATCTCTTGAGTAGAAACGATGGCACTAAGGGACAAACATCTGAATACACAAATATATTACTAAAATACACAATGGAAAACCTTCAGTTATATTAAGTCTTATTAAAAGAATAGAAACTTACACCTATTTCCCTTTACCTTACATACAAACAACCAAGACATGTTTGGACCTTCAGTTTTTCTTTGGAGATATGAGACTACCATTTCTAACATGCAAGTGAAGCTGCCTGTTAGCAGTTGGGTATTTATTTTCATATCTACAAGACTGGGAGATATCATTCAAAGAGATAGGAGTCGGGTGCTGTGGGGCAAAAAAGTATTGTCAGCCACTGATTGTGCAAGTTTTCTACTTACTAGAAAGATGAGAGAGGTCTGTAATTTTCTACTATGACAACTATGAGAGACAAAATGAGAATTGTATGTCTTCCATTTTCTTCTGATGGTAGCCTTTGTTACTTTGGCCCCAGCTCTCTGCAGGTCATTCATCAGCTCCCTCCGTGTAGTTCTGGGATTTTTGCTCACTGTTCTCATGATCAATTGCTCCCACAGTTGATTTATTCACACCAACCTGCTTGCCTATTGTAGATTCACTCTTCCCAGCCTCGTGCAGGTCTACAATTTTCTTCCTGGTGTCCTTCGACAGCTCTTTGGTCTCAGTCATGGTTGAGTTTGGAGTCTGACTGTTTGAGGCTGTGGACAGGTGTCTTTTATACAGATAACGAGGTCAAACAGGTGCCATTAATACAGGTAACAGGTGGAGGACAGAAGAGCTTATTAAAAAAGTTGTTACAGGTCTGTGAGAGCCAGAAATTCTGGTTGTTTGTGGGTGACAAAATCTAAATTTTTCACCATGATTTACAATTAAATTCTTTAAAAATCCTACAATGTGATTTCCTGGATTTTTTTTTCTAATTTTGTCTCTCATAGTTGAAGTGTACCTCTGATGAAAATTACAGACCTCTCTCATCTTTCTAAGTAGGAGAACTTGCACCAAGTATAATCAGTGGCTGACTAAATACTTTTTTGCCCCACTGTTTTGTACCACCGACAGCCCACACTCCTGCATGTGATTAGGAGTGGCATTCTCTGATGCTCTCAGCATGTTGTCTTGTTTTGTCTTTAAGTGTGAGGTAGCAGTTTTAGGTCAAGTTTATAGTTATGTGTGTTGCCTATTGCATTTATTGTGTTTACTTGACCTCTTGCGTGGGTTTTGATTAGATGGTCACCATGAGCCAGAAACCAATTCTATTTAGTCTCGTTCCCTTGTTTACAGGCATTATATAGTGGTGCTTGAGTTTGTGAACTCTTTAAAATAGTCTATATTTCTGCCTAAATATGTCCTTGAACATCATGACACTACAAATAATATTTTTTAGCTTTTTTAACTTTGCATTATCTCTATCTATTTTTAGGACTCGCCCTACATCTGATGTGGTTCATATTTATGCAAAAACGGAAAATTCTAAAAGGTTCACAAACTTTCAAGCACCACTGTAGGCCTGGCACTGCTCTCAGCTCCACTTAATTACACACATGGGAGAATACAGTGGTAACTTGGTTCTCGACCATCACGGAACTGGCTGAATTCTGTTATCGATGCATGTTATACTATAAAATTTTGTTTTGGTTCTCAATGTTTGCTCAGTACAACTTGTATGAGTCGAGCCGCGCGACTCGTTACAGCTGAAACTCGATTCAGAGATTCAGATTCACAATACCTTCTGTTTAGTGCAGAGTCTCTGCTATTTACATCGTGTTTTTTTATTTCACATTCACAGTACTGTATTCTTAGTCCAAATAAGTCCCCATGTGTCCTAAAGTGGGTTGTATTGACTGGCAACTGAAAGGGAAATGCTAGCACCTCGCGTTCACCAATATAGTAAGAGTTTTGCTTTGACTTTTCACTTTCAATCCATTATCCATTAAATTACATGACATTTTTCAACACTTTATTATGAAATAAGCTTTATGTTAATGATTTTGGATAACTGTAGGTTAATGTAAGTGTTTTACACATTAACTTGGCTATAATAGGTTTCACTATACTACAATATAGACCACTCTACCAAACACTCGTTAAACTCCTCAGTTCATGATACATACATTATGATAGATTTGTCTGAACATATCCCCACTGTAAATCAGGGAGCACCTGTACAATACAACTCCATTACTGCATATAATGCTTATACAGTGTGAAGTTTATGGGGGTCTGGAGCAGATTAATTTAATTTACATTATTCCTTATGGGAAAAATTTGCTTGGTATTAGTCATTTTCAGTTCTCGACAAACCTCCTGAAACGAATTAATGCTAGATACTAAGTGTTTATCTTGCTTGGTTCTCCATGATGGAGCTAGCCAACGTAGCCTCCAGGCCAATAGAAGAGGGGGCCGGTGTCATCGCTGCAGCGCATCGATGGACTGTCTATCCATGACAGCATAGCATAGCAACCCACTACTGACACTCGTCGATGGCACAGCAGTGACGTCCGACTGGCCGCACACACATGCTGGAGTGGGAAAGGAAGGCTGCATGAGCAAAGCTCATTATCTGGCACCCCAGCCCACCACTACACCAACTAACCTGTTATTCAACTGTCAGTGAGGACGAGTAGGCAGGAACAGCACAGCGTGTGAACACTGAATGAACACCGTCACAAGTGTCAGAAAAAGGGACACTGAGCACGACATTCCCAGGAGGCAAAGCCGGTGGGAAAAGGTTTTGGGTTTGGGTCCCCCGTTCTTCATGCCTCCAAGCTCAATGTGTAGTCAGGTGGCTTGGACCCCAACACTCTACAGTGTGGCAAAAAAGTATTTAGTCAGCCACTGATTGTGCAAGTTCTCCTACTTAGAAATATGAGAGAGGTCTGTAATTTTCATCATAGGTACACTTCAACTATGAGAAACAAAATGAGGGAAAAAATCCAGGAAATCACATTGTAGGATTTTAAAGAAGTTAATTGTAAATTATGTGGAAAATAAGTATTTGGTCATAACAAAAGTTCACTCATACTTTGTACATAACCTTTGTGCACTGACAAGATCAAATGGTTCCTGTAAGTCGTCACCGGTTTGCACACCCTGTAGCTGGTATTTTGGGCCCATTCCTCCATGCAGATCTCCTCTAGAGCAGTGAATGTTTTGGGGCTGTCACTGGGCAACACGGACTTTCAACTCCCTCCACAAATTTTCTATGGGGTTGAGGTCTGGAGACTGGCTAGGCCACTTCAGGACCTTGAAAAGCTTTTTACAGAGCCCCTCCTTAGTTGCCCGAGCGGTGTGTTTGGGATCATTGTCATGCTGGAAGACCCAGCCATGTTCCATCTTCAATGCTCTCACGGATGGAAGGAGGTTTTGGCTTAAAATCTCACGATACATGGTCCCATTCATTCTTCCCTTAACACGGATCAGTCGTCCTGTCCCCTGTGCAGAAAAACAGCCCCAAAGCATGATGTTTCCATCCCCATGTTTCACAGTAGGTATGGTGTTCTTGGGATGCAACTCAGCATTCTTCTTCCAAACACGATGAGTTGAGTTTTTACCAAAAAGTTCTATTTTGGATTCATCTGACCACATGATATTCTTCCAATCATCTATATGCTCTATGGAAAACTTCTGACGGGCCTGTGCATGTACTGGCTTAAGCAGAGGGACACGCCTGGCACTGCAGGATCCGAGTCCCTGAGTACGGTGTTACTGATGGTAGCCTTTGTTACTTTGACCCCAGCTCTCTGCAGGTCATTCATCAGCTCCCTCCGTGTAGTTCTGGGATTTTTGCTCACCGTTCTCATGATCAATTGCTCCCACAGTTGATTTATTCACACCAACCTGATTGCCTATTGTAGATTCACTCTTCCCAGCCTGGTGCAGGTCTACAATTTTCTTCCTGGTGTTCTTAGACAGCTCTTTTGTCTTGGTCATGGTTGAGTTTGGAGTCTGACTGTTTGAGGCTGTGGACAGGTGTCTTTTATACAGATAACAAGGTCACACAGGTGCCATTAATACAGGTAACAAGTGTAAGACAGAAGAGCTTAAAGAAGTTGTTACAGGTCTGTGAGAGCCAGAAATCTTGTTTGTGGGTGACCAAATATTTATTTTCCACCATGATTTACAATTCAATTCTTTAAAAATCCTACAATGTGATTTCCTGGATTTTTTTCTCATTTTGTCTCTCATAGTTGAAGTGTACCTATGATGAAAATTACAGACCTCTCTCATCAGTCTAAGTAGGAGCAGAATCAGTCTCTGTCTAAATACTTTTTTTGCCCCACTATATATTAAAGACTGTGAATTGAAGCACAAAGTGAATGGCATGCATCTTGTTGCGTTAGTGGAGAGTAATCTACCATCACCATTCTTAAACCCGGGTCCTGCCACATTCACTCGGTAAGTGGGAATCTGCTATGAGTACTAATCTCAAATCTTGGCTGTCTCAAATTTGTCTTTTACATTATTGGACTGGACTTTTTATCCACAATTCACATCATATTAAACAGATGCAACAGTGTGCTCCATAATTAAGTGTAATATTTTTGTCAAATTTGTTTACATTTAGGACTTGTAAGGAAACCTGATGACATTTTAGGTTATATTTATGCAGAGAAATAGAAAATTCTAAATTTTAAACATCCAAGCACCATTGTAGATGATGCAGATGGCTTTCTTAAAGACAACTAACCTCAACCCACATCCTCCACTTCCCTCAGATTGGTGAGTAACCTACACCTGTAGGTGAGTAACCTACAATTTTATTCAGTGGTTAATTATGGGGTGAAATGCTACGCATTGTGAGACAGCCAAGGGCATTTTACTAATTTCATTTACACATGCACAACTTACAACAAGAAAGTTTCCAGTCACCGAGTTGCCCTACATGTTTTGAGACAATGCTCTGTTATTTAAAAAAAATAAAAAAATATAAGTGCCATATAAATAAAACAAATAAAATAGCGATTTTCCCATAACAAAAAGTAAATAGGCCCTTATCCAAACTACTTACTGGAATGAGGTACATTCAGATTTGTGGTGTTCAATTATACTGTAATAAAAGCGAACAATATACAGGTACGTGCCGTTTAACGACCAAATTATGTTGTGTGAACCAGTACACTGACCAAAATGGGTGTGGACGGGACATTACCATAGTCACATAGTATTTTTATGCTACTCTAATGTAAACATAAAGGGTATTTTCACAAGAAACCTATGCAAACAATACGTAAATGCATCAGTGACACAGCTGAAAACATAAGTGCAACACTACAACTACACAGCATCCCTAATGACAAGACATATTTAATGAATGCAAATTCACAATAACTATAGAAAATACAATAATGTAAGTCTGCACCCAATACCTTTGTTTGACGAAAGCCAAAAATGCATTGATAAACAGCATTATGAACAACATGGACGATCAGCCACATGAAGCTCAATAGGTGAATATGAACGAAAATATACAAGTAGTGAAATAAATATAGTACTATTTACAATAGGACAGATACATAAACTTAGGAACACCATTAATAGCTTGTTACAATTAAGTCATACACACAAACAGGAGCAACTTACACAAAAAGTCTCTAAACACATCAACTGACTAAGAACAGACTCCAGTCAAAAAGTGAGCTACAAGCAAGCGAGCACACGACCGGTAAGGTAGTTTCTCTCTCTCTCTCTCTCACACACACACACACACACACACACACACACACACACACACACAGCTTCCACTCTTAAACTTAATTCCTGTCTCTGCTATTGGATCCACTGCATTTATTGGCTTCTGAAGTGAGCAGAGTTAAAAAACAGATTTGAATTCTCATTATACTGTATTATAATTTTAAGACCTCGGTCATTCATGCGAACGGACTTGGTCAGATGGACATTAAATGGCACATACCTGTAGAGACCAAAATATTCTAACCATAAGCATTCTACAAGCCAAAACCTTCCCAAGTGGTTGTGATATATTTTTGCCATAGTACAGTGGTGCTTGAAAGTTTGTGAAACCTTTAGAATTTTCTATATTTCTGCATAAATATGACTTAAAACATCATCAGATTTTCACACAAGTCCTAAAAGTAGATAAAGAGAACCCAGTTAAACAAATAAGACAAAAATATTATACTTGGTCATTTATTTATTGAGGAAAATGATCCAATATTACATATTAGTGAGAGGCAAAAGTATGTGAACCTCTAGGATTAGCAGTTAATTTGAAGGTGAAATTAGAATCCACAAGCCAGAAGGCTATTGGAAGAATGTTTCGTGGACGGATGAGACCAAAATACAACTTTTTGGTTTAAAAGAAAAGCGTTAAGTTTGGAAACACAAAATCACTGCATTCCAGCATAAGAACCTTATCCCATCTGTGAAACATGGTGGTGGTAGTGTCATGGTTTGGGCCTGTTTTGCTGTATCTGGGCCAGGACGGCTTGCCATTATTGATTTAACAATGAATTCTGAATTATATCAGAGAATTCTAAAGGAAAACATCAGGACATCTGTCCATGAACTGAATCTCAAGAGAAGATGGGTCATGCAGCAAGGCAACGACCCTAAGCACACAAGACGTTCTACCAAAGAATGGTTAAAGAAGAATAAAGTTCATGTTTTGGAATGGCCAAGTCAAAGTCCTGACCTTAATCCAATCAAAATGTTGTAGAAGGACCTGAAGCGAGCAGCTAATGTGAGGAAACCCACCAACATCCCAGAGCTGAAGCTGTTCTGTACAGAGGAATGGGCTAAAATTCCTCCAAGCCGGTGTGCAGGACTGATCAACAGTTACAGGAAACGTTTAGTTGCAGTTATTGCTGCACAGGGGGGTCACACCAGATACTGAAAGCAAAAGGTTCACATACTTTAGCCACTCACTAATATGTAATATTGGATCATTTTCCTCAATAAATAAATGACCAAGTATAATATTTTTGTCTCATTTGTTTAACTGGGTTCTCTTTATCTACTTTTAGTACTTGTGTGAAAATCTGATGATGTTTTAGGTCATATTTATGCAGAAATATAGAAAATTCTAAAGGGTTCACAAACTTTCAAGCACCACTGTATATTAAATATACTTTGCGTTTGAACATGGGGACAGTCATGCACAAATGCAGCAAACGTGACTAATTAGTGAGAGTTCAAAGATGTGCCATTAATAATACAGGGTTTAACTAAAATGAATTAGAGCTGTACCTTTCCTGAGAATAGACATCTTCACCCTTGTATAATAAGCACAAAATGCCACACTTAAGACAGACATTGACCATTTTTATTATATATATTTATAATATGTACAGAGAGAAAACAAACAAACTGAGCTATGAAAGAGCACCAGAAGTGAGCAAGCGGAGGGAGAGGGGAAGAACTACCGGCCTGGTGCTCACTACAACCGCCGTCCGTGCCTTCATCATGCCTCACCCAAAGCAAGAGATGTGCAAATGACAGAAAGACAAAAAAAAAATAAAAAATTTCAAAAGTAAAAGCAAACAAAAGCACGCCGCAATGTTCCATCACATTCAAAAGTAGCCCCCCCACCACACACACCTAGTCCCACCCTACTACAGTATTGCCCCGAGCCCCACATCAGCTAATAGACACACATCACAAGGTACTAGCTGAAGTTATAGGTTAAAATCAGTGGAACAGCAAGCCTACTGGGGGGAAAGCATTCTCAGCATGAACACATCTGAAATGGGGTGCAGTTTTAGTGTGTATAGGTTTCAAACAATTGTGTCAATTTGCAGATTTAAAGCATAATTCTTTTTTTTTTTGTGGGGGGGTCAAGCAATGTTCCTACACCCTACCCCAGTCATGGTTTCAATCCACTACACACCCCACCAACCTGCTCTAGCTCCCTCCAACGCAAACCCAATAAGCACTCATTAACGTCTCCCAAAATCTGTTACATCTGATCTGATGCGAGCAATGGCTGACATGGTATTAAAAGTCGTTTTAAATGGCTCAGTTTATTAGTAATTTAAAGTTACAACAGACAGACATTGGTGCGACTAACTAACTAAGACAGGTCAACAATTTACCAGTGAATGCTACAAACTGTAACCATGGTTTCTCTTCTAAAACTACATCCTATTAATTGTTACAACAAAAACACTGTCTGCCATTTAGCAGGAACAGTAGAAGTGTCGACAGCTCTGAATCAGAAACAGCATTCAGTTAATGGGTGTAGAAATCAGAATTTGAACCACATGAAAAGGGTAAAGAGGAGCAACGAATTGATTTCCGTGACCCATGTAAGCCCGCATCCCACCAGAAGGCATTCAGACAAGATTTTGCACTGATAGTTCCTGAAGAAGAAGAAAAGTCTGGGGTTTATTTTCATCTGATGGACGTAACTGTGTGGAGCATTGCATTCTGCTTTTCAGAGGATATGGGAGGTCATATCCGGTCTCAGGCAAGACCAGTCAGTCCCAATATTCCTAGTCATGATAAGATACATAGTACAATCTCCTGATCCAAGCACACAACTTCATTGTAAATCCTTCCGCATCGGTGTTCGCCAACCAATTCTTTTCTAATCACACATTTCTGAGGCATGATGGGCCATTTTGAGCACTACAGGCAAACAGAACAGTGCCTATTCTGTAGCAGTCGAACTCGTCAAATTGCTGTCATAGCGTGTCAAACCCGAGACTGCCGAAACTATACAGTAATAATGACAAACACGTGATAGCACAGAACTTACTCCGAGACATCACACTATGCATGAGACGTGATGGAAGTGTAACGAGAACCTGAAGCTCTGTAATGTCAAGCCAAAATCAAGTAAAATGTCTGCCTTAATGAGATCCACTGGTTTTTACTTTACATACATGCCATGAAGAGTATCTGTTTGTTAAACTGTAATGATTTCCGACTGAAAAAGGGGAGAGGCTAACCAGGGAAGGAGCGCAAATAGTAACAAAATCAACCAACCCAGTTCCCAAATCAAGCTACTGTT
The DNA here is from genome assembly GCA_025084515.1 of Ancistrus triradiatus. Classification (NCBI taxonomy): domain Eukaryota; kingdom Metazoa; phylum Chordata; class Actinopteri; order Siluriformes; family Loricariidae; genus Ancistrus; species Ancistrus triradiatus. Next base: position 388,815 of record JAJAGP010000461.1, on the reverse strand, counting down.
ATAAACATTCAACCCCCTCCCAATGAAGGCGTTCATTGGAAAGCTGTATTCGCGATTCTTAAAAAATGTTACTGGAATCTTACTGGAAATATCAGAATATCTAACACAGCTGAATTTTATTATGCAAGTGTGGTTGGATTCGTCTAGACACTTACACACTGTACTACCGAACATCCACACAATGGTACGAGTGGATAGAATGGTGACCTATGCTTGATGAAGGTGAGACAAACATGGTTCTCTTTCCTTCCTTGCTTATGGATATTGCTGTAATCCAATTCACATCTAGTCAGATATTGTCTCCTTACATCAATATGAAATGACATGTCGCATCTTGGCTAGGTGGAAGCTGTGGAATTAGAACAAATGCATGTAGAAGAACAGGATGAGAGGACAGGAGTTCAGAGAGCAATGGTGCGAGTGTGGGACTATAAAATCAAGGATAGGACTGTCAGGTCACAAAGGAGGCTACTAAAAGGCTTTCGAGAGAAAGTTAAACCTCATTGGGTTACTCCCAAGAAAATCTTAGAACGTCTTCACCTTCTGTTCTAAAGCTCCTAGACTTATGCAGGTGTGAGTAAGGGCAGACAGGGCATGTGGCTGTATGTTTATGTATATATGTGTGTGTGTGTGTGTGTGTGTGTGTGTGTGTGTGTGTGTGTGTGTGTGTGTGTGTGTGTGTGTGTGTGTGTGTTAAGGACCAGGCTCTTCAACAGCAGCCACCACCAGACTGTCTGACTGGAGTGCTTTCAATCTTCAGATTGGGTTTGTCTCCTCCGGCTGTAGCTCCAGGGCCCATGCGTTTCTTGATCTCAGCAGCCATGGTCATAAAGGCCTGCTCCACGTTGGTGGCGTTTTTAGCGCTCGTTTCGAGGAAGGGGATAGCAAGGGCGTCAGCAAATTCCTGCAGCACACAAAAAAAGATTTGTTATTAAAACTAGATTCGTTTATCAACATGTGTACGTAAGAATAGAATATGTACTATACATATACACTACATAGCCAAAGTTTGTGAAAAATCCAAAATAATGTTTAAAAACATGCTTAATGAATCCGTTCATAGTCGGACTTCTGCAGTCATCTGATTATTCAAGTGGACATGTACACAGCACACTCCAATCTAGAAACCAGATTAAGAAATCCAATAAACAGAGCTAGATTTTACACCAGTAATCAGAGTACTCATTGCATGCATACCAGTTACCTGATTATAACAGGTGATTTAGTCTGCACATGTGCACAACCATTCCCCCATGGCTGCCAGGTCTGCATATTTTTAAAGACTTTACTTGGCATTTATTTTGTTCCATTAACTTTAGCAGTATTTTCCTCATTGGATCTGGCATCCCCGGAATTAACCGCACAACAGAATTAAAGGCATCACAAAAGCTATCGAACGCTTTGTGGAGACTCTGAAACGCAGGATATACACAAGAAAATGAATAATTTGATTAATTCTTATTAAAGTTTGAAGGTTATGTCGCATATTTCGATGAGTATATTGGCTGGTTGCAGATGATTGGCTGTTGGCATTCCAGTTCATCTCAAAAGCATTTAATGGAACCAAGGAGAGCTCCATGCAAAGCCAGCCAAGTTTAATCAAACTTGCCAAACCATTTCTATATGGACTTGCAGGGCAGAAAGTTGATTTGTCAGGTGGAAACCACTTAAAATGACACATGCATACTCAAACCAGTTGTGCTGTAACTGCTCATTTCCTGGGCTTTTCTTGCACAACAGTCTCTAGAGTTCTCAGAATGGTGCCGTTCTGCAGACAGTAATGCCCTGCTGATGAGAGAGGCAAGAGAGTGGCCAAACTGGTTTTTGTCTGACTGAAAATCTATGATTACTGAGACAAGCACTCTGTTCAACTGTGGTGAGCAGTCTTAAAGGAACTCACATGTCCAAGTTTGTGGCAGACGGGCTACAACAACAAGGGCCTACCCAGTACAAGTAGCACTCAGTATAAGTGTCCCTAATGAACTGCTTGAGGAGTGTGCACTGGATTAATTAACATCTGAGCAAACAGAGAATGTCAAGATTAAACATGAAGGAAACATTAATTAATGTAAAAAAATCAAAAACATGTAACGTAATATTAATAACATTACTGTATCATATGCATTACTGTATAAGGATAATAGGACTGTGGTGGCCTATGGACTTGAACGTCCAGGGTTCACAGCCCACCTCTGCCAAGCCGCCATTGTTGGGTCCTTGATCAAGGTCCTTAACCCACAATTGCTTAGATTGCAAGTCACTCTGGATAAAGGCACCTACTAAAGGACTGAATGCAAACGTAAATGTAACTAAAGTGCAGACCAGACTTTCACGTGTCCCAAGCTGCAGATTAAGAACCTTTATACCATTCCCATAATAGTTCTGACTTGTTTGTTATCCCATGTTCTAGTATTGTACTAGACTGTTTTAGATATTTTGGTAACTCAATCACAAAAACCAAAGAGAGGAAGAGAGCCCTTCTTGAAAGGTCAGAGCAAATAAAAGTACAGGACTGGAACACTGGAGTGTGTGTCAATTCCATACTTTGGCTGTTGTGTAGTCCACGACTTTCTTAGTGGTGAGATCACACTTGTTCCCAACCAGCAGCTTGTTGACGTTCTCGCTGGCATAACGATCAATCTCCTGCAGCCACTGCTTTACATTGTTGTAGGACTCCTACAGAGAGTGAAACACATTAAATATAATACAATGCTGATTCATAAACTGTGCTGTATAAAGGCTGGGAAATTAACAAAAGAGCATAACAAAATGCACACAATAGCTAACTGAAGCATAATGTTAAGTGACCGATTAGCCTGAGAAGGCACACGTTTACGTTTATTCATTTATTTAACGTCGCTCTCAGCATCAGTGGCCATGTTCAGCGACACACACAAGGTTACATCCATACACAAGGTTATCTCAAGACAAGTCACTCATACACTCATACAGTGTGGGAGGAAACCGGAGTACCCGGAGGGACCCAGGCCGCACCACCCTGGGATTGAACCCATGACCTTCTTGCTGTGAGGCGGTGATGCTACCCACCGAGCCACCGCGCCGCCCAAGAGAAGGCACACATCACTATTCTTTTTTCTTTTTTTTTTTAAACTTCATTACTACATTTACCGTATTGAATGTTTGGATTCACACCAGTAGGTGGCGCAGCTCCATTTGACTCGTTTGGTTAAGCAGCTTATCGGCGAGCATAGAACGCTTCCATAAAACGTGCACATCTATGAATAAAGCAAGAATCTGACCACTTCTTATGGCAAGATTCATAATACTGATGTCAATTATTCTTTATAACATTCTATATCCAGCTATATTAAGTATCTGAGACAAGAATTGGGATCAGATTTCCCAGTCTCACATAACATCTCAATTCTGAAGTTGAAGAGCTGTGGCACAGAAACTATGGCACAGCTATTTAAAAATGCATTAACCAATGCAAGTTTTACTAGCTTATTTTTGACTAGCCAGAAGGTGAAGGTGAATTTGAGATTGAGAATGTTTAAGGGCCCTTAACCCACAATTGCTTGGATTGTAAGACTGTATCAATTGCAAGTCGCTCTGGATAAGGGCGTCTGCTAAATGCTGTAAATGTAATTGTCATTCTTCACAAAATAAAATGGTGAAGCTACAATAGAACATTTTGTTTACAATTTTAAACCCCCATTCCTAGTAATTCCTTTTAAATGCAGGGGACCAAAACAATGTGTTTAAAAACATATGCAAGACAATGTTGAATGCATTGTTTTGCATTGTTTACACTTCAGAAATAAAAAATAAATCAAAAATGAAATGTCTTATCGCAAGAAAACAGAATCATGGACTCAGCACTGCTTATCAAATCATGAGCTGTGTATCATTACACCCCTAATGTTGATACATGATTGCATCAGGACAATGGTGGTGCAGAGGTTAAGGTACTGCATGATTAGAGACCAGAAGGCTGCAAGTTCGAGTCCCAACTCTAACAATGCTGCCACTGTTGGGCCGACGATCGGCGATGCTGGCCTTACATGGCACCCTACATGTTATTCTTTTTCTAAGCCTGTGATTTGTCAATTCAGAGCAATGTTACAATCCGTGCATCCTTCAATTTTGCCTTACGAGGTGAATTACAATAACCCATTACCTGATCTGTCACATCGTAGACCACAATGATGCCATGAGCCCCCCTGTAGTAACTGGATGTTATGGTGCGAAATCTTTCCTGTCCAGCAGTATCCCACTAAGAAAGGGGGTAAACAGCAGGGTAAGCATATGGAGCAGAAAATACAGCAATAGCATCCAATGGACGTTTTACCAAATCATTTTAACACACAAGTTTCCTGGGAAAAGCTTTACTCCTTCACAATTCAACACATATTGCAAGCAAGGACCAAGCACACTCCAGCACACTAAAATCAAACTACTCAATTCAAAGAACAGCTTCTGCTATGTTGCAGTGAAGGCTACCAGCCAAAGCATCCGCAGGGAAATCATGAAACAGACAACTCAAAGCTATCGACATAAACACACATGCAATTCTTTCCACAGAGCAAGGCGGACTCATTTAGAACCTGCGGAAGCAATACAGCTAAAATAAGTTCATTTAGTGATTCTGCAAACCCTGGCAGTTGGATTGTAAATGATTTACCAATAAATCACTTTGAAAAAAACATTAAAAAAGGTCATTTACTTTCACATGCAACAGCTTGAATTTACACTTGAAATGACACTCTGATATCCAAATCAGTGCCAGTGAGTCTTTTCAAATTCTGACTCTGCAGCAGAATACTACTCCACATACACACAAGCCACCAACCATTGTATATTAGCTAATCTTGCTCGTAAATAACAAAGTTTTAACATACAAGTTCCAACTACTGCCACGCCCTCATGACTAAAAGCCTATGTAATTTCCCATTAAACTGATGATGATAGTAATAATAATAACAACAACAACAACAACAGCTGCACGTTTCAGTGCTTGACATTTCAAAGGATGAAACGCCCTCTTTTGGGGATATGGGAAATGACACTGATTTTCAAATCGTTCCCACTGCTCCCATATTCATTCATTTTAACAACTTCAAAAAATATACTTAAAATTCATTTGAGTATCACAAATAAAATAGGCACAACATTCCTGTTTAATTTGAGCCAGGCTTAGACTGCATCTGCATTTACATAACATCACTTATATTTGAAAAGAGAAAGCGAATTAGTTAACATTAAGCAAACATGCATTCAATCAAAACCACTTCATATTTGTTCCACCCAACAATAAAAGAGGCATCATTATGACTTGACAGCTGCTTAAGACTGTCTAAAAACCAAATAAGCAGCATCAACCAAATGTGTTCATATAGGACACTCACAATCTGAAGCTTAATGGTCTTGCCATCAAGCTCAATGGTGCGGATCTTGAAGTCCACTCCTATGGTGCTGATGTAGCTTTCCGTATACGTGTCATCCTAGAAAACAGGCATGCATCACGATGGGTAATATGACTACACAAATCATATATAAACACAAAGGCTGAACTACATAAAACTGATTATAGTATCTGTTCTGTTACTATTCAAAGACTTTGGCTACCTTACTAGGAAGAGGCAGATGAACCAATTCAATACTAGACCAAATTAAACCAACATTAGGTAAGAGTAATAAGAAATTAGTATGTATCACTTTAGCAAAAGCTTAAGAAATACTCGTTACAGTGTCACATTTTCAGTGTATGACCCGACTATAAAAACACAAATTAACATTTCAGCTTATTACCATATATTTATCTACTTAAGCATAGAAGCCTACAAATAACCCTAAACAAGAAAATACTGCAGTTTTCTGAAAACACTGATTTTCTCATGCCGTAAAGAACAATTATCTACTTTCAAGGTCATGGACACCAACCATATTGTGTCTTTTGAATGTACAAGTCTAAGTTTGTTTATTTGGTTTTGTTTAACATCACAAATCAGCATCGGCGGCCATTTCAGCAACAGATACGAGGTTACATCTGTACACAGGGTTACATCAAGACTAGTCATACATATCAACGCTCATGTCAATTTAGCATAATCAATTAACCTTACACACATGTCTTTGGACTGTGGGAGGAAACCGGAGTACCCAGAGTAAACCCACACGGACACGGGGAGGACATGCAGACTCCACACAGAAAGGACCCAGGCTGTTCCATCCTGGGATCAAACAGGGAGTCCAGTAACAGATCATCCCCTGGTGCTGCCACAGCGAGTGCCTGGAATTCCACACCAGGTCTATGTAAATAAGCCCAAAAGAAGAAATCTCTAAGAATCTGTGGCAACCGTACTTTTTCCCGCTTGATGCTCTGCATGCATGGACAGAATGAATAAACCCAATTTAAATCGGCCAACTGGTATAAATGCACTGAGAAATCTGATTATGGAACTAAAATCCAGCTCACTTTATCAGATTACTTAATCTGATTTCTAGATTGCAGTATGCTGTATACATGACCAATTGAATAATCAGATAACTGCAGAAATGGTACTATGATCGGACTATTAAGTGCATGTAATCGCACTCAGTGACTCCCCACTAGCCCTGCAATAAACTGGCCTAGTTCTGATTTTGACTCTCTTGATTAACATCCTCCTTACTGTGTGTAGAGGAAAAATACACTTGGGTCCTCTTCCAAGCAAGTTTGCCACAGTTCCAGTTGATTGAAACTTTAATTATTGCTATACCTGTATATGGACATTTTAGGTGAGCAACTATTTGTATAGCCATTTCTGAAAGTCAGAACACTTCAGCCAACCAAGTATTCCTTTCCTAAACTGAAAAAGGTGTAAGACTAATACGTGAGCTGCTACTAAATTAACTACTGCTAGTTATAGGGGACTGTGGTAGCCTAGTGGTTAAGGTACTGGACTCTGGCCCAGAAGGTCCAGGGTTCAAATCCCACCTCTGCCAAGCTGCTACTGTTGGGTCCTTGAGCAAGACCCTTAACCCACAATTGCTTAGATGGTCAGATTGTATCAATTGTAAGTCGCTCTGGATAAGGGCGTCTGCTAAATGCATTAAATGTAAATGTAAATGTTATATTTTTGAACTAAGATGTCCCATATATAAGACCACTGTTACTGAGAATCTCTGGGAATACATTTTTAGTTTGACAGGATGAGTGAGCAGGGTTCCTCACTTTCCCAATCATCCCATATTCAAAGAAATGACTCACTTTGGGAAGCTATGATAATACAACATGATGTTAAGACCACCTCAGCAACTTCTGTCAGAAACACAGACCCAGTCAACCTAATTTATGATTTAGAGATGAAGCTTTATAAAGCACTGATGCTTCTAGCCATGTTGAAAAAAAATCGAGAAAAAACCCCCCCCCAAATAAATAAATGTATTAGATGGACGCATGGATGACTGGGTGGATAGTTGGATTTAGGAATATTTACCCAGACATTAATGAACATGGATTTGTTGCAGTTTGTGGCTTTTATTTCTGGATGGTAGTGGAGGATATAATGCATATAATCAGTCACACATCTGTTTTTATAATTCTCGGATGTAATCATGTAGGGGCGGCATTGTGGTGCAACTGGTTAGCACGGCTGCCACACAGATCCCCAGTTATATTCCAACCTCTAACTCTGCCTGTGTGGAGTTTGCATGTCCTCCTCGTGTCCGCGTGGGTTTACCCCAGATACTCCGATTTCCTCCCACACTCCCAGGACATGCGTTAGGTTAAGCTCTAGTACGAATGGTGTCCGACTAGTATCAATATACCCTTGTTCCTATTGTGAAGAGCCATTGATGCTGATGTGACATTAAAACAAACAAACAAATCCAAATTGTAATCACATATGTAATCTACAACACTTCTAGGTTAAACGTAATCACACCATCATGATAAAGTCACACAGTTCTCTCCCGACAATGCAAAAAATTGACATCGTTCTAAGACATATCTGGCTTCTGGAACATGCACAACAGCAACACATAGCAATTGACAACAACTGTACATAATTTAAGCTGACATTTTATTTTATTTTTAGACTAGCTTTGCAGTCTGTTTGATGTGGTGTGTGCAGATGAGGCGTGCTGAGAAAAAGATACCAGACACTTACCTGGTAAACATGTTTACTACATATAAATAAAAGCATACAAAAAAAGTCCCGACCTCTAAATGGTAAATATACACTGAACAATCACTTTATTAGGTACACCTCCTTGCTTCTACACTTTGTTAGACCCCTTTACTCTGTGTATGTGGTCAGGACCCCCACAGTACCACCTCATATCAGGTACTATTTGGGTGGTGAATCAATTTTCAGCACTGCAGTGACACCGACGTTGTGCTGGTATGAGTGGATCAGACACAGCAGTGATGCTGGAGTTTTTAAACACCCAAGTGTGACTGCTGGACTAAAAATAGTCCACCAAACAAAAATGCCATGCTACCCTGTATCCTGTAGACAGCATTGATGAAGGAATAGAGGATGACTAACACAAACTGTGCAACAATAGATGAGCTACTGTCTCTGACTTTACATCTACAAGGTGGAGCAATATGGTAGATCTGTCCAATAGAGTGCAAAGGGAGTGAACACTGTGTCTAAACACCCCAGCAGCACTGCTGTGCCTGATTCAATCCTACCCGCAACACACACTAACACACCACCACATCAGTGGCACTGCAGTATTGAGAATGATCCACCATCCAAATAGTACCTGATCTGTGGGGGTCCTGACCATTAGAGAACAGAGTAAAGGGAACTAATGTATGTAGAGAGACAGGTGGACTACAGTCTGATTGTAGAACTACAAAGTCTATCTATACAGTAAGTTGAACTGATAAAATGGACAATGAGTGTACAAACAAGGAGGTGTACTGAATAAAGTGGCCAGTGAGCATAGAAGGGTAATGGGTTTCAACTGCACTATATCCTTTACATAGGCAGAGAATTGGGCTTTTTGATTGAATTGTGGCCCAGAGTTCTCACGTTCTCATACTCCCCCAGCCAAACCCAGCACCATATTGATCCATCTAACCTGAGACAGTCCCACATATCTTTACTAGCGTCAGCTGCTATTTGAACCCATTGTGTGAGTAGCTTAAAACAACTAATTTTTAGACTTTATTTGTGAAGTAGTACGGCTGTAGGCCTGCAAGTACAACGTCCAGCCTTGAGAATAAGAATGAGCCTACACGAAGTAAATAAATTGTTTCCCATATCCACCCACCATCATTGTCATCAAACTGCTGCGCTTTCAGTGTTAGCGATGAACCCTCATCCAATCTGCCCTCCATCTGACATTGCCGTGTGTGTGTGTGTCGGACCAGGCTGAAAGCACCACTGAGGGTCTGGTAACAGCAGTTGTGGCCTAGCTTATTAAACTGTTGCATCAACTGAGTGCTTCCAGGAAATATTTTAATCAGCTGCTGTTCACAACACATCCCTATATAGCAACTGATGTACCAACAAATACTATTTACTACAGGCTCAACAACAAATAACTAGATGGCAAAAAGTACATGGCCAGAATGAGAAATGAATATGACTTTTTAAAAATAAAGCTGTACTTACTGCAAATCGTAACAGAAGACATGACTTGCCCACCCCAGAGTCCCCGATGAGGAGCAGTTTGAAAAGATAGTCACTGAAAAGCAAAAATCACACCAACATTAAGCATGGGTCATACACATTAAACAAACTTTATTACTTCTTGAAGGATCTGAAACGTAGTGCTCACTGCCAAACAATTACATTATATATAATTTAGTAGACACCCTTATCCAGAGTGACTTATGATGGATACAACCTTACAATCCAAGCAATTGTGGGTTAAGGACCTTGCTCAGGGACCCAAGATCAGCAGACTGGCAGAAGTGGATACAAAACTTACAGTATATGGAATTTAGCTTTTTCTGCTACCTTACAGAATAACCCACCCATATGGATTGTCATCATTAAGTACTTCCCTGAGCAGATGCATGCTTACCCAGTCATAAACAGTCTACATTAACTGATAAACAACATCATGTGCAATAGAGCCCTCCAAACTATTTGCATGTTGCAAGCGCCTAGCTATTCTGAATTCAGAATCCATGACTCTTGCCAAAGAACTGCTGTGATGCAAAGTCACACGCTTATGTCAAAAGACGTGACATTGTATTACGGGTTGGGAATATTTACAGAAAGTGTACCTGATTATGCTTTACTTATAAATTATGTATTAGTGGCACTTTGATCTAGCAGTAGCTGAAAAGGCAAACGTATATCATCATACTTGAAGACAAAAACACAATACACATTAGCCTATGTATTATAACAGTTTTGCTAAGAGAGCACTGTGGCACAAGTGGTTACATTTACATTTACAGCATTTAGCAGACGCCCTTATCCAGAGCGACTTACAACTGATACAATCTTACAATCCAAGCAATTGTGGGTTAAGGGCCTTGCTCAAGGACCCAACAGTGGCAGCTTGGCAGAGGTGGGATTTGAACCCTGGATCTTCTGGTCCATAGTCCAATACCTTAACCGCTAGGCTACCACAATCTCACTTCTGGTTAGTGCTGGTGCCTCACTTCTCCAGAGACCCCCATTCACTTCCCAGTTTAATTACAGCTTTTCTCTTCCCACACTAATTCCTATACTGAATTCTGGGTATCGGTCGATACTGAATCTGATCTCAATCCGCAATCCATTTCGCAAGCCACTGCTTTAAAAATACTAAAAAATTCTTAATACCTCATTGTGTCGAAGACAATGTTTAACTAAAGCAAGAGTAATTAACTTGAAAACCTAAAATTAAAAAATGAAAAAACAATGAAGTTTTCCATAAAGCTTTATTACAGGCATGTGCCGTTTAGTGTCTATTCGCTTTAACATCCAAGGACTTTTTTTATAATATTATATTTATAATTTATTATATTAATACATGTATAATTAATATAAGAATTATAATAGGAAATCTGCTAACAAGTTACAGGCAAATTTTGAACGCATTAATATAATAAGATTATGAACTTAAAACTGCACAGAAGCCAATGTGCAATAGTCATGAATAATATAGTAATACTACAAAACTACTCACACACTCACTGATGCATACCGCCCACTCTAATACAGTAGTATTCAAGTTCACTCAACGGCAGAACCTTAAACCATAAACATAAACTTAACTAATCCTCACTGAAACACACTGCGGTCATCCCTCTCTCACCGGCTGCTTTCACATGCACTGCAGTGACGTGATCACACACATTCATAGTGCCTGCCGCTCACTGTTCTCAGATCAGGGCTTCTTACAATATTATAATAAAAGACATAATACATGATATACTTCACCACATTATTTTAATTTAATCGACTAGAACTCTTTAGCCTACCTGACATTGATAATAATGCAAAAATTCCTACAAAGGGCTTTGACGCACAAAAGCACAGAAAAACATCCATGGCAGATTTCCCACTTGCTAACTTAATTTATTTAAAAGGTTTTCCTGTTATGTGATTATTCATAATTGCTATACATATGAGCGTTCTGTTCTATGAATAAAAACAGGAAGCCCTTTTGATGTTTATCACATTCTGGAGTATTGCCCTTCACAAGCAACCATGGCTAAGAGACGGTATTGAATGTGCCCATTCATCTGCCTGATATCCGATCGGATGGGGTGCATCACTAATGAAAAAAGATAAATTAATAAATGAGTTCTTCTAACAAAACAGCAACTAAAGAGCAATGTCATACTAAAAGAATTATAGGTACAGCTATTTTATTATCGCATAATTGGATGTTTATACAAACACAAAGTTGCTGATACCAAACAAAACCAGTTATCCAGCGAGTGTTACATGCCAGAGAAAAAGAAACATGAAAATGGACTGGACTACTTGTTGCTCTTACATCCTCTTCAGCCATTCCACAAATCCCTATACATTCAAGTTTTCCAAAATGAATAACTCCAGCTCTTAAATCTGAATGGCTGAAAGCCGTTGTACATCAGTTGATATACCTGTGACAGCCTCAGATTGTTACACTGGTCATCAGCAGATGCTCTGGTTTCCTCCCACATTCCAAAGACATGCGCTACTTTAACTGGTTGCTCCATATTGCCCCAGTGTGAGCATGTTGACCATTGTTACAACCTTGCTATTGTCGAAAACAGCCGTTGATGTGACATTAAATAAACAAACAAACATCCCTACTCAGGTGGGCACAGTGCCAGGGCCTACCTGGTAGCACAGGGTGAAATGTGGAACCGTAGGCGAAATTGCAGGGCTCACTGGCTCAACCACTCCCTCATCGACACTCTAAAGATGTTAGCTGACCTAATGCATCTCGTTGGCATGTGTGAGGAAACCAGAGTTCCCAGCACAAACACACAGAGATACAAGGAACACATGCAACTCCACACATGCAGCAGCCAGGCCTCGAACCCAAGCCTCTGGAGCAGTGATGTGACAGAGCTGGTGACTGAGCCAACCCACTGCACCATCACGCCACCCTCCGCTCAAAAATGATATGCAAGACTTGAGGTACTTAAATTAAATATGTACTCAAATAAATTCTCCCTGGTAATAGCTGCAGACTTACCAAGGCTGCGCGATTAGTTATGCTACATATCGTTACATATTTTGCCATCTTTCAGCTTCAGCAATTTATAGCAAGTACGAATCTGTGGGTAACTAGCCGAAGACATAGTGGGGCTCGTGCAATGAGAATGTGTTTTAGGCAACCAAAAAATTGATATCATAAACGTAATATGCACTAATAAATCGTATAAAAATGAATGACTAATAGACAACCCTATTCAAACTCAATTCTGTAGTTAAATATATGGAAAAGTACTTGAAAACACATGCTGTCAGCCAGCATAGAACATTTTGCTCTTTTGTTTACATCCCAGCAGCTCGCTGGTAAGAGCCAGGAGCTGGACCAGCAGTTTGAGAGCCTGGGATCGAATTCCAGGTAAGGCTTGCAACACGAAGGTTGGGTGGATGTTGTTTATAGAACCCGCAATGGACTGGTGTCCTGTCCAGAGTGTACCTCTACCTGCCACCAGTGAATTCTGGGTTAGGCTCCAGACCCACCCTTGATACCTTGACCAGCACAAGCGAGAGGATGCTAAGTTAATTTACACACATGCACTTGTGTAGTGCAAATAAAGAAGGGATGGGAGGTGAAGTCAGGCCTACTATACAAAGTACAGACAGGAAGAGGAATGAGAAAGCACCTGGTGCCACTATAGTACGTCAACATCACTGAAATGATGTAGAGGTCTGAATATGTCAGAATGATGTTGCAATAAGAAATAATGCCAATAGGCTTCCACTATTACAACAGTCGCTCCCTGGTACCAGATAGACACAGATAGCAGGGCTCAAATGTATTGGGAAATATCATAAACACGATTTCTCAGTCAGGTGTAGCCAGGTGAAGTACTTACTCTGTACCAGTGAACTACAGCTGGTACATTACGTTTGCTTGTCCCAGTGATGTTGAGCAACAGAAGCAAATTCAGTGAGAGCTTATTTTATATTGCATGAACACCTCTGATATAACGCAAGGACTTACTAAATGTAACAAGACAGTGAAAAAGAAAGCTGTGTCAGACAAAGTACCAGGTTTAGTCTGATAAGGTCTCGTGTGCCCAACTTCAGCTGCTGCATGCAAATGAACGGGAATAACACTGTTGTAAAGAAATGGCGACATTTTCGATATGACTAACGTGGCTCACTGGGGTTTAAAACGCCTGGACAAGCATAAATGAGATTATAATCATCGGAAAGCGACTGGCTGCTCTTTAGTAGTGTTCCTTATGTAAACCGCACAGTAAACAATCGAGGTTACATTAACATAGCCTACCCTACACCCGTATTCCGATACTTCCCGCCTCCCGTGCACGGATTGGCTAACAGTATGCCAATCCCGTGCCTTGATTGGCTGAACACAAGCAATACTCCAGCCTGTCAGTTTACGACTGGACGATCTAACTAGCTGAGTTTCCTTCTGCATGTTTATCTTCTGTAAACTTAAAATAGCATGGTTTTCTAAGCTTTTTTGTGCATGTGGATTTTGTGTGCATTACTATTGTGTTTGTCAGTCGTTTCTGTTTGCTAGAAAACCATCAGGTAATGAATACAGGCAAAATATATAGGCATTTTAAGCAGTGCAAGCCCTTAATGCAACACTTTGTTAGACAAGTCCTGTGGACAAACTAAGTTTGACCGTTTGTGTGCTTGTGTGTGTGTGTATGTATGTATATATACATACACAAAAAACACACATACAGACGTATAACTTAGTAATAAAAAACAATGCCCATCACTGACCACTCTCCTCAGTCAGGATTGGCGTAATTAAAAACAAAGTTGGATGCCAAAACTAATTCCGAAGTTCCGGGCTCTTTTACGACTTCCATCGTATTTCCAATAAAAACCCACAATCACATGAATGCAGCATCAATATCATGTTACTCGGATCCTACCCAATCAGACAGGATCTCCCAATACGGGTAGAAAAAAATAACAGTAGACTAGCCGAGCCAGATGACGGTTAGATAGCTGGTGGAAGTGACACAGTTTGTACGCTATTAAATTCAATTCGACTCATTACTCCCTGATCTAGAACGACTGACAGAGTAGCGATGGTGCACAAGCGTATAAAGTACTCACTATTCAGGATTCATGGTGTGTGAAGGCCGGGTGACTGTTTTTCAGCTCTTCCTCTTTGCACTCCTAGAGAACAGATGCTCGGTCCGTGGGCAGTTCTGAGGCACTGCGGCGCTCTGTCCTTCCTCTCGCACTGCTCTCCTGACGCTTCAGCTAGCTTTCTGTTAGCCGCCCTTATCTACAGGACATTACTCTACTCAACAACAGCACGGTTATTTCAGCCTTTCTTCCTTCCTCTCTGGCTGCAGTACAAGTACAAGATGGCTGCGCAGGTGCGGCAGTGACGTCAGATGACGTGGCAGCACCGACCCGACATCACAGGACTTTCGTTTGGGGAAAAAAATAGAAAAAGAATGTTACGCAACGCGAGGGTGACGTCACGAGTCCCGTGAAGTTTCAGCTTGCTTATTTAGCTCAGTTACCGCCTAATAACAGACATAATCCGTGATTAAATCTACTTAAGCCTATTCTAGGAGCGTCATCAGGCACATGCCCCAGTAAAATGTTGCTGTGTCCCAATAAAATCACAGCGGTATTTTATCCTTGATTGCTCTGCAGAACTACAGGACAGGCCAGCAAATTTACTACAGGCACTGCATTTCCCATAATGCCCCAGCATCCCTCCAAAAGCTTGAGCTTATACTCCCCAGTATTATATTTTTGTCTCATTTGTTTAACTGTGTTCTCTTTATCTACTTTTAGGACTTGTGTAAATCTGGTGATGTTTTAGGTCATATTTATGCAGAAATATAGCAAATAGGGTTCACAAACTTTCAAGCACCACTGTACGTTAGCATAAACAAAATGAATGCAATTAATAAAAAATTCATTAGTGTTAATTTGTTCTTCATTTCTCATCCCTGGCAGCGTAATGCCCTCTTTAGTGCTAAATCACTTAATCTAGTTGGTGTTTAACAGGCTTTATGCACAGTTGTGCCACTATGACTGTTTTGCATGCAGAGGGTACAGCTGTGACCCTCTAAATTCTGTGTCCCAGTACGTCAAGTAGTCCAGAAATGCCTTGTCCAGGACTGCCGCCTTGTCAAGGGACGGTCCCACACCCCACCCTATGCTGCCCCTTAGACCCCATCCTGCCATGACCATGAACTGGATTAAGTGAGAATGGAAAGTGAGTGAGGTATTAATGTATATATACTCCCAAAACAGACCACCAAGGGATCACCACTGACCAAACTTTTCAGTGTGGACAATTCTCAACACTTCAATTACCCTGACTTGGTAGTGTAGACCATTGATATGAGTGTAGCAGTGGTTTACTTTTAAACAGTGCACACTGAGCAACTACATTATTAGGATCATGGAATTATCATGGAATTATCAATTATAATGATCATGGATTATGATGATCATGGAATCATCAGTCTAATATCTAACCACCACCATCCTGTGGTTAGAAATGGACATCAAATAAGTACTAAAGCTAGATGAGCTATACAAATTGTGTATGGAATAAAATTACCCACATTTCCTCTATACACTTTCAGGTTGTACTAACAGGGTCGGACTTGCTAATGAATGTGTCCATGGTGTGTGCAGTGCCTTTAAGAACCCAGTAGTGCTGCGCCTGCTGCACTCACGTCAACACAACAGTGTTTACTTACAAAGTAAGCTAAATGGTACATAAACTTAATACATGGCCAATGAATTTGTGTCAGTTCCTCTCCAACCATTAGTCAACAGGAAAGGATCAGCACTGGGCAGACTATTTTAGGTGTTGCACCATGCACTACACAGCAGTGATGCTGACATTTTAAAGTCATTTGTAATGGGTGTGGTGTTGGTATGAGTGTACCTGGAGTAGCAGTTTTGTTGGGGCTCGTAACCACAGTGCAAAATTACTGGCCATTAGTCACACCTGCTCTGTTGACACAACTTGAAAGTGTAAAGTTAGAAACTATAACTCATCATTTTTCATCCACAGTGTGTTAGTCATTCTCTCACTCGGTATCGGTATCAGTGGTTGGCCGATTATTGTAATCCCAGCAATGACAGTGAGGTGTGTAAAAACCCAGATGCACATGTGGGTAATTTACCAGAGCACACAGCAAGGTCACTGTCAGTTTTGTGCCAAAAATGGTCCACCACCTAAGTAGCAGTCTAATCAGTGGTCACCCCTTTCAAACAAGGCCGTAGTCACAATATACTGGGGGGACACCCCTTCCCCAGTATATTGTTGTAAAAATATAGCTAAAGAACTGTATTCCAGTCATTAGCTTTGCATAATGTTAGGATCCATTAATGTTCCATGGTTGGCAGATCCGTTTATAATAAACAATTTTATAGATAAATAGAAAGATGGATGGATGGATAGATATTGAATTGAATTGAAATGAGAGGGGAGGTACTGATAGGGCATGGAGAGCAGATGACATGGAGGTGAGTGAGTGTTTGTACTTTATTAAACTCTTATCACTGCCATTACTATATACGATCAGCCATTTGGTAAAAATAAAATGTAGTTTTACAATTGTTATTGCTAAAATTGTTAATTAACTACAGTGGTGACTGAAAGTTTGCAAACCCTGTAGAATTTTGCTAGATGTCTGCATAAACATGACCGAAAACAGCATCAGATTTTCATACAAGTCCTAAAAGTATATAGAGAACCCGGTTGAACCGATGAGTCAGAGGGAGGGAGAATTTGAAAGGAGGATCAACCCCAAGCATTACAAAAGCGATCTCGACAGCACGCCTGTGACCTGTGAATTCTGGTATAGGCTGTGAATGCCCGTCACCCCACAACCCTGACCAGGA
Organism: Ancistrus triradiatus; assembly: GCA_025084515.1. NCBI lineage: Eukaryota > Metazoa > Chordata > Actinopteri > Siluriformes > Loricariidae > Ancistrus > Ancistrus triradiatus. Next base: position 371,368 of record JAJAGP010000461.1, on the reverse strand, counting down.
AGCTCGGATGGTAACAACATTGCAAAAAAAAATCATTGTACTACACACCACTGTATTTGTATAATGAAAATAAAGTCTCTTTATCAGATACACACTTACATCCAGTATAAACGCATTACTATATGTGACTTCTAATGTTCTGTGTTTATTGTCTATACAATGGAAATTCATTAGAGATTTTCTTTACAACTCTTTAGGATCATTAAATTCTTTTAAAATTGTAAATGTAAAATATGAATATAATACAACATTGTTTACAAAGAAAATATAAAAATACGAATCTTGGAAATATTGTAATTGTTTGCATTATGTACACAATCAATGACCACATATAGAGATAAGCACATCAGTTTTCACAGTGCAGAATTCATGCTGCCGTTCTCTCTTGGTCTGCACTTTTATCACAGAGCAAATATCCATCTTTCATATCCATCTCCATTTCTTCATTCTGTTTAGGACAGCTTGTATAAATGTTGCCCATTGCATCTTCAAAGTCAGATGCTGCAGCGCTGCTCTGGGTGGTGTTAGCTGCCTCCAGGCCCTGGTTGATGTAGTAGCTCTCTTTACTCGGTTCCAGAGGCGGAAGCTCACACAGAAGAGCTTTGAGTTTCTGAGCCAGCTCTGCAAAACAGGGCCGCTGAGAGGGCTCTTTGTGCCAGCAGCTCAGCATCACCTCATATCTGAGAGAGAAACACAAGGAGATTGAAAGAGCATTAGAAATTTAGCATTTCTTGGTTGATATTTGCACACTTTCATATCTCATGATCAACAATTCACTTAAATGGCTTTTACTCATGTCATTATACACCAATCAGCCACACCATTAAATCCACCTTCCTAATATTGGTTGTTTCCCCCTCATGCTACCAAGGCTCTGACCCTGGCATGGAAAAAATCTTTCCTGTGTTATCGTGCACAAAGACATTAGCAGTAGATACTTTAAGTACTGTAAGTGGTGAGATGGGGACTTCATGGATCAGAACTGTTTGTCCAGCATATCCATGCTTGATCAGATTGAGATCTAGGACAGTTGGAGGCCGAGTCAATACCTTGAACTCTATGTTTTGTTCCTCAATCAATTTGTGAACAATTGCAGTGTTGCAGTTCTCATTTTCCTGACGAAAGAGGCCTCTGCTATTAAGGAACACCATTGTCATGAAGGATTGAGCTTGATCTACAGCAGGAGGTACACAATCCTAGGAGGTACATGTCGATATTACAGCCAGATGAATTCCAGGACTCAAGGATTTCCCAGCAAAACATTACCCAGAGCCTCACACTGTCTGTGGTTTTAATGTTGTTGGCTGATTGATGTTTACATGAATTCAGTGGCTTGCTTTCAGGCTATTAATGCCTTTACAGTAGAAACAGTTGGGACTGTGATAGCCTAGTGGTACTGAACTATGGACCAGAAGGTTCAGGGTTCAAATTCCACCTCAGCCAAGCTTCCACTGTTGGGTCCTTGAGCAAGGCCCTTAACCCACAATTGCTTGGATTGTAAGACTGTATCAATTGTAAGTCGCTCTGGATAAGGGAGCTAAATGCTGTAAATGTAAATGTAAACCAGTTGAATTAAACCTGAATTAGCCCTACAAGTACATCTAATAGAGAAAGTTTGAATCGTTTGGGGCATGCATTTACAAAGCTGGTGTCTAACAGATCTTTGTTTGTCCATGTTGTCAAATGCTCATGTTCAGTCCTGTCCTACTCCGGTTTACTTGGGGTTTCCTCCCACAGTCCAAAGACATGCACGAGGTTAATTGTTTACTCTAAATTGGCCTAAACTGAGTGTATATATGACTAGTCTTGGTATAACCTTGTGTTTTGATGTTACTGAAATGTCACTGAAATGGCCACTAATGTGGATAGTGACGTTAAATAAACATTCATTCATTCATTCATTCCTGGACAGGGTCGAGGGAGAACCGCTGCCTAACCAGTGGCATAGGGGGCAAGGCAGGATCAACCCTAGACATGGCGCCAATCACTCATACACTCACGCTCTCACACACACACACACACACACACACACACACACACACACACACACACACACACTAGGGCAACTTTAGTGTAATCAATTAACCTAAAGCGTGTCTTTGGACTGTGGGAGGAAACCGGAGCACCCGGAATAAAACCTGGAGGACATGCAAACTCCATACAGAAAGGACTCCATACAGAAAGGACCCTCTCTTTTAATGATGCATAAAAACTTGTTCATGCGTTTATAACCTCAAGGTTGGATTACTGTAACGCCTTACTTACTGGATGCTCTAGTAAATCTATAAATAAACTTCAGTTAGTTCAGAATGCAGCTGCCCGAGTGCTAACTCGAACTAGAAAATTTGATCATATCACTCCTGTTCTATCATCACTGCACTGGTTACCAGTCAAATTCCACATTGATTACAAAAATTCTTCTTTTATTAACTTATAAAGCTCTACATGGCCTGGCCCCACATTATCTGAGTGAACTCTTAGTTTTACAATCCAACTCGTACTACTTCGTTCGCAGGGACTTTCTTTTAGTTCCTAGAAGCCGGGGGAAAGGCTTTTCTCATACATGGCCCCCCAAACTATGGAATAAACTTCCCACTTTAGTTCGAGACTCAGACACTCTACAAATTTTTTAAGTCTAGGCTAAAAGACATACTTATTTACGCAGGCTTTTGGACTAGATTTAGACCAGGATGCATGGCTTGGGTCACTGGGGCCGGAGTCTGGAGTCATGTCTGGCCTGCCTGCCTTGTCCGTTAGCCGGGGTCGGTGTCGAGTGGGCGGTCTGGTCTGGAACTGGGCTTCGGTCCTCCTGATCTTGACTCGTGCATCATGCCTTAGAGTAAGGGCTGAACTTGGGGTTCATAGTCAAAGAGTCTTATGGTGATCAGAGACGTTGGGTTGCTGTCTTCTGCCTCCCGTGGGGTTGCCAGTGTCTCATGTGATCCCTCTGGGGCTGTGTTTCCTACCAGTTCTCCTCTTTCTAGCTATGATGCTATGGGCTAATGCTGCCGGGGTCCTCATGCTACACATGGCATCAGTGATTGACATGGGCATCAGTGATTGTTAATAGACCAAGGTGCTCTTAATCAATAAACTAATTACATTTTCTGTTTTCTCTTCGAGCTGTGTTCCGGCAGTTCCAGCCCCACACATGATGTTCATCATCCCCGCTGTAGCTCCACTCAAGCTGGCTTCCGTAATCAGCTCCAGCCCCAATCACACCCGGGCCACTTAATGACGATGTGGCATACTTCACATTTTATTAGAACTTTGACTCCATGACTTTAGTTTCGCTCTTAGATTTATCATCTACGCCGCCCAAGGAGGTTGGGTCCCTTTTTGAGTCTTGGTCCTCCCAAGGTTTCTTCCTATAACACTCAGGGAGTTTTTCCTTGCCACTGTCGCCCTAGGCTTGCTCAATTTGGGATTGGACGTAGTTATTAGGAGATAATCTAAACATGTAAAGTTGCTTTGAGACAATGCTCCATTGTAAAAAACGCTATATAAATAGATCTGACTTGACTTGTCTTGACTTGACCCCGACCATTCCACCTAGGATCCACCAGGACCTTCTCACTGTGAGGCGAAATTGCCGCCCACTGAACCACCAAATAAACAAACAAAACTTATAATTATAGTACTGTGGAACCTCGGAATTCAAACTCGTCTTTACTTGACCAATTCAGAGACTGAACAGTCCATTTGAATCTTTTTCTCCAAAAATTTAAACAAAAATCCTGATTTAGAACATCAGTAAATGTGTACGCGTTTGACCCAGCCTGAGGGTGCGTCTGAAATGAATTGGATTCCGACTTCAGAAACAAATTAAGTTTAAATTCTGTGGTTACACCGTAATAATAATAATAAAAATAATAATAATAGTAATTAGTTGTAATTTGGTGTAAATGCAGATACACGAGGTTCAGGACTGCAATCATGATAGATTTAACAACTGTATAAGAAAATATCATAAATTCTCACAGTTCACTCATAAATTCTCATAAATTCTCACACTTTACTCACAGTTTACTGTCACACTCCCCTTGTTTGAGACGATGCCCGTGCTCCAGCATCTCCAAAAGCTCATGGTTAGGGATGCCTGGATATGGAGTCCTTCCCCTGGACACAATCTCCCACATTGTCACTCCAAAGGACCACTAGAGTCAGTTAAAACAGTTCAAAATTCAGTTCCAATCTATTCCTGAGGTAGAAATAACATGTTTATGACAGTAATTTGTGCCCAGTGTACTGGAGACATACCACATCACTCTTGGTGGTGTAAACAGATTCAGAAAGACTCTCCATGGCCATCCATTTGATTGGCAGCTTGATTGCAACCTTCTGTCTGTAATAGTTGCCGCTGCAGATTTGCTTGGACAGGCCAAAATCAGCCACACGTACACGCAGATCATCTCCTAACCTATGTGTGTGGGTGGTTAGCAGAAAAGAGAATAATAAGATAATAAACAATAATGGATCTATTTCAATAATATGAAATCTTCTTGTTTTGGAGTAATACTAAAAAATCCATTACATTTGGATGGTGTAGTAATTCCCCAGCACACCACCGCAGTGACTTGGTTTGAGTCTTAGCCATGCCTTTCAGCTAGGTCTGGCATTATAGGCACAATTAGCCCTGTCTGAGGGAGAGCTAACCTAGGCTAGGGATCATCCTTCAGCACTACAACAGCAACATATACCAGTGCCTCATGTTCTAGCACCTACTATGTTCCTCCTGCAACCCTGACCAGAAGTCCAATATCGATCGTGCAACAATGGACTCACATGCAGTTGCGTGCTGCCAAATCTCGGTGTAGAAAACCCTTGGAGCTGAGATATTCCATGCCTGTGGCAATGTCAACCATGAAGCGCAACAAGCTCTGATGAGGCACAAACTGAAATAAAAAAAAGTCATTTTAAATCAAGAAAGGCATGGTGCTTATTAGATTACCCAATGCACTTTGTAGTTCTACAATTACAGGCTGTAGTCTATGCATTTCTCTGCATACTTTGTTGGTCCCCTTCACTCTGTTCTCTAATGACTGGAACCCCCACAGGAACACAACAGATCAGTTACTATTTGGGTGGTTAGTGTGTGTTTTGCTAGTATGAGAACAGTGCTTCTGGAGTTTTATAACATGTCAGTGTCAATGCTGGACCAAAAATAATCCATCAACCAAAAATGTCCTGCCTTATCCAGTAGGCAGCATCCTGTGAGCACTAATGAAGCATTTGAGGATGACTACTGTGCAATAACAGAAGAGCTACTTTGTCTGACTTTCCATCTATAAAGCGGAGCAATATGGTAGATGTGTCTAATCGAGTGCACAGTGAATAAACAGTGTTTAAAAACTCCAGCAGCACTGCTGGTCCATTGGTACCAGCTCAACACACATTAACACACCACCAAAAATAGTCCACCAACCAAAAATGTCCAGACACCAGAATCCTGTGAATACTGATGAAGGATTGGGGATGAATAACACAAACAGTGCAACAACAGATGAGCTGCTGTGTCTGACTTTACATCTACAAGGGGGAGAAATACGGTAGATGTGCCTAATTGAGCGCTCCAGCAGCACTGCTGTGTCTGATCTAATCGTACCAGCACTAACACACCACATCAGTGTCACTGCAGTGCTGAAAATGATCCACCACCCAAATAGTAACCGATCTGTGAGGGTCCTGACCATTAGAGAACAAAGTATGTAGAGAAACAAACAGACTACAATCTGTACATGTAGTAAATGGTAAGTGGAACTAATCAAATGGACAATGAGTGTAGAAACAAGGAGATGCATCTAATAAAGTGATCGGTGGGCATATACCGTCTGTAGCATGTATGAGAATGTATTTGGTGCTGCTCACCATAGGTATATCACCATAGCGGGTGGCTATGAGAAATCGGCGCAGGTCTCCGTGTTTCAGAAAAGGTAAGATGACAAGCGGAACAGGGATAGACGAATCCTGTTCTGTCTCAAGTGTGACACCTAGTGGACAAATACGCCAGATAAACACGCTAGAACTGACTGGTTATACCGACAAGGACCAGATGTGAAAATTATTTTTCAAATCTTTTTTCTGTCTTGTGTGTGGTTGGTTTTCCACCTTCAAGTTTCTCATAGCATTTTGTCCTCCCTTCACACCTTTAACTGATGTTAACATGCATCCTTAATTTATCTTCTTCTCTAACTAGCATGCTAGTGTCAGCTAGTGCCATGACACAAAATGCATTTGGTGAACAGTGTCCAAAGTTCTTGTGTTCATGTCTCATTAGAGGCTTCTCATTTATTTCATCTTGGACATGAAATAAACTTGCCAAGCTACAAGTCTGCTTTGTGTTTCTTTTAAAATAAATATGGTATTAGTGTTTCTGTCTAAGGTGGCAAAATACATGTTTAATGCATAGAGATTCAGAAGCATGGGAGCCATTTTGAGAATGGGGCTGGTGTGTATTGATGTCAATTAATAAAGCACAGGTATTAACCTGATGCTTGTTTGTGCCATGGCTCACAAGTGGTGACACAATGAAAAAGCTAAATAGATCAGCATCAAGAACTGATTTCAAAACTGTCAACAATTTATGGAATGCTCAGCTTGTTATCATTTGTCCACTTGGTAAGTAACCTGCATCATGCTCACTTATGCTGCACATGCAAAACAGTACTATTTAAGATCATTTTTAGTTAATCAGTGCCATAAATCTGCAAGCAGAATAGGACTTGATTAAACTGATCAAGACTGTTTCATGGCATATAAATATGCTGTAGTCCACAATGACATTTAAATTAAGCAACGATTGTATTATAAATAAATGAAGGAGATTGTTAATATTAACAATGAAGGAGAAGTGTTAATATTATGAGCACACAAGATTTGAGCAAGACACATTTCCTTGTGAAAACGGTGCAGGAATGGTTTGAGGAACATGACAGTGTTCAAGGTGCCAAAAAAAATTTCACAATTCTATAATCATTATGTTTCTCCTGGGCACATCTATGATATCAAATGCATAGAAGCCAAAAACTCAATGAAACTTAGATTAGAAAAGATATAAGAGAAAATATTGTATATATTACAAGCTGACTGTCTTACACTAACACTAATACTGACACTAATAACCATAATAGGAAAGTTTCACCACTAACCCATTTTCTATACCAGCTTAATCCAATTCAGAGTCATGGGTGGCCAGGGCCTAACTGGCAGTACAGAGTGAAAGGGCACCAGTCCATCGCAGGGCACACACACACACACACACAGTCTAGTTTCTAGACTTTTTCTAGACACACTAGACTTTTCTATTTTCAGAAAAGTCAGGACATGGATTTTGTCCTGACATTTATCCAAAGTGAAAATCTGTCCTAACATTGTGTGTGGAGTTTCTGGCAATTGTCTTGATGTTTCACAAACACACACAGGGCACATAGAAACAGAAATAGAAAGAGAAATGCCAGTTGACCTAATATCTTTGGAATTTCAGAGGAATCCAAAACAAAAACCAGCATACCCATACAAATATGAGGAGAACATGCAAAATCCACACAGGCCAGAACTTCAACCCTGGTGTCCCTGGAGCTGTTACATACTCATGTACACACTCACCGGTAAAAACTCTTGTTTATATGTTAGCCAATATGTTACTATCAGAGTATCTGAATTTGTTTAATATGTGTAATGAGATGATGTTAGATTTTGTACTTTACCTAGAAGTTTCACCACATTTTCATGATCAAAGTGTTGCATGATCTCAGCTTCTTTAAGAAATGACTGCAGATCATCCTGGTCATAAATCCCAACTATAAAAGGAATATAGAAACAAATCTTCATGTATGCAATGTTATTTAAATAAAGTAGTATAATATATGAAGGTGTCTGTAAAAGCTAGCTAAATAGCCTACTAAGTGGTTCTATAAATCATCGATAATCCAGTACAGGAGAGTGTTACACTTCCGAACATGTGGTAATAAAGAATAACCTCTGATCTCACCCAACTAATCTAGTAATTAGGATCCCCATACATATGTGCATTCTAGAGTATATAGGTATGTATGATCAGAGCTTATAAATGCTTAAACCAAAATCTGCAGGATTACAGATGTCTGGAATTCAGGGTGAGCCAGCCACAATGTATTTCATCATCAGTGTTAGTTCAGTGTGACGTGATGTGTCTCTGTTGTTATTTCATATGTGTGTTAGAAGCTTTCTATGCTAACCTTTCATGGTCTTTACCGCCACTCTGCTGCTCTCTCCGTCTTGTGGAGAGTAAACACCCTCATATACTGCCCCAAATTCTCCTAATAGAAAAGAAATCTGTTAAGATCACACATTGGAAAAGGCATCCTAGGCACTAAATACAGTAAACAATACTGAAATGACACTGTATACATAACGTTTATCTAAAGAGCAATGAAAATTAAAAGTATATTATTCTTTTGTTATGATCAAATAAGTACAGTCAAACCTTGTTAACCGAATGTGCCTCATTCTGGAAAATGGTACAGATGGCAGATATTTGGCAGCAAGGTCCCCGTTTTAGTTATTTCTTATGGGTAAATTACTACCATCATTTTCAAAACCCCACCAACTTAACAATTGATGTTCTGATTGGTCCTCTAGTATGTTATCCGTAAAAAACGCTTTGCCTCTCTACCTTGTTTACCCTCCAAACATTACTACTGTGTGTGAATAGTACCTTGTCTTCCTTGACCAAATTTCCTAAGAATGATAGGAAAACTTGGCAATTTTGACGTGTGAGGACTGTTTTGCCAGCCTGACTCCTTTATTTGCTTTTTTTTTTTTGACAACTTCTATTTGAAAAACCAAAAAAGACAAAAGATTTGCTTGAGGTTACTGAAGTTAGATAGATACAGTGGGATAAAAAAGTATTTAGTCAGCCACTGATTGTGCAAGTTCTCTTACTTAGAAAGATGAGAGAGGTCTGTAATTTTCATCATAGGTACACTTCACTTATGAAAGACAAAATGAGAAAAAAAATCCAGGAAATGACATTGTAGGATTTTTAAAGAATTTAATTGTAAATTATGGTGGAAAATAAGTATTTGGTCAATAACAAAAGTTCAACTCAAGACTTTGTAACATAACATTTGCTGGCAATGACAGAGGTCAAACATTTCCTGCAAGTCTTCACCAGGTTTGCACACACTGTAGCTGGTATTTTGGCCCATTCCTCCATGCAGATCTCCTCTAGAGCAGTGATGTTTTGGGGCAACACGGACTTTCAACTCCCTCTAAATATTTTCTATGGGGTTGAGGTCTGGAGACTGTCTAGGCCACTCCAGGACCTTGAAATGCTTTTTACGGAGCCACTACTTCGGTGCCTGAGCGGTGTGTTTGGGATCATTGTCATGCTGGAAAGATCCAGCCACGTTCCATTTCAATGTTCTCATGATGGAAGGAGGTTTTGGCTTAAAATCTCAAGAACACGTCCATTAAACCCGGATCAGTGTCCTGTTCCCCTTGCAGAAAAACAGCACAAAGCATGATGTTTCCTCCCCATGCTCACAAGGAGGTATGCTGTTCTTGGGATGCAACTCCGCATCTGTGAGAGCCACAGCATGTGAGAGCCAGAAATCTTGCTGGTATGTGGGTGACCAAATATTATTTTCCACCATGATTCAATTAAATTCTTTAAAAATCCTACAATATGATTTTCCTGAATTTTTTTCTCTTTTTTGTCTCTCATAGTGAAGTGTACCTATGTTGAAAATTACAGCCTCTCTCATCTTTTCATTCTTTCTAAGAGGAGAACTTTCACAAATCGTGGCTGACTTAAATACTTTTGCCCCACTGTATGTATGTCTGTATGTATGTATGTAGGTAGGTCGGTAGGTCACTTGTGTGTATGTATATATATATATATATATATATATATAATATATATATATATATATTATATATATATATATATATATATAAATTCGTGTGTTACAGCGGAATATGTCAAACAAAAAGCAGAAGCAAGAGCAAGATATACATAGAGAAGTTATGGTTAGCTGTAGGTCTAAGTGTAGGTGTAGCATTAATTAGCTAATTAGGGATTGAAACACTCCTATGGTACAAAAGGAATTCAAGTAATGTGAGTTTAGATAGTGGGGTTTGACTGTACTGATTTGTCTTTATTTTACACCTCAGTTCTCTGAAATATATGTCTACCTTTTCCAAGCTCCTTGCCCAGAGTCACTCTGCTGCGATCTACCAGCACATCTCTGATACCACACAACAGTCTCTCACTCACATTATCTAACACCTGAACAGAGCCTAGAAATAGAAAAAACGGTCTGAGAAACAGCATGAGTGTATATTAACACACCGCTATTAAATGAACTGTACACCATTATAGGATTAACATGTTTTATTATGATAGAGGTCTTACTAGGGACTTGTTGTGGTGAGACGATCTGTAGTTCCACGTGGCGCCTGAATGTTGTAGCACTATTCGATAGAGGGATGAACTCCTCACCAGGCTCTGTTCTAAACCCAAAACAACAAGAACACAAGTGCATCACTTACAGTTACTTTTATGTCATTTATCAAACTCCCTTATCCAGAGTGACTTACAACTGACACAACCTTACAATCCAAGCAGTTGTGGGTTAAGGGTCTTGCTCAAGGACCCAACAGTGGTAGCTTAGCAGATGTGTGATTTGAACAATGAACCTCCTGGTCCATAGTTCCACAGTCCCACTTCTATTCACGTTAATCCTTTTCAAGTGTGAGAGTCAGGCTCTTGGGTGATGCAGTGCCATTTTATAGAGCCATTAAATTATACAATGAGTGTATATTACTTACTCATAAATAAGGCTTCTCTTACACTTAATATATGTACAAACCTACTTCTAAAATGTACAACTGTATCCCTATTGTCCTCTTTTTAGTCTACTTACATTTACATACATCTAGGCATTTTTCAGACGCCCTTATTCAGAGCAACAGTCTTAGCAAATACAATCCAAGCGTGTTTAGGGTCTTGCTCAAGGTAGCAACAGTAGCAGCTTGTTGGGGATGGGATATGAATCCTGAACCTTCTGGTCCGCCAACCAGTACCTTAACTGTTAGGCTACTTTCTCATCATCAGACCATCATCACTCATTGTATTTTTTTTGGAGTCTCTGGCACAGATAATTCCTGACTGTGAGGGACTAGTCTCTTAACAGAAGGTCAATTAGCATATTTAACAGTAGGTTTGAATTTTGATGTTTTACCATTTATATCTCTCAGGCAAAAGTAGCAATCCTGAAGTGTGATCTCTGAGTTCAAGCCAATAATAGGAAAAGCAATAGTATTATATATACAGTAAATATTACACCAAAATGTCCCCACAACAATGGAAAGCTCTGACCTTTTTTTACATTGGGGAACATCTTGCTGGTTAACAAAAACTGTAACTTCCTTTTGGAAAACCAAAAGAACCAAAAGATTTTCTTTAGGTTACTGAGGTTATGGTTTGGGTTAGGTGTAGATGTAGGTGTAGCATTAATAAGCTACACTAGTCATTATGTCAATAGAAGGTCCCCAGAATGATAGACAGAAAAACTTGGGTCTCTTTATATAGATATAGATATACAGTGGTGCTTTAAAATTTGTGAACCCTTTAAAATTTTCTATATTTCTGCATAAATATGACCAAAAACATCTTCAGATTTTCACACAAGTCCTAAAAGTAGATAAAGAGAACCCAATTAAACAAATGAGACAAAAATATTATACTTGGTCACTTATTTATTGAGGAAAATGATCCAATATTACATATTAGTGAGTGGCAAAAGTATGGAACCCTTGTTTCAGTATTTCTGGTGTGATTAAATGGCCCATTCCTCTGTACAGAAACAGCTTCAACTCTGGGATGTTGGTGGTTTCCTCACATTAACTGCTAGCTAGGTCCTTCCACAGCATTCCCGATTGGATTAAGTCAGACTTTGACCCCTCGCCATTCCAAAACATTAACTTTATTCTTCTTTAACCATTCTTTGGTAGAACGACTTGTGTGCTTAGAGTCTTGCTGTATGACCCACCTTCCCTTGAGATTCAGTTCATGGACAGATGTCCTGACATTTTCCTTTAGAATTCTCTGATATAATTCAGAATTCATTGTTCCATCAATGATGGCAAGCCGTCCTGGTCCAGATGCAGCAAAACAGGCCCAGACCATGATACTACCACCACCATGTTTCACAGATGGGATAAGGTTCTTATGCTGGAATGCAGTGTTTTCCTTTCTCCAAACATAACGCTTTTCTTTTAAATTAACTTCTACACGCCTTGCTCATGGAGTGATCTTTGTTGGTGGACCACTCCTGGGGAGGGTAACAATGTTCTTGAATTCCTCCATTTGTACACAATCTGTCTGACTGTGGATTGGTGGAGTCCAAACTCTTTAGAGATGGTTTTGTAACCTTTTCCAGCCTGATGAGCATCAACAACTCTTTTTCTGAGCTCCTCAGAAATCTCCTTTGTTTGTGCCATGATGCACTTCCACAAACATGTAATGTGAAGAGCAGACTTTGATAGATCCCAGTTCTTTAAATAAAACAGAGTGCCCACTCACACCTGATTGTCATCCCAGTTCACACACTTTTGCCACTCACTAATATGTAATATTGGATCATTTTCTTCAATAACTAAATGACCAAGTATAATATTTTTGTCGCATTTGTTTAACTGGGTTCTCTTTATCTACTTTTAGGACTTGTGTGAAAATCTGATGATGTTTTAGGTCATGTTTATGCAGAAATATAGAAAATTCTAAAGGATTCACAAACTTTCAAGCACCACTGTATACACCAGAAACGTTTAGTTAGTAATATTACCTAATTTTCCTCAATATTTAAATGATCAAGTGGTGTTGGTATTTGGGTTCTCATTATCTACATTTGTTTCTGCATCAATATGACTTAAAACGTATATGTACGTATCATTTTAAGTCGTATTTATGCAGAAACAGAGATAATCCCAAAGGACTCACAAATGTTCAGGCACCACTGTATTTTAAAAACTGTTTGCAAAGTTACCTGAGTTTTTTATAGCCGCAGCGAACAAAACAGAAGGCAGCTGATATGAGAACCACGAGCAGCAGTACTCCACACAGCACACCTGCAATCAAGGGTGGTGCACGGTGCTGCTGGTGAGCAGCCGTCGGCACAGGATGAGGTGGAGCTTTTGCTGGAGTTCTCCCTATGATGCACACAAGTGTGGTGTTATTCACATTCAGTCATTTTACGTATGCATAATATAAACATACACAGAGTTGCTCAAGTCATTTTAGGTCATACTAATATAATAAACTGTCCTTTTAATCAATTGTGAAAAACTGATAAACATGTATTTTTATTGTCTTGAATCTTACAAATATTACTCACACACAGTTAGGTATTTTAAGGAATTATCTGTGCCCAGTTTCACAGATATTCTGTTGAGTGCTATGATGGAGAAATTATAATTTGCATGTGGTTTCATTCCAGTAATGTTGACCGATGTCTCAGTCATTTGCCTGGGCTCTGGAATAATAACTGTGGTATTATCACATGGGCCCCACTGATCAGAAGAGTCTCCCGTCATCTCACTACACTCCACATTATACGTCACTTCCTCTGCTCCACCCAAGTCTGCAGGAGCGTCCCATTTCAGAATCAAGGCCGTGTTACTCGGGCGTCTGACGCTTAAGTTGAGTGGAACTGTAGGAGATCCTAAAAATTAAGAATGAAAAAGAGGTAGACACACGTTTATAGTCGTAGTTAGACAGCAATATAGTCTCATGCAAATATTTTGGCAAAGTTTTGACAAAGTTTTGCGCAGCCACTGTGATGTTAGGACCTCAGATTGAGAACCATGGGACTAGAGCATCACACCCCCTATACTGGCTCGTCTTCCTCCCAGTAGTGCACCCAGCCATCACTTTGGTAAATACATTGTATAATTATCTATAATTATTAGCATTTAGCAGATGCTCTTACCCAGAGCAACAAAAAGTTTTATCCATTAGATACAAGCCATTGTGGGTAGCTTGACAAAGTTGGGATTTGAACTCTGGACCTTCTGGTCCACAGTCCAGTACCTTAGTCACTGATCCACCACAGTTACAGACACATGAAATAGCGAGACTCATTGGACCAGGTGACCTTCTTACATCGCTTTCATTACGAAATCCACCTTCCAGGAGCTAGAATGGGCACTCAGCCTGCAGCTAAGCAGGCACCTTTTTGGCAGGATGTCATGCACAGTGCATTGAGACACATGCCTCCTTTAACCAGCATTAAAACATTCTATGACAGTAGCTGTTCTGTTGATTCAGGCCAAACGGAACTGCCAAAGCATCTCTGAGCAGGTTTGGGGTTTATCCCTCCTCAGACCACTGTTGGTAGGTACTCACTTCTGATGACCAGAAGTACTGCAGAAGCTTTGTTGTGTTGTAGATGCTCTGACCAATTAAACTGGCCGCAACACTCATGTCTTTCCATTTGCCCATTTCTCCCACATCCAAAATGTCAATAGAGAACTGACTCATGCTTACCATCTGTTGTATCCCAGATCTTGACATGTACAGTTGTAATGAGATAATGTTATTCATCTCATTTTTGAGCAGTTAGAACGTTTTGGCTCATCAGAATATATGTTTTTATAATATATGTCACTGTGATTTAACTCATAGTTCCTTTTACATTTTTTACATTTACGTTGATGTGGACAATGAAATATGGATAAATGTGCAAAAACGTCCCCTGATAATTAAATAAATAAATAAAGGCACTCACTCATACAGCTTAGCTGTGGCGGGTCATCAGGTAGACGGGCAAATCCATGGTCACAATCACACACTGACGCACCTTTAGAATATGTTCTGCTATGAGGTGGACAATTCTGACATACTCCACTGTCATTGACAGGTTTGTAGCTGCCAAAGGGACAAGCTGTAAAATAAATCACACATAAAAATTACATCCATGACCATAGTGTGTGTATATATGTCAAAGATGAAGCATCACAAACGGGACTGGGAAAGTTTCAATGCTACTGTTAGTACTGCTTTTAGTCACCTTAAACTGTTGCTTAATTTTCCTGCTTAGTCTGTGCATATACACCTCTGTATTTTTGCTTCTTATGCTAAGTTTATGTCAGTCGAATATTTGCAAACTATTAATTGACTCTCAGTCTTAGTTCTAACTTGTGTTTTAAGCCATGCCTGAAAAGCATAACCTCATAATGTCCTGTTTCTTCCTCCTGAATGTCACACAGGATGATACATCGAATGTAACACTACCAAAGGATTAATTGCTAAAGCTGCACTGTTTTCAGAAAACTTGTTACATCTATTACTAAAATTTGTGGACATTCAACTATTACATCAAAAAACTTGGACATTATTATGGACATTGTTGGTATCTTTGCAGGTACAACAGCATTCATCCTTCTCAAACCCCCATTTTTCTCCACAACTTGGCTTTTCCAATTCCTCCTATTCTTGCCATCTCCTATTGTGTGCTAATGGAAAATGGCCGCAAGTTGATGAGTGCCACCGCACAACCTGTAACTTTCCACTGACTCTTTTCGTCTTTTCACTGGTAGATGGTGAAGCCACAGGAATCCGTAGATAGGCAGGGACCAAGTTCAGTGCATCCATCACTGTTGGCAACCTGATCAGTCGGAGAGATCGCTGTTGCTTCTCAACTTTTATACACAGCAAGTCATTACTGTACAATTCCCAGCCGGAACCACCATCGAGACTTGAACGGCTATCTCTTGCAGTAGTATTTTAAGACTGCTGTGTCACACAAACACTGAGCCTTCACTCTTCTGAGAAGGCTTTCCACAGGGTGAGAAAGATATACCGGTAATAATCTGCTTTTGTCGCTAAGTGAATCAAATAATATAATAAACTATGGGATTGATATAAAAATTATATATAAATAAAAAAAGAATGTGCAAAAGTTTTAGGCCACCATTAGATTTGTTGTTTTAGCAATGGTATAATGATCATATACAACATATTGTTGATGATTGGTACTCTTTTCCACTGATCTTTCCAAGATCTTTCCGATCTTTGTCAGCTTTAGAATGTCCTAGACTTTTTACCCTGTTTCCACTTTCAAAAAAGTGGTTTCTTGGCTCCTACCTTTCAAAAAGACTCATTCCTGATCAATCTTCTTTGGACTGTAGAAGGGTCAACTTGGCATACCTGCCAGATGCTGTTATTGCTCATGACAGCCTGTTTTTCTGATTTCTTCAGTTTTGTTAACACTGCATACAACTTTTCTGGTTGTATCCTAATAAAGAGACTGTGAAATAATTACATATGGCCATTATACCATTGCTAAACAATGGTATATCTAATCTAATGGTGGTCTAATACTTTTGCACAGTCCTATATATGTGGGTAAACATTCATTATTAAGTTCCTAAAGAAAAATCTAAAGTTTCTGACACAACGAGGAAGTGTCAACAAACACAATGCTGGCCATTACAGAGCTGAAGATAGTAATACAGCATTTAGAGACAATGTGAAAAGATACTAAATGTGGTGTTGGCACCCTACCCGGTCAGCAGCTAATTGAGCATGGGGTTCTCGGTTGGGTCCATGGCAGTTTTTTTGTTTTATATCTGTTGCTTATCACAGAGTGTCTATAGTTCTATGAGTTACAGGTGCTCATTTAGTGGTGTTTTTTAAGTTCCTGCACTTAATGTACATTTATGGCATTTACCTACCATTCAAAAGAACACTATTTGGAGTTGGGTACCTCCCTAACCTAAGCCGCTCTATGTTTATTCTCAGCACCTGTCAGAGGACGTTTTTCATAGCTATTCAGTGCAGAGAGGTGAGAGTTTAACAACAGATTAAAAAAGCAAAAAAAAAAAAGTTAAATTGGTGTGAGTGCTTCTTTTTCAATACTTGAATATGTTTTAAGAAAGCAACAAGCCAGTTTAGCGGAAGACGGTGACTAAGAGATGTTGATCTGTTTACACTCTTAACCTGACAATTACTGTAATCTCTGCACTACAGTCAGCTACAGTGAACTCCTTTGATATCTTGTAGAGCAGTAAGACAGCTAAAGATAGCTATGATGCAATTTCAGTCAGTCTGTGGCTATCCTTTTACTGGAAATGTTTAACGATTGACAAAACTGACTAGATCTAATCATTATGTCATATTTTCTCTTGCTTGAACATGTTACTTTCTGAGCAGGAAGTTTCTATATGTGGGACTGTGGTAGCCTAGTGGGTAAGGTACTGGACTATGGACCCAAAGGTCCAGGGTTCAAATCCCATCTCTGCCAAGTTGCCACTGTTGGGTCCTTGAGCAAGGCCCTTAACCCACAATTGCTTGGATTGTAACACTGTACCAATTGTAAGTCGCTCTGGATAAGGGCGTCTGCTAAATGCTGTAAATGTAAATGTCTATATGCTGTTTGTGTGACTTGAAAATCAGCCAAAACGTCATTTGTTATTGTTGCTAGACCAGTGATTATTGGTCTGAGTTTCAAATCACTCTTGATATTGTTCTTCATATAGGATGTGCCTTGCAACAATTGTAGGTCAGCAGTCAAGGATCTGAAGATGACCAGTCATAGAATGTTGCATTTCTATGAATATTTGAGTAATTAATTTAATGAATACACATCTTAAGCATAACGAGTAAAAATAAATGAATGTATTTTCTGACCTTTACACATGTTCCTTTCTGTTTGATATCCGGCTCCACATGCACATGAACCTTGCATTACACTCCACTGCCCATCAGACTGGCATTCAATTTTTGGTGCCGATACTGCTTCAGCACCATCCACACACTGGCCTGTGGTCCACCCAGAGCCGGCTGGCACTGTCCTGAAACTAGTCTGTTTTTCTGTAAACCCTGGGCATTTCATGTAGAAGACCCGCACAGTGGAAATTAACATGCATGATCCCCTGTAGGAGAAGCCCAGATGAAAGCCCTTTTGCGAAATCTTTCCGAGATGTAGACCCCGGGCATGATGCAAGCGCTTCACCACATCCTCAAGGCCAGTGACTTGAGAAAAAGCTTGTGGCGCTACAGTCTCACTGCGCATTTGTCCTAAGCCAGGTCTATCCACAGGTTCATCAGACTCCTGTACATAGATAATGACAGGTACTTGGTCATCTTGAGCAAAAAGCAAATCCAGCTGGAGCTCATGGGCCTCCTTCCTCGAAATCCACTTAGTCCATAATGTTTTTATTTGATTTTTGAAATTTTGATTACAGCCTTGGTAGACAGAGTGAGCTGAGTCAAGTCCAAGTTTCATGTTTGTCTCTTGCCACTAAAACAAATGTTACATAAAGATTAGAGTTAAAATACAAAGGTACATTTCACTATACAACAACATCCCTTTGATCAGAAATCAACCTTTTTGATGGAGGAATATACAACTGTGCAGGGAAAAGATAGCTTTAGTGCCTAAATGGTAATATACAAGATGGACCCATCTAAAAAAGCGTCCATAAGTGCACAATAATTAAAAACACCAGCAACAATTCTGTAACTTATACACTCTAGTACACTACTGACAACTAGTACTTGATCTGAGGATGAATCAGTCACAAAAACTGGAAAACTGTTGTACATAAAAGGGAGCAGTCTCAAAAGACACAGCAGAACATCTGAAACATTCACAAATGATATCAGCAAAGGGGAGAAGTGGTTAAAATAAACCACACCATTTTTGCCCCAATGTCATTGGATGCAAAGAAAGAGTAACTTGGTGTAAATAACCCAAAACCTGCACCCACAAGCAACGGAAAAAGTCATATGGTCTAATTACGCAACTCTCAACATTCTGTACATCTAAATAAAATCAGACTTTACCTTTTAGGAAACCAAAGTGCCTTCAATCAACAATGTCTGCTGCTAGCACGTTGGTGGAGTAGAGAATCCATAATAGTGTCCGATAAAACTCGTCAGATCTGATGACAGTGTTGCATAGTTGTGTAACAGCCATTAAATGTAAAAACAAGACCCAGGACACTCTTTCTTGATGATGTTCCCATATTCCTGGATGGTAATACTACCATGAACTGCATACTGCTAAATTCATTTCAGTGGTGTGATGAGCACCAGGACGAATTCAAGTGCCTTCAATGATCAACCACCACTCACCGTACTTAAACTTTATGGGAAGCTTTGGAGAGCACACTGTGACTCCATTTCTCAAGGAACTAGAAGATTTACTTCTTAGTAAATCCCATTTTACCCCCAAATAACCTGGTCAGGGTCACAGGGAGGGTCTGGAGAGGCCACTAGTCCATTGCAGGGTTCAATTAAAGCACCACTCAACCTTCAAGCTCAACCAGGGTTTCAAACATCATAAGAAAACATCATTTCAAAAAGATTTAAAGCTGTTCTGGAGGCAAACAGTGCCCTTGCTCCATATGTCCTTTATATTCATGAGTTGTTGTGAGGTCTCCATTATACACACACATACACACACACATACACACATATATGTATAGGCTATATACACACTTTACATATATTAAGTTTTTTCTTTACTTACAGCCTTCGTTGGTTCTGAAATCCATTCCAGACTTCTTTCTGAGGTAGAGTCTAATATCTCCTCTACACAAGTGAATAAAATTTAAAATGGTTATTAACACCATGCGTTCATCACAGTCTCTGACTTGATTTATTTCACAATTCTACTATGACTTTTGATGGTAATTTGGCCACTTCATGGTTCTACTGTCAAATGTCACAGTACATTTTTCCTGGGCTTGAATGTTATGCTCATGAACTTTGTTTTATTTATATTTAATTGATAATTATTACGGTCACCCTGCCATATGAGTCAGTTTCCAGATTTTTACGTATAGTCTACGCCAATGTTAGGTGTGAAATGCACATGATAAGTATGTTTTTGCAGTGTAGAATACAGGCTACCTAAATGAAGCGAATTTAATGAAGTCATGGTTTATTTGTTTGTAATAAGCCAAGCCACCAATACATTACCAAAGCTGTTCAAATTATTTAGTAATTTTCCTACCTTCAATCGGCGTGTGCTGCGCAAAGGAGCCCAAAGTAATAAGCGAAAACAAACGAAGTGACAGTAAACAGAAAACAGGTACATCCATGGTAGTCACTTTGTTTCCAAAAATCGTGCAGACTATTTCACGAAAATACAAAGCAATAGGTAGGACACAGGACCAGAATAACTCCTGAAACCTGTTCGTTGGCTTACGTACGCGCCCTGATATTGTCCTAGTTTAAATAAATCGGAGCGCGCTCATACGCGCGAGCGCCTTTTAACTTTTATCGAACTGAAGTATGAGATTTTATTACACTATTACCAGTTCGCTTTAGTAAAAAGAAACGACAAACTAAACTAAAACAAAAAGTCTATGACAACCATACTGGTTTAACGCTGCTGCTTTCACAGTGTAGCAATAAACCCACCTAACACGGACTAGGACTTCTGCTAGAAGACGGACTGCCCAAAACCAAACACCCTCCCTCCCAAATCCTGTACACACTCTATACCCTCTTGATACCTCATTACCCTCCTCGGAGCTCCGATTCTATTATGTATAAAAACTGAGAACCCTCTTTGAACAGAAGGTATTTTTGTTTTTGTGAAATGCTCAAGAGTGTCTACAAATGAGGACTGAGTAAAGCAGAATGAAGCAGGACATGTAGCAAAGCCAAAACGTCATGTCCTCATATGGGGACAGAGGTCTTAGGAGGATCCACAAACCATCTCCCTCTCAATCCACATACTGAAGCTACTCAAACTCTGTCCCTCCCCAAACCCTACACACAAACACCTTTACTCCCAATCCATAGAACTAGACAAACGTCGTCCTTCCCAAACAATATAGGCAAACACACTCCCGCCCAATCCACATACACAAAACCTGGCCCTCTCAAACCCTATACACAATCTACGCCCCCCAACCTTATACATAAACACCCTCTGTCCAAAACCCTATACACAATCAGTCTCTTCCAATTCATATACAGGTATGCACCATTTAACATCCACCCTATCAAGGTCCATACACTTTAACAGCCAATGTCTTAAGAATTATAATAGGAAATAAAGATATCTCTTAACTCAATCTTATTTACGTCTGAATGACAGAAAACTAAGTGAGTGAACCATTAAGACACCTGCTGACAGGTAACATGGTAACGTTCCTACTTTAGTTTTCGGTAAGTGTTTCAAGTTTCAGAAAAGGTACAAAGACAAGAATTACTGTATTGTACAGTAGAGTACTATACTAAATATTTTCAGATTGTATTTAAACTAATTACTGTTTAAAATAAAGTGTTTAAAGTGCTATGTGACTATGGTAATGTCCGGTCAATGTACACTTTGGTTCGCAGAACGTAATGTGAATGGTAAACGGCACATTCCTGGCATGGTACCACATGCCTGGCCCTCCCAATCCATATATTTGTACAAACTCTTTAATTTCAAAACCCTACACCCAAAAATAATTCCTCTCAAATACACACTGGATTTGTTCTAAGACCAATGCACAAACTACAAAACACTTCATTTAAGTTTTTTTCCTCAGTCACGATGCGTTTATATTTTCCAGTCACACAATGGAAAGTACATCACGTCTCTTTGAAGTACACACAATCCAGCTGAGAGAGAGAGGACTACTGTTGTTCATCTGGAAGACAGACCTGTTTTGAAAAACATTCTAGCTGTTACCTATTGCCAAATATTTAAATATTGTACAGCAATTTGCTGGGAAACCGCAAGATTCTATAATACTCAGGAAATTGTAATGTTGTGTCTGTATCACTGTCACCTAAACTTGCTATATTATTTAACCCCATCGATCGGTGTGGATTGCAGTTTACCATAGCCCCAGTACACAACAACACAAATCAATCATGAATTTTTCACCTTGTTTACAATCAATCAAATTTTATGGACTAATATTAACACTCAAGTTCCATACCCACTATTAGAAACTTCAGGATTTATAGTCTAAAAATGATAAACACTTATACTGTAATTGCTGTGGAACCCAGTAGTTGTTGGAAATCGGCAGATCACTTTATAAAATGGTAATATCATACTTCAAACAGGAGGAAAAATATTTATCTTAAAAAAAAAAAAAAAACACACTTCACAATAATTGACCAGCTAGAAATTCATATAAACAAACTGAAGTGCTTTCCATTTATATTCTACGTTATGCTCATCTTGGTGATTAGGAACTCTTAAAATGTGACTGATGCTTCCTGATTCACTGTGGTACAAGTGTTGGAAGACAAAGACAACAAAATCCCTTAGTCATTCATCGACATATGGAATATTACATGTATATTATTAATGTACAAATGAAATTAAAGTGTGATGATCTGCACAAACCAAGTAATGACAATAAACAGATGCATACCTGAAAGTGTTCATATTTACTGTTACGGTTATAATTAGTATATCTAAAACAACTAGATCTCTATTGACCCTCCCTATTAGAGGACATAATTGCATTCTGCCCCCATGTGCAGTAATGAGAATAGTTAGACAAGCAAGAATTTCTCCAGGATTTGCAAAAGACAAAAGCTATCGAGCATTTGGGGGTCACACAACCTCCAAATCTACTGTTAGATGTTCCCTGATGGAAGTTGAACTCTGTGGTGAGAAAAGTCTAGAACAAAAACTATAGACAGTTTGACGTCAACAGAAAAAAGGTTATACAGTAAAAAACCTCACTGTTAAATAATATGTACTGTGTATGTATGTAATTGACAAAAAATACCTCACCAGAAGAGGTTGTTGGAATTGAATGAAACTTATTGTATGAATGTAATGCTAATACATGTAAGTGATTATGATATTACAGCAAAGGCACAAGTTTATTGAGGAAAAATTGAAATTGAAAGGAGGCTCAAGTACCCTGTTAGGCTACCTCTAGTCTGGATACAAGATGAGATACAGTATAATGTAGCACATTTGCCCACAGATGTTGCAGCTCGGCCTGTAGATCCTGCAAACTCGTAGGTTGCTGAAGCTGCCATCTCAGCTGGTCCCTGAAATGCTCAGCTGGTGATAAATCTGGTGACTGGGCAGGCCAAGGAAGTATTGCCATCTGGGGGTGACATACCTGAGAAACCCTTCCTGTGTGTGGCCAAGCATTATCCTGCTGAAAAACACCAGTTGGAAGCCCTTCCATGAGAGGCAACACATGTGGCCACAGGATATCTTTTATATATCGCCGAGCCTTTAGTGTCCCTCGTATCACTACTAGGGGTGAACAACTGTCATATGCAATGACTCCCCAGATCATCACACAAAGCAGTTGAGGCAGCGTATCACTGCACAGCAAATCCAGATTGATGCTCTCACCACAAAGCCTCCATACTCAAACCCAAACCATCGACGGATCCCAAACAGAACCTGGATTCATCACTGAAAACAATACGGTTCCAGTCCATAGTAGTCCAGGTTCCGTGTTCAAGCCATCACTGCAAACAAAGGCAATGGGTGTCAATGGCTGACTGGTTTGAGCAGATAGAAAGGAAAAAATAACTCAAATAATAATAATAAAAAAAAAAAACTCTTATAACTACAATTCACACCAAAATTGGACAACAGAATATTGGAATATTAGAATATTATCTCATGAGTCTCGATGTTTGCTGCAACATTCATATGGAAGAATATTGGATAAACAACATGAAAGCAAGGATCCATTCTGCCTTGTATCAGTGGTTCAGCCTGGTGTTGGTCTAATGGTGTGAGGGATATTTTTTGGCACACTTTGGGCCCCTTAATAACAACTGAGTATCGTCTAAATGGCACAGCCTACCTGAATATTGTTGCTGACCATGTCCATCACTTTATGACCACAGTCAACCATCTTCTTATGTCGACTTCCACCAGGATAACATGCCATGTCACAAAGTTCAAATAATCTCAAACTGGTTTCTTGAACATGACATTGAGTTCACTGTACTCAAATGGCCTCCAAAGTCACCAGATCTCCATCCAATAGAGCATAAATCATGGACGTGCAGACGACGAATCTGCAGCAACTGTGTTATGCTATCATGTCAACGTTGAAAAAAATCTCTGAGCAATGTTTCCAGCACCTTGCTGAATCTGTGTCACAAAAAATTAAAGCAATTCTGAGGGCAAAAACAGGTCCAACCCTGTAATAGCAAGGTGTGCTTAATAAAGTGGTCAGTGAGTGTACACTGAGTAATGATAACAAACAAGAAACAGGGAAGAGGTATAAATGAGAGCAAGACCTAAGAACAGTAGACAGTAAACAAAGTGAAAGAATGAAACAAAACCCCGAAACAAAAGAAAACAAGTGGTGTTTATGGTATTGACTGTTTATTAAGCTTAATATATTAGTTTCAATTTGAAAATAGCTTATAGGTTTCACTCCACTCTAAGGGATTTCTTTCTAAAGAGCTTACAAGCATCTCAGTCTTTAGAAAGGCATGACTCTTAGCACTTCTAACTTGTGACAAAATACCTGCTAACGTCAACATTTTTCCATTACTAGTTAATTTCTTTCACTTCTTGTTTTTTTTCTATTTCTAAGTATATAACTTAGGTCATGAGAGAGAAGCTTCCTCCAAAAAAAGAAGGATAAAAAATACAGTACACACTTTTGTTTTGTTGTCCTACTCCAGATGTTCACATATTTATTTATTTACATTTAGTCAACGCCCTTATCCAGAGTGACTTACAACTGATACAATCTTACAATCCAAGCAAATGTGGGTTAACAGCCTTTCTCAAGGAACCAACAGTGGCAAGTCGACAGAAGTGGGACTATAGACCTTCTGGTCCATAGTGCATTATCTTGAACACTAGGCCACCACAACATTCACACTGACACTTCTCTTAGGTGTACACATTTCAAATTCCATTGTGAGAGTGCAAATAGCACAATGGCTCTGAATTTAAAGCTACATGATGGGACATACAGGGGTTAGACAGTGAAACTGAAACACCTGTCATTTTAGTGTGGGAGGTTTCATGGCTAAATTGGACCAGTCTGGTGGCCAATCTTCATTAATTGCACATTGCACCAGTAAGAGCAGAGTGTGAAGGTTCAATTAGCAGGGTAAGAGCACAGTTTTGCTCAAAATATTGCAATGCACACAACATTACCAGAGTTCAGATGATTTGATGAACATGAAAGTGAAGTTGAACATCTCCCATGGCCTGCACAGTCACCAGTTTATTAGTAAATAGTAAATATTATTTAGCCACTTTGGGGTGTTTTGGAGAAGCGAGTCAGGAAACGTTTTCCTCCACCAGCATCACGTAGTGACCTGGCCACTATCCTGCAAGAAGAATGACTTAAAATCCCTCTGACCACTGTGCAGGACTTGTATATGTCATTTCCAAGACAAATTGATGCCGTATTGGCCGCAAAAGGAGGCCCTACACCATACTAATAAATTATTGTGGTCTAAAATGACAGGTGTTTCAGTTTCATTGTCTAACCCCTGTATGTGATATAATTTACTGATGTATTGAATGCTTATGTTGTGGAATGGTGGGCTCAGCCAGGTGGAGCGGTCAGGGACCTTTCTGTATGGAGTATGTATGTCCTCCCCATGTCCTTATGGGTTTACTCCGGGTACTCTGGTTTCCTCCCACAGTACAAAGACGTGTTAATTGGTGTCTCTGACGTGCCCCTGGTGTTTGAGTGTGTGATTGTGTGTGTAATGCGATGGATGGCCCCCTGTCTAGGATTGTCCCTGCCTTGTGCCCTATGCCACCGGCTGGGCATCGGCTCTCCTGTGACCCTGTTCAGGATCAATTGGATAAGAAAGTGAATGAAAGAATGAATGCTCATGAGTTCCAGGATCAAAGACGAGAAAACAAAAACTGTGACTAATGATGTAAGCAGCAGAATAATGACTCAAAACACACATCAAACATTTGCAAGAACTATTTGAAGAGCAAAGAAAATCAGTGACTGTCATGGGTTTTCCTCCACAGTCACCTGACCTAAACCCAATTGAGCATTTTTGAGGTACAGGCACTTGAAGATGGAGAAAACCAAGCATTTACTTAAAATCATAAGGTGCTCCTTGGAATATTGTAAAATTCTGCTGGGATAACCTGAATCATCCAATTTTGTACGAACTCGTGGAGTCCAGCTCGAGCACATCTGTCATTATACCAGCAAAATGGGGAACACACCAAATACTAATCAATAATGAAATTTACCAAACGTTGCAACTTTTTACTCAAATTTTTATGCTGATTATATGACTAACAGTAATGACTTATATGACTTACATTCAATAAAAATGTAAAACAGAAGCATTTTCACTAGTAGCCTCAGACATTTGGCCTCCACTGTATATTTACACAATTCGGATTACATGAAGAGTTACAGAGGGATGAGCTTAGAGCAGTGCATTCAGATTCTCTTTAGTCATTTAAAAGTCATAAAATCACATTTACTCATTATAGAATACAGTGGTATCTCGGTTCTTGTCGTTAATTTGTTCCAAAAGGCAGAACCAGAGTAAATTTTTCCCATAAATAATTATTTAAAATCAATTAATCCGTTCCAGACCCACAGAAAATCCACACTGTGCTCCCTGATTTATGACGGTGATATGTTACAACAAATCCATCATAGATTAAATATATCATGAACCGATGAGTTTAACGAGTGTTTGGTGAAGCGATCTATACTGTATCACAGCAGAGATATGGAAGGGATACTATGATAAGTAATGATAAGTAAGTTAATGCTAAACACTTACATTACCCTCATGTAATTTAGTGAGTATTGGATTGAAAGTGAAAAGTAAGCACAACACTTGCTCTATTGATGAACTCCGAGCACTAGTATAGCTGCTAACTTAACTCTCGATTGGCTCTTATAAACTAACCTTTTTAGGACCCATGGAGACGTATTTGCACTAAGAATACAGTACTGTAGGTGTAAAAATAAAGAAAAAACACAATAAAAAATAGCGGATATCTTCTCTGAGGGCTATTATGAACCTGAATCACTGTGTACTGAATCATGACTCATGAATCATGAATCGATTTTTGGCTGAAACAAGTCACGTGGCTCGACTCATACAAGTGCATCGAGTACCGAGCAAAGGACGAGAACTGAGACAAATTTTTCTAGTCAAAATGGGTCAAGAACCAAATTCAGCGAGTTCCAAGGTGGTCGAGAACCAAGGTACCACTGTACCTACAAATACAATAGGGAACTTTGTTAGTAGGCCACTCCGTGGGGTTCTAGTGATGTCTAATGACTAAATATAACATTCACACAAAAATATGCCAGCCTTGGTGGTATTCGCAACGTTTGACACAGTAACATTATAGTAGCTTTATTCTGTATTTAACCAAAGCACAACTGTGAAGTTATTCTGATATGTCATCACTTTATTCTGCTGACTCAGAACCTTCTTCCACCAAGGGGGAGTCAAGAAAGCACAGTCCACTCAAAATAATGAATGCATTTAGGAAAATTTCATTACTGACAACAACTTTGACTTCCCCCTTTTCATGCTTAGTGGTTTCTGTCAGATGACTTCCTTCACATATGTGCTGAAGGAAATATTTTCATGATTGATAAAACCTCTTCCTGTGTGTTTATTCTGGTGAATTCTTGTGGTATATCAATCCATTCATCTTCACTAATTTTACAGCCCAAGACTGCTACAACTATATAACAGATAAGGTTGTTTGACACATCAAACGCCAATTTTTTTTATTCTCAAAACACATTTGAGCAGTGCAATGTTTAACAGTGCAGGAGGCTTGCCACATAAGCCACAATAGGTGGCATTACTGAGCGATAAACCAAAACAAACTGTATCAGCACACCAAAAAAGGAAAAAAGAATCTGCATTCATGTAACAAAATGTACATTTGTTTTGGTATTTTGCTGTTTGAGTAAAGAACCTGTCAGATATAATACTGCTTTTCTGGAACCATGTCAGCTTTCTCACCTATATTGTAACAAAAAATGTGAATACAGAACACAGCAAATGCTCTAAAATGCTACTAATCATATAAACATAAACTTAAATCAGTAGGGGTATTTATACTAAGGCATTTATAGTCAATCTTTAAAACAAAGACATATTTTTCCTTGGTCTGATATCTGATATGAAAGTCTAATCAGGATTCAAGAAGTTCCAGCTCACAGCCTTTCGCATGAATTCAGCTCACAGGAACTCTGGATTACTAGGAAGTCTGAATAAACAGGAACTATTCAATGACCTAGAGGCCATTCAAAGCAACGGCTACAGCTGCACATAGATTTCCCACACGCTATAAAATATTTGCTGTTACTTAGCAGTAAATAACTTTCAGAACAACTGCCTGTGTAATACTGTGAATTTACAATAAGAAAATCTAAAATAAAAACTACTGCAAACATTTCTGTACCCAGTGGCACTGGCAGGAATTTTGGGCACCGTGAATAAGTATTACACTGGGCCCCACCAAAATAAACAAACTATGTTCTAATGCATTTTTAGGGTCCTGTCAGTCACAGGCCCTTAAAATCATCCAAACTTCCCCCCATATGGTGCCCCTGACTGTAACTAATGTTTGGTATTTTCTATATTTTATTGAAATATGTTCATATCTTCAGTAACTGGCTTGTCCTGATCAGTGCATTATGTCTAACAGTAAAACCACTAAAACGTTTCAAATTCCAGTAACATTACCACAAATACATTTCAGCAACGCTCATTTGCCTGAATTGGTATTTTTGCCAAACTTCTAAACTCTTGTCCAGTGTATTTTCTATAACAGTAAATATCTGTATATTTTGTGCTTGGCTACTATAGCTGATTCATATTATAATCTTCATAAATAAGAAGTTAAGCGAGTTGATCTGGTGCAGCAGTGTTTTGCCTTTTTTGAGACATATTAGTTATAGATATGATATGGAGAACATCACTGCAAACCAACAGAAACACAATATGTTCAACTAAAATGCATCTAAATTGCACAAAAGTTGTTATCTCCCACATTTTATAAATATATAGACCAAAAAGTGAAGCGTTAGAAATATACATTTCAATTGGTTTCACAATAATGTTTACAAAATTAAAAAGGTACTTGACTGAAGTGCTACAGGTCTAAAGGGTCTCCACTTGCAAGCTTATTTCTTAAAACTATTTCTTTTGTTGAGTCCTTTATTCCATCTCCTCATACACTCGTTGATCACTTTATTTGTTTTCTCAGTTCCACTTACCGTATAGATACACTTTGTAGTTCTACAATTACAGACTGTAGTCCATTTGTTTCTCTACATACTCTGATAGTCCCTTTTACTCTGTTCTTTAATGGAAAAGAACCCCACAGGACCACCACAGATCAGGTACCATTTGGTTGGTGGATCATTCTCAGCACTGCAGTGACACTGATGTGGTGGTGGTGTGTTAGTGTGTATCCTATAGGCAGCATTCTGTGAGCAATGAGGAACAATTAGGGGATGACTCACACAAGCTGTGCAGCAACAGATGAGCTACTGCATCTGACTTTACATCTATAAGGTGGAACAATATGGGAGATGTCTACAGTAGGGTGCAAAGTGAGGGAACACAAAGTTTAAAAACTCCAGCAGCACTGCTGTGTCTGATCCACTCCTGTGAAGTCAGAGACAGCAGCTCATCTGTTGTTGCACAGTTGATCCTTCATCAGTACTCACAGGATGCTGGTGGCTGGACACTTTGGGTTGATGGACTATTTCCAGTCCAGCAGTGACACTTAGGTGTTCAAAAACTCCAGCAGCACTGCTGTGTCTAATCCACTTGTACCAGCACAACACACACTAAGACACCACCACCATGCCGGTGTCAATGCAGTGCTGAGAATGATCCACCACCCAAACAGTACCTGATATGTGGCGGTCCAGTGGAGGTCCTGACTATTAGCAACCAGAGTAAAGGGGACTAATAAAGTATGCAGAGAAACAGATGGACTACAGTCTGTAATTGTAGAACTACATTGTGCTTCTATATGGTGGCGGAACTGTTGAAACAAGGAGGTGTACCTAATAAAGTGGCGGTGAGTGGATATTCTCCCAACAGTCTTACATGAGGGGTGACATTTGACATTCCAAACAGCATACATCACTAGCCACAATGTACCCTCGTGACTATATTGTGGCTTAGAGTCATCTTTGACCTTCTATCGCATTCTCTCATTGTAATATGCACTTCTCTTTCTGGCTGCCATATTTCCTACGTCTCAGCTCCAGACCTCTTTCCAGCCGTTCGTCTTCTTCCAGTGCTCTGCATTAAATAAGAGGCATAGGGAAATTAGAATGATATCGATAATCAAAACAAGTCAGGCATCAACACACCTAGGATACACTATGTACCACGCATACAACAGAGGTTTGTTTGGGATAAACCGAGATTATAGTGAACAGAGCTTACCCTCTCTCTTTGGCATCCATGTCATGGACCAGTTCATCCCTCTGGTTTACAAGAGACACCAACTCCTGCAGGAGCAAATGCTCTCTGGTTTTATGGGCCTGGGTCTTCTGCCATTCTACAGAAAGTGAACAGAAAAGGCAAAGAAGGATCCATGAAACCAAACCTGAGAGGTGGAGCTTCAATATTACCACTCTGGTATGTCTGTAGTCTCACAAAATCTTTTATTGGTGTGGGTGTGTGCAAAAACGTATACTTTTGAGCGTGGTATTGTAATAGGATGCCACCACTGCAACAAGTCAGATCTCTAACTCACACTCTGATGGGTGAGTCTGGGTTTGGTGAATGCCAGGAAAACATTACCTGCCTGTCTGCATTGTGCAAACTGCATAGTTTGATGGAGGAGGGTTGTTTTCAGGGGTTTTTCTAGGTCCCTTAGTTCCAATGAAGGGAAATCTTAATGCGTCAACATTCTAGGACATTTGGGACAGCAGTTGGGGCGGTGTGTCGCTCCACAGCAAAGGCAGGACAGAAGCGCTCACGACGAGGCCTCCATACTTGAATCCCAAACAGAACCTGTATTCCTCACTAAAGACGATACAGTTCCATCCATAGAAGTCCAGATATCTCATCCACTGCAAACAAAGGTGACGATGGCTGGCTGTCAATGGCAGGACATGTAACGGGAGCCATGACAACAAATTCCCTTCTGCTAAGTGCCTGGAAAAAGTCCAGGAAGAGTCAGGGGTGTGTAGTGAAGGTGCCATCTGTGTCTGGATGGTGGACAACGAAACTGTGGGAGCTGCTCGTGCTTGTTAACAGATCAAACAATCCTCTCTACTGGTGGTTTGTCTGGACCATCTGGACTGGCCGTGTGTGCATGCCCTCACAAAACCACTGCTATCAACGCTTCCTAACAGCTAGGTCAGAATGGCCTAGATGGCGGGCAATTTCTCGAAGCAACCATCCTGCTTCTCTCAGAACCAATAATGCACCCCCTCTCAAGTCTGTCACCTAAGCAAATTGTCTTTGAGTGCGTTGTAGAGGCATCTCCAGCAGTCCATGATCTCCTACCAACAGGTACACTACCCAAAAGTAGCCTCTGAGAGACGTTTTACAATTGAGCGAGGGAAGCAATTTTACATCCTCTTGTGGCCACACCACACCTGTGATCATTCACATATCTTCCTGAGACAAAACTGCATGCCGGGTTTTGCAGCAATCTGACGTTTCTACCTTGGTAATTTATTTTTTTGGTCAATGACTATATATTCATACATATTGACACACGTATTTTGTCGCTTAAATTTGTACTGATTTGGGCAACTTTCTTGCCTTCTACAGCCATGAGATCTCCAAGTTCTTTCTTCAGCAGTTCAAATCTCCTCTCCAAATCCTGCTCCTCTTGCCTGTCAGAAAGACAGAAAGTTTGTTTATGATGTAAGAGCATTCATACCCTCATTTGAGAGTGTCATATGGAACATATGTTAAGTGGAAGATTGAATAAGGTGCTCTGTGTGAAATCTCACAGTAACTGGAGACGGTCCTGTCTCCTTATTAGGGCATTCTTCTTGTTAACAAGTGTGAACCACTCCTGAATCAATTTCTCTTCCTCCACTTGATCACTACCTACAAATAATAATTTCACAATCACTATGAAAAGCAATATTTACAGATGTTGACTGCTGATGGTGTAATCTAGTACAGATGTTCCCCGATTTACAATGGGATTACATTCAAACATACGCATCGTAATGTGACTGTATCGCAAACCGAGGAGTGTAATGGGGTTTCCATAGTGTAAGTACTTTAACATTGTTAATTACCGCATCAGTGTTTGTCACGTCACTCACGTGGTTCACATTGAATCGATGTAATGTGGATAAAACCTGGGCTCCTTGTGTTTCATATAAATCTGAAAGCAGTCTCTCATGTACTTTGGTTGGTGAGCAATAAGTTGATTAAAGTGGGACTTACTTTATAGACACCTTGTATATTGAGTATATTATAGCCAAGCCTACCATAAACATACTTACATTAACCTACAGTTGGGCAAACTCATTAACAAAAGGTCTATTTTATAATAAACTGCTAATTATCTAACGTAATTTATTGCATAATGTATGGAAAGTGAAAAACAAAAACAAAAACAAAATGGTTAGTCTGCAGGGTGCTGATGTTCAACTCAGTCAGCTGGCTGCTGTCCGGATGCCCAGCATCTGTGAGTGAGTATCATACTGCGTATCACTTGCCCGGGAAAGACTGAAATTTAAAATTGGGTTTCTACTGAACAAGTATTTATATATTATTGGATTCCCATCATAAAGTTGAAATATCGAAAACAGACCCATTATAATTCAAGAAGCTCCGGCAAGTGCTAACCTAGGAAAAAATCTGGTCAATTTTACCAGCCATGTGGTTTACCATAATACATTTGCTGCTACTGCAAATGTGAAACATTATGAGGAACTTAGTGAGAATGTGAATACAGAGAAAATAGAAAAAATTTTGCACTGTCTACTATTTTGTACTGTCTGGAAATGACTATGATACAGCTAGTATCTTAGCTAGTGCAGGAACATACTGCAAATTATTATCTCATTTATAACACGCTTACCAGACTCCATAAGTCTTCGTAGTCTCCTTTCCACAATGGCAGCCCTGTGATCTATCTGCTTCTGCTCAGCTTCCAGGGCCTGCATCTCACTCAGCACATACTGACTGACATCCTGTCCACACAAATATACACCCATCACCAGAAGGTTTTTAATTTGGTTCTTAAATATTTGTTGATAAATATTGTATAAATGCATACAGCCTTTTTGCTTTTGTAATCCCATTTATCTGTGATGTGATATATGAGTAACACTAAGGTTGTAAAATGTGTTACACCTTGCATAGTCAGTGTAATGAATGGCAGATACAGGCTTTGTTCGGACTGGCAGCTCAAATTTGGCTTAATCTGGAAAGGAATTTGTGCAATCCGAAGAGCTAAAAATCCCATGAAATCCATATTCCCCAAATCAGATTCAAACCACTTTTGTATGTAGATTCAATTCCAATCAGTACAGGATTTCGAGAAACGTGATTCACTCACTGATCTCTCCCACAGGACCAGCACAGATCAGGTACTATTTGGATGGTAGATCATTCTCAGCACTGCAGTGAAACTGATGTGCCGGTGGTGTGTTACTGTATGTTGTGCTGGTATGAGTGGATCAGAGTTTTGAAGCTGAGCCACAAACTAAGACGCAGCCTGGCAGAGAACACGATTTGGAAGTTGCCCCAAGTATGCTAGGTGCCACATAGGGCAAAGGTCCAAGCCTTACCTGCCCCACACTGAAGTTCTAGCAAATCAGGACAGGAAGACGCTAGAACCTGGACCATTCGCGGACAAGAAACCCCCGGGTCAAGGAGTGGACTCCTACACAAGCTCTGAGGGATTGAGTGGGGCCTCATGGAACATGGGAGCACGAGAGCACACCAAAGATGGCAAGGCTCAGAGGGAATGAGCTAGTTCAGAGTAGGGCTGGGCGGTACACCGATGTTAACTTCCCGTACAGTATGCATTTTTCATATACCTCCATACTGGTGCATAGCAGAAACACTGCTCTACAAATAGGCAGCATATTACATAATATTTTTTTCGCCGCTACGAGCACTGCTGAGCTCTGAGTAGAACGACATCAACGAACAGCATGCTGGTTAAAGCTCTCTAGCCAGGTAGCATAACATACACCACAGCCTAGAAGCAGTCTGTTACCAGCTGGGAAAGGCTCTGTCAGATTAAAGAACAGAACACAGAACTGGATTATAAAGTGAGATCGGCGATGCAAAAGAAGAACCCCATTATGCACGCAGCAACTCTCGAATCTGATTCAGAGTAATGATTAACCCACAGAATTCGGGGGACATCTTACCGGGAACTGAAGCAAAAATACATCAGCCAAAAATAGACATCTCTTTCTTTTAAGCTCTGTCTTTAAGACGTTGCAGATTGCACAATAAAATCTGTTTACATTCGGTAACTGTTTCATGCATTCAGATTTGTGTAATTTTGAGGGGTGAAGTAAACCTAATAATAATTAAAGCCTTCATTTTATATATATGTATAAAAAAGCCTGTTATCTCCACAACAAAAATTCAGTGATATACCAGGAAACCAGTAGAATCCTTAAAAATACCATGATACCAATTTTTGGCCATACTGTCCAGCCCTAGTTCAGAGCTTTGAGGGTAGCCACAATGCAGGGCTACCCATGGAGAATGCAGGACAGAGGTGGCTTCAAGAGAAGCAAAAGAATGTCCCCTGGCTGCATAGAACATTGCCAAAGGTGCAACAAGAACTACAATGTCTACCACCCCCACCCCCAGCAGCAGAAGATAAGAAGAGGAGGAGGATCATTACAACCACCACCTACAAGAAGCTTGAGGAGAGGGAGTGGGAGACAAGATCTCAAGAACAGGCCTGAAGAGGACATAGATCAGGATGTGTAATACAAGAGGCAGGACCAACAGGTGCCACCAGATCAAATGCAAATTGGATTACAGACTGAAAGTCCCAGGAAGCAACACAGATGGAAATTGCATTCCCGCTTCCACCAACGCCAAAGAGTGGAATGAATGGGACTGAAATTCAGCCATCCAAGATGATGGCTGATGGTCATCTGACACTGATTGATGAGAAATGTTTATTTAAATGCCCGTTATGACACATTTTGAGTGACACATTGACAACTGTAATAATGAGACTTTAGAAAATGCTAAGAAGCACATCTGAGCTACATGTGCATGATTTATAGATTGTTTGTACTGTGACCAACCAAATAGCAACCAGCCAGGTAGCAACCAAGTAGTACCAGCCAAGTCTCCACGGCAGCTACTTCAGACTCAAGGCCTCATGGGCACCCCCACTGGCCATCCAGTAAGTGGGAGATTAGCTAGCTGGTGAAAGGCAACAACAGGCCTAAAGGAAACTGTGCTCATGAAGCTGATTTCTGCTGAATGCTAATGCCCACTGTTGATGAAGCTGATGGCTTAATAAAAGAAGAATTAACAAAGATTTGCTTGCAACTTCCTCTGGGCTCAGGAAGCAAGGCCTATACAGAATAGAAATTTTTTTTTTGAGTAGACAGTAACACATCATGTCACGTGACCAAAAGCCCCTCCAATACAGATGTATACCTAATAAACTGATCTGTGAGAGTAATT
Organism: Ancistrus triradiatus; assembly: GCA_025084515.1. Lineage (NCBI taxonomy): Eukaryota > Metazoa > Chordata > Actinopteri > Siluriformes > Loricariidae > Ancistrus > Ancistrus triradiatus. The sequence goes on along the minus strand of JAJAGP010000461.1, from coordinate 335,772 downwards.
TAGTACGTGTAGTTTAATAAGTTGGACAAACTGACCTGGCTGTCTCTTGCTGTTCGTTCTTCATCACATTCCGCTAGAAACACAGACACACAACAAATATTACAACTTTCCAACCATTTTTGACAGCAGTGCTCATGTGTTTATAATATGAATTCCATCTAGCGCTGTAACTTCCTTAAAAATATCTGTCAAGTGTAGATAATACCAATGTTCTTTCAAAAAAATCAAGGTTAATTACAGGAAGCAACACAAAGGAATTACATAACTAAGCCTAAGTCTCTGTGTTCTATGTTTGCATGTTATTCCAAAATAACCTGGCATATGTAAAACAAGAAAGCAGACACTAATGCTACTAAAGATATACTCATTATACATTATACATCAGACATACTGTGTAACATGCTTACATGCTCCTGAAGATGATTTGGCTGCTCCACTGTCAGCATGGCCTGATGAACTCTGTATGAATGCAACAAACATGTTAACAAAGTAACTAAGTATGTCTTTTTGTCCTTCTCGTTTCCTTTTTTCATGTAATGTGACTAGAGAACAGGATCTCACAGCAAGATGGTCCTGGGTCCGATCCCAGGGTGGAGCAACCTGGGACTTTTCTGTGTGGAGTTTGCATGTCCTACCTGTGTCTGTGTCCAAAGACATGCATTAGGTTAACTGATTACAATAAACTGACCCCAATTGGTAGGCAACTGCAGTGTACTTTAGTAGGATATGTAGAGATGATAACAACTGTAGTGAAGTACACAAACTTTCCAGAGGAACAAGACGTTTCGGACGAAGGTCTTTCATCAACTGTGTGTCTTCAAAGTGCTTCTGAATATGTGGGAGGAGGGACCAGTTAATGTTTGAAGCTGTTGATGTTTAGATCATAACATTCATTCCATGGGGTTCAACACCACCTCTAAAATTACTAGCACAAAAGGATCTATGGTCATTACTCATTCTTCCTCACGCATCACTACAGGAGAAACTAAAAGAAAGCCTGCTGATCGATTTGTTGAACACCTTCGGACCATCAAAACTGGGAATTTGTCATTTCCAGTGGCAAGACATTTTAATACTAACAGACATTCCATCAATGATGTACAGTGGGGCAAAAAAGTATTTAGTCAGCCACTGATTGTGCAAGTTCTCCTACTTTGAAAGATGAGAGAGGTCTGTAATTTTCATCATAGCTACACTTCAACTATGAGACACAAAATGAGAAAAAAATCCAGGAAATCACATTGTAGGATTTTTGAAGAATTTAATTGTAAATTATTGGAAAATAAGTATTTGGTCAATAAATTTGGTTCAACTCAATACTTTGTAACATAACCTTTGTTGGCAATGACAGAGGTCAAACGTTTCCTGTAAGTCTTCACCAGGTTTGCACACACTGTAGCTGGTATTTTGGCCCATTCCTCCATGCAGATCTCCTCTAGAGCAGTGATGTTTTGGGGCAACACAGACTTTCAACTCCCTCCACAAATTTCTATGAGGTTGAGGTCTGGAGACTGGCTACCCCACTCCAGGACCTTGAAATGCTTTTTATGGTGCCACTCCTTCGTTGCCCAAGCAGCGTGTTTGGGATCATTGTCATGCTGGAATACCCAGCCAGGTTCCATCTTCAATGTTCTCACTGATGGAAGGAGGTTTTGGCTTAAAATCTCACGATACATGGCCCCTTCATTCTTCCCTTAACACGGATCAGTCGTCCTGTCCCCTGTGCAGAAAAACAGCCTGATGTTTCTACCTGAATGCTTCACAGTAGGTATGGTGCAGCTCAGCATTCTTCTTCCTCCAAACACAGCGAGTTGAGTTTTTACCAAAAAGTTCTATTTTGGTTTCATCTGACCACATGAAATTCTCCCAGTCCTCTTCTGGATCATCCTCTGGCAAACTTCAGATGAGCCTGGACATGTACTGGCTTAAGCACTGCAGGATCTGAGTCCCTCTCTGCGTAGTGTGTTACTGATGGTAGCCTTTGTTACTTTGGTCCCAGCTCTCTGGAGGTCATTCATCAGGTCCCTCCGTGTAGTTCTGGGATTTTTGCTCACCGTTCTCATGATCATTTTGACCCCACGGGATGAGATCTTACGTGGGGCCCCAGATCGAGGGAGATTATCAATGGTCTTATATGTCTTACAATTGCTCTCACAGTTGATTTATTCACAACAACCTGCTTGCCTATTGTAGATTCACTCTTCCCAGCGTGTTGCAGGTCTACAATTTTCTTCCTGGTTTTCTTCGACAGCTCTTTGGTCTTTGGTCGACAGCTCTTTGGTCCTCAGAAATGTTGTTTGTGCCATGATACACCTACACTGTATCATTTGTTTAACTGGGTTCTCTATATCTACTTAGGACTTAGAAAATTCTAAAGGGTTCACAAACTTTCAAGCACCACTGTAACCTTGAGTTTTTTGTCATTTTGTGTCTGTCGTTGAATATCCTGCCCCACCCAAGTGCCTGTTTCCGTTTTATATACAAAATCAGTCATTATCTACAGTTACATAACCTTTATCACATACTTGTAATTCCTTAGAATAAATCAGAATGTTCTTGGTGTCTGTGATTTTAAGTCATATATGTAAAACACTGCCCCACCAGCAACATGTGCGATGAGAAAATGCCAATAAATAATAGTACTTGTTTAGCATACACAGAAATACACACTGGGTGACTGTGTGGTTACTGTATTAGAGACACATGCCTTTTGATTGTAACTTCCCTATAAGGAGATTTGTTCATTTGTTTGTTTGTTTATTTGGTTTATTTAATGTTGCTTTCAGCATCAATGGCAAATTTTCGACAAGACACAAGGTTACTTCAAAACTAGTCATATGTATTCAGCTCGGGCCAATTTCGTGTAATCAATTAATCTAAAACATGTCTTTGTTACGTGGGAGAAAACCAGAGAACCCAGAGTTAACACATGCAAACACAGGGACGACAAGCAAACTCTACACAGTTCAAGAATGGGATTGAACCAATGATGCTGAGGCTGTGAGGCGACCATGCTAATTGCTGCGCCACTATGCCACCCTTATGGAAGTTAGATACATGACCCTGGAGTGCATGCACTCATAAAATCAAGTAAGAAAATTTTCTGTGGATCAGTTGCACCTTGAATCAATATTTGAATGGGAAAATCAAGCGTTCTGAGTGACTTCAAAGAGGCATGGTCATCGATGCTAGGCTAGTTAGGAAAAGTACCACAAGACCTGCCAACTTTGTGAGGTTGTCTCTTGCAGTAGTGTTGAGAGTATATCAAGAATGGTGCGATCGAGAAAAAACATACAGCAAAAGGGAATCCCGTGCAAGTAACCAACTTGTCGACGAAAGAATTCAAATAGGATGTCAAGAACAGTTCTGACAAACAAGCGAGACGTAGTCAAGCGAAATACACAGTGATTCAGGTTCACAATAGCCTTTGCTCAGTGAAGATCTCTGCTGTGCATATCGTGTTTTTCTTTACTTTTACATCTACAGCACTGTATTCTCAGTGCAAACAACTCTCCATGGATCCTAAAATGGTTAGTAAGAGCCAACCGAAAGGAAATTAGGAACTGAATCCTTCAGCACACAGGCTTCAGTTAGCTTAGCAGCTATGCTAGTGGCCTGAGTTCACCACTACAGTAAGTGTTTTGCTTTTACTTTTCACTTTCAATCCATTATTCCTTAAATTACATGAGATTTTTCAAAACTTTATTATACAATAAGCTTTGTGTTAATGATTTTGGCCAACTGTAAGTTAATGTAAGTGTTTTACACATTAACTTACTTATCATTATTTATAGGCTCCGCTATGATACAGTATAGACCGCTCTACCAAACACTTGTTAAACTCATCGGTTCATGATGCACCTAATTCACGATAGATTTGTCGGAACATATCCCCATCATAAATCAGGGAACACCTGTACAATACAACTCCATTAATGCATATGATGCCTTATACAGTTTGGATGTTCTGGTAGTCTGGAATGGACTCATTCAATGTACATTATTCCTTATGGGAAAAATTTACTTGGTACTCATCATTTCGATTCTCGACAAGCCTTCTGAAACGAATTAATGACGAGAACCGAAGTATGACTGTACAGGATACATGAATCCCATACGCTAATAGGGCAACACATTGTGGTAAAATTTTTACCTTTGAATTATGATAAATGCTTCCAATACCATTAGCCAATATCTCTTTCCATGAAGGCTCAAATTCCAGCATTAGGGTATGTAGCCAAGTGCAAGTGTTCATTACCTCTGCGCTACTCTGTTTCTCTGACATCTCCGCCTCCTCCAAAGAATCCCCTCTAAGCTGCGATCGGCGTTTCTTCACCAAATCGGCATCCTTGACATGAGAAAAACCCTTGGTGGAAGAAAGGTGAGTCCTTGGTGGGGCAACAGGCACTTGGCCTTTCCCTGAGCCTCCTGTCTGGCCAGCCACTTGAGGTCGCTTGGTTCGTGGTGGTGGCAAGAAAGTCCCACTGGTGTTTGAATTTTCTTTAGCCTCTTTGTCAGGAACATTCCCATTCGTCTCCTGTGTGATGTGACTGGTCTGAAGCCTTTCAGCACAATAACGAGCAGCAGCTTCTGGGTCTGTGTTCTGTATCTTTTCTCCCACAACATAACTAGACTCACTGCTGTTCTGTTCAATCTGTACCACACTAAGTTGCTGCCCAGTGAAGTGTGTTTGGATCTGGTTGAGGTAAGTCATAACAATGAGCCGGTCAGGGACAGCCTGCAGTACCATGTCAGAGGGCTCCAACAGTCTAGAGACGCCCAGCTCGGCAAAGCCGTCGAAAGCCTGTGAGAAATCATTGAAGCAGCAATAAAACAATATATAATCCTGTGTCAATAATAATCTTTAAAATGATTATAAACATCAGTTTCCATTGGGCTACAGTTGGTGTAAAACACTGGCCAATCACTTTATTATGACCACCTCCTTCTTTCTACACTCATTATCCATTTTCTACTTACCATATACAGTGGGGCAAAAAAGTATTTAGTCAGCCACTGATTGTGCAAGTTCTCCTACTTAGAAAGATGAGAGAGGTCTGTAATTTTCATCATAGGTACACTTCAACTATGAGAGACAAAATGAGAAAAAAAAATCCAGGAAATCACATTTTTTAAGAATTTTTGAAGAATTTAACTGTAAATCATGGTGGAAAATAAGTATATGGTCACCCACAAACAAGCAAGATTTCTGGCTTCACAATCAGTGGCTGACTAAAGACTTTTTTGCCCCACTGTAGATGCACTTTGTAGTTCTACAATTACAGACTGTAGTCCATCTGTTTCTCTACATAATTTGTTAGTCCCCTTTACTCTGTTCTCTAATAGTCAGGATCCCCACAGATCAGGTACTATTTGGGTGGTGGATCATTCTCAGCTCTGAAGTAACACTGATGTGGTGGTGTGTTAGTGTGTGTTGTACTAATATGAGTGGATTAAAAACAGCAGTGCTGCTGGAGTTTTTAAACACTCTGTTCCCTCACTGTGCACTCTATGAGGCATAGCTACCTTATTGCTCTACCCTGTAGATGTAAAGTCAGAGACAGTACCACCTCTGTTATTGCACAGTTTGTATTAGTCTTCCTCTAATCCTTCATCAGTGCTCACAGGATGCTGCTTACAGGATGCTGGTGGCTGGACATTTTTGGCTGGTGGACTATTTTCAGTCCCGCATGACACTGAGGTGTTTAAGAACTCCAGCAGCACTGCTGTGTCTGATCCACTCGTACCAGCACAACACATCAGTGTCACTGCAGTGCTGAGAATGATCCACCACTCAAATAGTACCTGATCTGTGGGGGTCCTGACCATTAGAGAACAGAGTAAAGGGGACTAAAAAGTATGTAGAGAAAGAGATGGACTACAGTCTGTAGTTGTAGAACTACATACATGGTAAGTGGAACTAATAAAATGGACAATGAGTGTAGAAACAAGGAGGTGGTCATAATAAAGTGATTGGACAGTGTATATAGTAATTCCTAAAAACGTAATGTACAATACTTTAACCTACCTTCTTGTTGTTCCGTTTGATATCATAAGGATCCAACATTTCATAAGTCCTAGATGTATGCAAAGACAATTACCATAATAAATCAAAATAAATATATGCACCTCTTAGATTTTCAGAATAATTACATATCAAGTCATATTACAGAAAAATCTAGTATTTCAGCTGGGTACTTACACTTTATCAGGGTGAAAATGATGGAGTATGGCACAGAAAGCCAGACCATTTCGCCAGGACGTGCTGAAGTTTGTGACTTTCACCCCCTTGTAGCCTCGTGTCACCTTTTGGCACCACTGTAGAAGAGACTGGCTAGAATCTACAAGATTTATCATCTAAAGGAAGGGAGACACAATATTACTGGGTTATAATTCAGGACTGACTGACTTTTAAAATGGCAGATTTGTATTATAAACAATAAAATTCTAAATACAGGTATTTAGAATTGTTTTAAAGGTTTAACGTCCATCCGATCAATGTTTGTTTGCTTTAAAGGCCGAGGTCTTAAAAACTGTAATAAATAATAACAGGAAATAAAAATCTGTCTTTTAACTCCTGACAATGCAGCCATAAACAGACTCAAAATGGCAAAGACACTCTACAGTGCTGCCCAACATATGATGCCACAGTATACAGTACTGTAGTGAAATCTGATTACCATATTGGCAGTGTATATTGGCAGTGTATTATTATTGTTTTGTTGCAATCCAGTACAGTGCATTTTGCTTTTTCTGCCGATCTGGTCACACATGCCAATCAACGCTGCAGATCCACAATCAAAGGGCGGGACTTAAGAGTTTAAGACAGGCAGAAGTCCATCATTCACTTGAAAGTCCACTACATTACCGTTCAAGCTTTTTTAGCTCATGTTTGGACTAGAGATTGCTTTTGTGGTTGATGTGTTTAGAGACTTTTTTGTGCAAGTTACTTGTATTTATATGGATGGCTTTTTGCTGATTATTTGTAACAACCTGTATATATTATGTGCATGTACCTGTCCTATTTGTTAGTAGTACATTTTGTTTGTACCACCACTACTTACATGTTATCTCACACCTATATAAACTACAGGGTGGGCCATTTATATGGATACACCTAAATAAAATGGGAATGGTTGGTGATATCAACTTCCTGTTTGTGGCACATTAGTATATGGGACGGGGGAAACTTTTCAAGATGGGCTTTTCAAGATGGGCTTTTCAAGATTGAAGTCGGCCATTTTGGATCCAACTTTATTATTTCCAATGGGAAGAGGGTCATGTAACACATCAAACTTATTGAGAATTTCACAAGAAACTTGTTTTAAAGGTTTTAACTTTATTCTTTCATGAGTTATTTACAAGTTTATGACCACTTATAATATGTGTAGAGCTGCCCATTGTGTTGGATTGTCAATGCAACCCTCTTCTCCCACTCTTGACACACTGATAGCAACACCACAGAAAAAATGCTAGCACAGGCTTCCAGTATCCGTTGTTTCAGATGCTGCACGTCTCGTATCTTCAAAGATACAGTATAGACCATTGCCTTCAGATGACCCCAAAGATAAAAGTCTAAGGTGATCAGATTGGGAAAGCATTTCTTCAGCGGTGTTACATGACCCTCTTCCCATTGGAAATAATAAAGTTGGATCCAAAATCGCCGACTTCAAAATGGCCACCATCGTCAACACCCATCTTGAAAAGTTTCCTCCCTCCCATATACTAATGTGCCACAAACAAAATTATCATTCGTTTCAATCACTCATCCATCACTTGTGTTTTCAGCAGTATCTCTGGTGCACTTACATATTGATTGCATGCAGTTTTCTTGTGAAAATACCCTTTATATTCACATTACAGTAGCCTAAAAAGACCACGTGACTATAGTAATGTCTGGTCAACGTCCTGTTTCACAGAACGTAAGGCGGATGTTAAACGTTGCAGATTTATAGTATTCACATACCTCATCCTTATGGGCTGTTTCATCAGTGTCAGGGAATGAAGCACTGAGACGTTTCTTTACTCGAGGTACTGGAACGGGTACACCTAAGGAATCTTCTGCTGTTTGTCTAAAAAACAAAGGAAAAAGAAACATGAAAAGTCTTAACCTGCAAACAGCTTTCATCACACATTTCATGGCTAGTTTTTGCAAACATTAGTAATAAACTGAAGCACAGAAGTTGGGTTACAGTTGCTCCAGATTAAATGAAATACAAATCCCAAAAGCGTAATACATCGGTTATGTCAGTTGATGTTCTAATGATAGCATTTACCCACACAATTACTGCATTAGTCTGTCTTTCTTAACTTACCTCTTTAAATCTAAGGCATCTAAAGATACAGGGCCCAAACTGGCCTTCTCTTCTGCTTTTCCCTTCTCAACATGTTTCACAATTGTTTCTATATCTTGATTTCCCTTACTGGATCTTTCCTCTTGCCTTTGGTTTTCACCCATATTTTCAATAACATGGATTGCTGTCTCTGTTTCAGATTTAGCCTTTTCGTCTGTATCCATGACAGCTTCTACAACCTGCTGTCTGATGACTTCAGAAAGGTCAGCCTCTGGACCAGTTGTATCCTTCCTTACAGTTGCTAACAGGTTATCAGCATAGTCTATAGGCATTGGTTTAGGACACTTGACATCACCTTCTGAGTCCTTTTGTGAACTAGACAATGAAGACTCATCTCTCATTGATACAAGAGGCTTGTTTTCAGTTGGGCTCACCAAAGAGTAAGCTTCAGAAGTGTTCTCACATGAAAATGTAGCACTGAGGCGCTTCTTTGAGCGAGGAACTGGAACAGGTTGATGTATTTCTTTTTGATCACAAGTTAGGACTTGAACAGGTAAATCTGAGTAATTCCCTTGAGGGTCCTGTCTGTCTGTTGCATCTGTTTCATAGGGTGAAACCGAAACAGTTGGAATGTCGTCATTAAATGAACCACTGAAACGCTTCCTCACACGTGGCACTGGAATTTCTGTGTTCTTGACTTGATCTTTAGACAACTCTTTCGATTCAGATTCGGTTTGTTCTGTCTCCCTTTTGAATTGCTGCTCTTTGCCAGCCTGTTTTATACATTCCTCAAGAGACAAAGATTCTTGTTCTGGGTGTTTGTTATGTCCTAATGTTTTAATATCATCAGGGCTTATTTTTATCTCTGTGTTACCACTTTTAAAGATATCATCTGTAAAACAAGCACTAAGTCGCTTCTTGACCCGAGGATTTGGAACAGGTAAATCAGCACCACTTTGCACAATGGTTTTAGCAACAGTATCTTCCCCTGCAGTTGCTGGAGGGCATTTTAAAGATGTGACCAAACTTCCAGCTTTATCTACCTTTGTCTCAGTCATAGATTCAAGAAACCCTGCCTGTACGTTCTGTGACACATTTGATACATAGTCTGTCTTTTTAATAGCTGAGCCGCTTTGAATCTGAGATATCCCTTCCAATGACTTTTCACTCAGGTTACTGTTGATCTTTCTGCCAGCTGAAACATTTGCTGAACCGCAATAAGGCGTGACGGGTTCTAGGTCATCAGTGGCAGCTGTCCAAAGAGGTTCATGAAGGTAAGGTGATGTCTTAGTGTCCTGTAGTGGTAGTGACTTATTGAATGGTAAAACACTCTGAACTTCAGCATGTTTTTGTGGAGACAGAGATAAGTCCTTCTCCAGAGGCTTGGTACTTGCAGGTTGGTTGAATACAGAGACCTCTTGAGCCCTACGATTGTGGGTCCTTAAGAACAAGAACACAAATCACTGTTTTAACAAGCTGACAATCAATGAACATGCACCTTACGTATGATTTTCAGAACACCCTCATTATACACCATTAAACCTGTATCCAAGCTCCAAACCACTCACCAAAAAAACAAACTACACTGTTATTTAGTCAAAAATGAAATCCGCAAGCATTAAGCATTAAGCACGTCACTGATGGATTTTTGTTGACATCATGCATAAAAAACACAGAACACCTCAACTCCAAGCATTACAGAAAAAAACAAACAACATAATTGTCAACCTTAAGCATGAAAGAAAATACAAACAGGAACTATGCGTAATATCTAAATGCCACATCTGAATGCCTCTGAGACAAGTCACTGCAAAACTGCTTCAGGACAAGCTTTGTGATGCAAAAACACAACAAATTTATTTCAATTAAGTCATGCTGCCACTCCAGGTACTGTACCTGAATCCAACACACTTACCCTTTCTCTATCAAGAATGTTCCTAAATCTTCCTTGAATTGGTTATTTAAAAGCTCACCATCATTATCATCAAGCTCAGACTGTTTTCCTTTAAGTGTTGTTTTGCTATCTTGAACTAAATTGCCCTGGATTGTTTCATCTTCCACTTTCATCTCTTCTAGGTCTGCCTCAGTTAAAGGAGGCCACTTCTTCATCAAGCTGTATTCTCCTTCTTCGGAAAGCCAGTTTTCAGCATCTTTACAAGACAAATACGTCTCAGATCGACTGTCAACCAAGCGGCACATGTACGGCTCAACACTTGAAGGGAAGTCAAAATGAGGGACAGAAGCTGAAACGGGTAATGCTTTCTGTAGGGTTGACCCCTCAGGACGCTCTCTGGGCTTGACTCTAGCGTTGCTTTCCGAATCCATTCCGAATGTATCTGTTCCAAATGTAGAGGGCTGCAACATTGCAGCAACTGTCTCAAAACTGAAAAAGGACAGCTTTCAGTGGATTATAAAATAACAATAGTAATAACATTGTTTAAAACTAGACTCCTTTGCTGTAATAGCTAACTTTAACAGATGAAATATGCTTGAAGTTATACAGTAAATTAAACTTCAAAACACCAATATGTTCCTGTACAACACAAATTGGAGGGTTTAAAAATTTGTTACAATCAATAGACATTCTTAAAAACTGCAACACACAATGAGGTTTGCAGTGCCCAGAATTCATGTGCAGTTATAAGCTAATTGATTCTGAAGGTTGCCCTTCAGAAATCAAATTGCTCTTCAACAGGAACTCACATTAATTAATTTAACATGCCTGTCTTTGGACTGTGGGAGGAAACCAGAGTAACCGAAGGAAACCCACGTGAACACGGGGAGGACATGCAGATTCCACACAGAAAGGACCCAGACCACCACATCTGAGGATTGAGTCTAGGACCTTCTCGCTGTGAGGCGTCGGTGCTACCCACTGAGCCACCATGCCGCCCTCAACAGGAACTGGTTTTTAAAAAACTAATGACCAATGGTTTGTACGAATAATATTTTGTCCTGCAAAAATGTTAACTGACATAAGAAGGTTACAGGAATGCCTAATCTATCATATATTACGAAATATGTTGTAAGTATGTGCCACATCCTTCTGCATCTGATCATTCACTTCTTGCTTACCCTTTGTGAAAGACACCAACAATAGAATGAACAAGACCAGAAGATCTGTCTTTTTCTATAACAGTATCCTCTGCTTCTAGCACTTCCCAACCAGATGTTATATCTTTCTCTGATGGGTCAGTGTTGCTGTGGGCTTTGCTTGGAGATTTCTGCTTCACGCTCTGTTCTTCTGGAAAGTGTTCTTCTTGGTGAAGACTTCTGCTGAGGGGTAGATGTCTTGAGAACACTGAATATAGTAGCTGGAGTCCAATGCAGTAGTCGTGCTTTATACAGTTTTCTTAACACATGCTTCCAATGTCAAATACAATTATTTCCAAACCTGAAATACATGTCTGTTCCATATACAGAACTTAAAATAATAAAGACAATGACTAAAGCACAACATGCAAACTAAAAGGTAAATAAACTATAAAAACAAAACAGAAAATGAACGGATGAGTGCATGAGATTTCCCAAACTCAGATCCGTTACTTGGAGCAATCCATGCTACAAGGCCATGCAAACTCACCCTTTACAAGTGGAAATCTCTTCTGACTTTTCTATCACTATGAATTTATATTTGAAAAGACAGGGTAGTTATGTACACTTTGCTGCTAAACACTGCAGTATAAAACACACCACGCTCTGAACATATGGCTTACCAGATCCACTGGCATCCACTGTTAGATCACTCTCTGCTTCTGTATACTTAGTTACACACTGTGTAGTTTTTGACTGGGTCTCGGTGTGACTGGTCGTTGGTGTTTCATACAAACTGCTTTGTACTGAATCATGATGAGATGTAGTCACTGAAGGGAATCCAGGAATTCTTGCCACAGTTGGGCAACAAGACATCAAGGAAGATACATATAATTCAGCTTCAATTGCAGGGGTATAATTAAGTATGACAAGTGTTTTTGTCATCAAAGGCATTTCCAAAAACAGTGGTTGGTAAGACATCACTCTGTCACCTTGAGCTACTTGTTTTGTAGATGCCATTCCTGGTGTACTTGATTCATAGGGACAAGTTTGTAAGATGGTATTCATTGCATACGTTAAGTTGTTTGCAGTTGGAAATCCAGGAAACCTAGCCCTAGCTGGACAAGTTGGAGCAAGTAGTACATTTTCTGCATATTTTTCATGACATTTGCGTACACTGGAAATCCAAACTGATTTCTCTTTCATAGGTTTAACCCATACTGGCTTCTTTGGAACTAACCATGATGACTCCAATGAGGTGACTGATTTTAGTGAAGAGAAGCCTGGAGCAAGAGCAATCCCTGGGCAAGCATTCATCATACTTATTATATTTGGCTCTTGTCGTAAATAGAATGAGCCCACTTTGACAAAAGGTACGGATGGAAAACCAGGCATGTGAGCTTCTCTTGGGCAGCTTGGCACCAAAGCAGCCATTCTCTTCATACTGTAATTGTCTTGTTCACACAGTGAGTCCAAAGGACATTGTACAGCGAATGGCATTGTTTTCTGTGATTTCTTCCACAAAACCTTTTCCTCAAGAAACCAAGCTTGCGTGTGTATTCTTTCTCTTGACTGAAACCCAATAATTCTTGTAGTCTTTGGAATACATGTCTGAAGATTCACCATATTTGGAGAAACTCTGCACTTTGGTGCACATGGGAATCCTGGTTTTGCCAGTGGTGGACAGGTTGGAGCCAAGGCAAACATATCTTTCATTATATTCCGGCTCTCTGCTACAGTATCGCTAATAACAAACAACTTTTGCTCTGGTACACTGCAACACACCTGTCCTCTTTCAGCTAACCAGTCTACATCAATTGTGTCCTTTACAGAAGGAAATCCAGCAATGTTAGTTCTTTCTGGGCAGGAATAGAGGATATTTTCCATTTTGGGTTCTGGTACAGACGGAAAACCAGGAATGCAGACCTTTGATGAACAAGTTGGGACCATTTTAGTCATCCTTTCAGGGTTTGTTGTGTTCTCTTTGGCTTTAGTTATAAGTACAGTAGGATGCTTAGTTTGTGTATGCAATAGAAGAGTTTGTGTGGTTCGCCAGTCTGATGCTCTAGACATCTGAATGCTCTGGCATCCAGCTGTATGAGACAGCATAGGGCAAGTGGGACGAATGTTTTGCATGCTTGGCCCCTGGCATTTAGGCCACTGTGCAGATGGACAACCTGGAATAAGTGCTGCAAATGGACAGCTTGGTAATAAAGCCATACTGTTTCTTACATCCTCTATAGACATAACAGCTGCTTTAATGTCAACTGTCCTTTCTAATGGTGAATGTGGCACTTTTAAATTAACTACACCATTATGGGCCCACTCCAAATCTTTAGAATCATGTTTAGATGGACATCCAGGAATTCTTGAGGTCACTGGACAGAACGGAAGCAGATCTGACATTTTTGGTACCACTTGGACTAGTACTTCGAATTTGGTCGCACTGTCTTTACTATCTTCATTAAGACGCTCCTCAGGTGTGCTCCTCAAAGTTTGTTCAGCAGCTGTAAATACTGTTGAGGAAAGTGAAGAAGAAGTTTCTATAGTAGGCTCTTGCCATAGGTTTACATCTCTTTCTTTGTAGCATGGTATAGATGGGAAACCAGGAACCAGTGCCGTCTTTGGACATGTTGGAACAATGGCTATCATATTGGAAATCTCAGTATACTGAACTGATTTATTTAAGACCAAGATCCGTTTTTCGTTTAGCTGCTGCTCCCAAAAATATCCTTTCATGTCCAGCCACTCTACATGAGGCTTGTCCTGCTGAAATGGAGAGCTTGAAGGTATACCAGCCACTCTGGATTTCTCTGGGCAAGATCTGCGTATTGAGGATATTTTCAATTCCTTGGGACTCTTGGCTGAGGGAAAACCCAAAATGCATGATTTATTGGGACATGAGTAAGCCAGAGATGTCATGTTTCCAATATTTGTTGTTCCACATTGAGATATCCCCGTGTACTGTGTAAAGAGAACAGGTTCTGCCAGTTTTGGTTCTATTGTCGCTCTCCATAAAACACTTTCATTTATGGACCAGTCTGTTCCATAAGGTGCAATAGTGTTATTCTTTCCTGTAGACGGGAATCCAGGAACTCTAGAAACTGTTGGACATGATGGAATGAGATCTGCCATGCTTGGAGTCCAGACACCCTCCAGTTTCTCTGGCCCACCATCACATATGGAAGATGCTCTGTTCTCTGTGTCTTCCAATGTCTCTTTTTCATCCTCATGTCTGTATGTAAGTTGTTCTAGACTTTGTTTCAGATCCCCAACTATACTCTCATCACCAGCAGAGTTTTCTGTGAGTTTATCATCTGTATTTTGGATCTCAGCATCCAAACATTCAGTTCTAAAAAAATAAAAAATCTCAGGTAAAGTTTAAAGAAACAAAATTCCAGTACACAACATAAATACCATATATAATGGTAATACAATTGCACAAAGCAAATCATCCACAAAACACGACATGCACATAGAAAGGGGTAATCAAACTTTTTCAGTACTCTTTCCTTCTCAAGCGGTCATTTATGGTCTGATTTCCCTTCACTTAGTGTCCGATTTAAACAGATTTTATACATGTAATCAGCCATGCTATGCATCCAACAAGGTGAATAACGTCTTCAACGCACTTTACCAAAGCACTGAACCAAGTTACACTGCACACTGCACACAGTTTGCTACAAGCCTAACTCACCTCTCCCTGGCAGTCAGTAACAGTGGCATATCTAGAGGTTGGGAGTGCCACATTCTGCAGTGTATTTTCCTGAACACAAGATGTATTACAATTATGTTGTGCACCGTCTACTGACTGCAGGGTGAGAAATTATGTTTTCTAGGTATAAATGTGACCTTAAACTTACCCACACTCCAGAATTCCTTTTTCTCCCTCCACACTTCTTGCCCATAAATCCATATTCTCTTTGGTCTCCTCCAGAGAACCAGAGTCCAATTCATTTACAAAGCCAGGAGTCGTATCATTCAGAACTGAACTCACTGTATTTTGCATAGGTGTATTTTCAGCAACGCTTGCACAAGAGGGCAATGCACTGGAAACCATGCGATTTTCTGTTACAACTTGTGGTACTGAAGGGAAGCCAGGGGTTTTTACTGTTCTTGGGCATGATGCTGTCAATAAATACATGCTTTTTCTGTTCTCCTTGTCATCCGTAAGTTCATACTGAGGTGGATATGACATTTCAGTCCTTGTTTTATTGATCCATATTGGCTCAGTGACCACTGACCACTCATTAGAAGAATATTCAGTATTGAGCACAGACGGTATCCCAAGGACAGTAGAAGTTTTTGAACAAGATGTCAGCATTTTTACCATAGAGTGTGAGTGCTCTTCATTCTGCATTGGTACAGATGGGAAACCTGGAGCATGTGCTTGTCTGGGACAGGTTGGCACTAAGGCTACCATTGTATTTGTAAAGTCAACGTTTTCGTTGGATGCACCCATTACTTGAGGTAACACAATACACAAGTCTGGCTTTCTCAACTTTGCCAGTTTAATTAAGAGACTGCCTTTGTATCCCCATTGCTGAATATCCTGATCTGTCTGATTAACTGTTATAGATGGTAATCCTAAAATTTTCGAGTTAGAAGGGCACGATGGTAACATATCTATAACACTTGGCTGTTTCTGGGGTCTAGGCTTTGGAGCAGATGGGAATCCAGGAATCCTTGAATTGACTGCAGAAGAGGGTCGCATAAGCATCATGTATTTGGCTGCTTCTGGATTACTCTCAGATGTAAGAACAATGCATGGCTCACTTTTTCTTACTTGTTTTTCCAACAAAACTACATAATCCATGTGATTGTATTTATCTTCAAACTCACAGAAGATTGATGGCGAGCCAAAAATCCTTGACGTTGTGGGACAAGTCGGGAGAAGATTGGCCATATCAGGGACTTTGTTGTATGGTGCAGATGGAAAACCAGGAGAAAGCGCAGATCTTGGGCACGATGGTGTCAGTAACATCATATTTCTCACTATTCTGCTGTCATTATATATCCTTCCAGGGTCTTTAATAAGTTTTATCTGACCCTCCTTATTTGGCAATGCAAGTATTGGTGTCTTGACAGAGGGCCAGTGTGGGACATCTTGTTGTATATCGAGAAACGCCTTTAGAGGGATTCCTGCAATTCTGGAACATTTAGGGCAAGCTGGTAACATATTTGTGATTCTTGGAGGCACTTGTGGCTTGGTCCTTGGGGCAGATGGAAATCCAGGGACTCTAGATTCTGTTGAGCAGGATGGTCTTATATGAATCATTACATTAGACATATCAGAAATCTCTGTAAATGTGTTCAGGACCAGCAGTGTTATTTTCTTCTGTTTCACTTCCCATAACAGCATGTTTTTATTGGGCCAGCTTTTGGGTCTTGAGATACTGACTGGCAGTTTGGAAGGTAAGCCATGAATTCTTGAGGCTTTGGGACAAGTTGGAAGGAAATTAGCCATGCTTGGTATGTCCTTAGTATAAAATGGCACAAAAGGAAATCCTGGAATACTGGCAGATCTTGAACAAGTTGCCCTCATTGAAATCATTTCTTGCACTGTTTTCATATCCTGATACTGTGTTCCTGGATAATGTATACATATGACTGGTTTCTGTTTATGTGGCATTACAACTATTGACCAGTCAGGTGATTGCAATTTGATAGATTTACCTGGTAAATATAATGATGGCAAGCCAGGTAAAAGTGCAGCTTTTGGACAGGATGGAAGTATGTTGACCATACATGGCATTTTGTAATTCTGGGAATTCTCAAAGTTTGATTTCTTAGCAGAAGCAATATTTTCAGCAGTAGTACTTGGAAGCTCAATATTGTGTGCGTCTTGATATGCTGTTTCCTGAGTTCTCACTGCAGTTATACTTTTTTCATTGTTCTTTTCCCACAATAGATGTTCACCTGCAGGCCTCCATTCATTTTCATCTGTTTTAATATCCAGCCCGGATGAAAACTGAGGAATATGTGATGCTTTTGCACAGGATGGAGAAGGGACTATCACAGTTGACTCAGTATCAGCTGGTCTTGTTTTTGCTTTATGCAGTTGTGCAAACTGTGGAATGTGCACGTCATCTGAACATCCTGACACATCCACAATTTTGTTTTCAACTTCATCCTTGTCATTTGTTCTGTGGTAGTTCACAGGAAGCCTAGATACCTCTTGGTGGTTCCTATTGGATATGTTCATAGGTAACATTTCATCTTGATTCTGAACTGTATCAAGGTCTGATGTGGAGGGCGACCAAAGGGAACTGGATGTTCTTGGGCATAAGGGCACAGATGTAGCCATGCTTTTGGCTCTGAGGGACAGGTAGACCAGAACTCAAGTTAAAGACATGGATTTAAGTACAATAAGCAACTGTGCATATCTACACAGATGACAATGTATGTATGCTTTAACTGATTCAGTACAAATTTGCACAGTTATAATTATACACTGATCAGCCAGAACATAAAACACTTTCCTAATATTGTGTGGGCCCCCCTCAAGGCTCTGGCCCATCAAAGGATTTCTTCAGGTCCTTCCACAACATTTCAATTGGATTAAGGTAAGGACTTTGACTTGGCCATTCCAAAACTTTATTATTTTTTAACCATTAACTTTATTCTCCTTTAACCATTCTTTGGTAGAACAACTTGTGTGCTTAGGGTCATTGTCTTGCTGCATGACCCACCTTCTCTTGAGATTCAGTTCATGGACAGATGTCCTGATATTTTCCTTTAGAATTCTCTGATATAAGTCAGAATACACTGTTCTATCAATGATGGCAAGCCATCCTGGCCCAGATGCAGCAAAACAGGCCCAAACCATGATACTACCACCACCATATGGGATAAGGTTCTTAAGCTGGAATGCAGTGTTTTCCTTTCTCCAAACCATAACTGATGTTGGACTCATGAACATTAACATTAGCCAATGTGAGCCATTAGCCTTCAGTTGCTTAGAAATTACCCCAGGGTCCTTTGTGACCTCACCAACTATTACACGCCTTGCTCATGGAGTGATCTTTGTTGGTCAACCACTCCTGGGGAGGGTAACAATGGTCTTGAATTTCCTACATTTGTACACAATCTGTATCTGTCTGACTGTGGATTGGTGGAGTCCAAACCCTTTAGAAATGGTTTTGTAACCTTTTCCAGCCTGATGAGCATCAACAACTCTTTTCTGAGCTCCTCAGAAATCTCTTTTGTTCCTGCCATGATACACTTCCACAAACATGATACAACTTCCCACTCAAATCTGATTGTCATCCCATTGATTGAAAACACCTGACTCTATTTTCACCTTCAAATTAACGACTAATCCTAGAGGTTCACATAGTTTTGCCACTCACTAATATGTAATATTGGATCATTTTCCTCAATAAATAAATGATCAAGTATAATATTTTTGTCTCATTTGTTTAACTGCCTTCTCTTTATCTACTTTTAGGACTTGTGTGAAAATCTCATGATATTTCAGGTCATATTTATGCAGAAATACAGAAAATTCCAATGGGTTCACAAACTTTCAAGCACCACTGTAGATGTATAGTAATATTTCAGGGTTGGTGTGGAGGTGGGGTGGTGGAATGATTATATTAATACATGGGGAACATGGAGGCAGGGACAAAACATTTCACTGGTTTTAATGTTACTTATATTTAGTCATTTAGAAGATACCTGCATCCAGACTAACTTGCAACTGATACAATCTTACAGTCTAAGCAATTAAGGCCTTGCTCAAGAACCCAACAGTGGCAGCTTAGCAGAGATAGGATTGGAATCCTGGACCTTCTGGTCCACAGTCCAGTACCTTCAGCACTAAGCCACCACAGTCATATGGCGCAGGCCTTATGGCTGATCAGTGTATAACTATATGTGAAAAAGCACTGCAATATCATGCAACACTTACCCCTGATCCATCTTAGTCTTCCCTGGGCTAATTGTCAATTCTGTCACAAGATTTATGTCTTGCTCTTTTATAACTGGTTTGGTATACGTTTGCTCAATTTGCAGCTTAAGATTCCTGTCTTTATCTGGAATCTCCCTTTCACATGGCTGTGCATCTGTTGATTCTTTTAACGGGCTGCATTTGATGTCAGCCAGTAGAGAAACAGACTCTGTGACATTGACAGATGTCTCAGTAGTTTGACGGACTGTATTGGTAGATATTTCCTCAGCAACACCCATGTCTGATTTAGCCAACTCTAATGTATTGACTTTTAAGGCATCAGGACCTTTGGGGCTACATGGCAGTAGAGAGGCCATGCTCTCAGGTCTGGGAAGAAAAAACATTAGCAGTAGCTAAAACATTATACAGTTGCACAACTTTTCCCACTTAAAACAAATTATCAGTAGTAATGATTTGTAACAGCCATGGAATAATGATTTAATGTTCATTAAATCATCAATTTCAATCAGTTAGTCTTGTGTTTGCATGAAACAAAAACAAAACCTGTAAACCTTGTGATGACTGACAAGTAATAAGCAGGTTTACAACAGCACAATGTCTTGCCAGATTGGGCAAACTATCTTCAATGCAACAGAACTGTTATATTTAGGTGGTCAGCCAATGGTAGAAAGTTAGTATGTGCAGCAAAAGAAGCTAGGTAGTTTAACTTAATCTATATAAGGTAAAGGTATAATGCATGCAGGAAACAAGAGACAAATGAGCATAAGGGTGCATTAATTTGTAAATTTTATATACTATAATTGTATCCTTAATTTATCTATTTTGGCTAACTATCTTGAACACACATAAATCCTGAAAAGACTCTGTGTGTAGTTTTGAGAAAAGAAAAAACACATTTTCAACCTTTGTATATTTTGTGTGCTATTGTGCTAATATATCATGAATGAGTAGAAAAAAAGAACAATTGGGACATATTGTTTAGGTTGTGCTGAAAAAACAATACACTTGCAAACATTAAAAGCTTTATATAGGCAAAATTGAAAATTTATATTTAAATTTAATTTATTGAAAATTAAAAAATATATATACACATTCAGCAGAAACCGTATTTTGAATCTTGATTTTTCTCTGGGTAAACAATACACAGTATTGGTACAGTGGTGTGAAAAAGTGTTTGCCCCCTTCCTGATTTCCTATTTTTTTGCATGTTTGTCAGACTTAAGTGTTTCGGAACATCAAACTAATTTAAATATTAATTAAAGACAACACAAGTAAACACAAAATGCAGTTTTTAAATGAAGATGTTTATTATTAACGGAGAAAAAAATCCAAACCTACATGGCCCTGTGTGAAAAAGTGATTGATCCCTAAACCTAATAACTGGTTGGGTCACCCTTAGCAGCAACAACTGCAACCAAGCATTTGTGATAACCAGCAATGAGTCTTTTACAGCGTTGTGGAGGAATTTTGGGCACTCATCTTTGCAGAATTGTTGTAATTCAGCCACATTGGAGGGTTTTCGAGCATGAACAGCCTTTTTAAGGTCATGCCACAGCATCTCAGTAGGATTCAGGTCAGGACTTTGACTAGGCCACTCCAAAGTCTTCATTTTGTTTTTCTTCAGCCATTCAGAGGTGGACTTGCTGGTGAGTTTTGGATCATTGTCCTGCTGCAGAACCCAAGTTCGTTTCAGCTTGAGGTCACGGACAGATGGCCGGACATTGTCCTTCAGGATTTTTTGGTAGACAGCAGAATTCATAGTTCCAGTTATCACAGCAGATTTTCAAAATCCTGAAGCAGCAAAACAGCCCCAGACCATCACACTACCACCACCATATTTTGCTGCTGGTATAATGTTCTTTTTCTGAAATGCTGTGTTACTTTTACACCACATATAATGGGACACACACCTTCCAAAGAATTCAACTTTTGTCTCATCAGTCCACAGAATGTTTTACCAAACGTCTTGGGGATCATCAAGATGTGTTCTGGGAAAATTGAGACGAGCTTTAATGTTCTTTTTGCTCAGCAGTGGTTTTCATCTTGGAACTCTGCCATGCAGGCCATTTTTGCCCAGTCTCTTTCTTATGGTGGAGGCATGAACACTGACCTTACCTGAGGCAAGTGAGGCCTGCAGTTCTTTGGATGTTGTTGTGCCCTCTTGGATGAGTCATCGCTGCGCTCTTGGGGTAATTTTGGTCGACCGCCCACTCCTGGGAAGGTTCACCACTGTTCTATGACTTCACCATTTGCGGATAATGGCTCTCACTAAGATTCGCTGGAGTCCCAAAACTTTAGATTTGGCTTTATAACCCTTTCCAGACCAATAGATTTCAATTACTTTCTTTCTCAATTGTTCCTGAATTTCTTTGGATCTCAGCATGATGTGTAGCTTTTAAGGATCTTTACATGTACTTCACTTTGTCAGGCAGGTCCTATTTAAGTGATGTCCTGATTGAGAACAGGTGTGGCAATAATCAGGCCTGAGTGTGGCTAGAGACAGTGAACTCAGGAGTGATAAACCATAGTTAAGTTATGTTTTAACAAGAGGCAGTCACTTTTTCACACATGGCCATGTAGGTTTGGATTTTTTTCTCCCTTAATAATAAACACCTTCATTTAAAAACTGCATTTTGTGTTTACTTGTGTTGTCTTGTTAAATATTGACTAATATTTAAATTGGTCTGATGTTCCGAAACACTTAAGTGTGACAAACATGCAAAAAAACAGGAAATCAGGAAGGGGGCAAACACTTTTTCACACCACTGTAAATACTATGCTGCACCCCCCTGTGCTGAATGAGGAACTCAGCAGTGCATGACGTTTGGAGTAACGTGTTGGGAGTGATGAGCGCTGGGAAATTTAGTTTGTTTAATGTAAGTGTTTTACCCAAGTACAAGGTAGGCTTTGCTATCATATATATATAGTATATGTATATTATATATAAAGTATATATTAAACTTCTCGGTTTAAGATAAATAAAATTTTTCAAATTACAAAACATATTGTAAATCGAGGTCCACCTGCATAATGGAGAGTGCTCTTTCAATATTTACGTTTGAAGCTAATCTGACGATCTGCGAAACAGCAAGAAGCTACAAAGTTCATAGTGTCTTAACTACTTGCATCAGTTGACACTGACATATGTTTATAAAAATATAAAAGAAAATCTAAGCAAGCTTACAAAACGCTATAATTATTACAGGATGTTATTATTCTGACAGCACATATTTAAAGCACATGTGAATTACAACATACAGATACACTGAGTAAATTACATAAAATAAAACAAAGACAAATTTGATTTAATATCTGCATTTAATTCTACCGAATCTGCTCTTATTAGCTGACGTATATCACAGTCACTAGGTCATCAACACTGGCAATCCTTAAAATCGACTACAGCAGCATGACACAAAACACTTGTCCATACAGTCCCAATAAACGTCAGGTACCACTTTTGATTTAAATTACACAAACAGCTGTGTAAAAGTACATACAGAAGACAACAGATACAGTGGGGCAAAAAAGTATTTAGTCAGCCACTGATTGTGTGAGTTCTCCTACTTAGAAAGATGAGAGAGGTCTGTAACTTTCATCATAGGTACACTGCAACTATCCAGAAAATCACATTGTAGGATTTTTAAAGAATTAAATTGTAAATCATGGTGGAAAAATAAGTATTTGGTCACCCACAAAACAAGCAAAGATTTCTGGCTCATCACAGACTGTAAAATCTTCTTTAAGAAGCTCTTCTGTCCTCCACTCGTTACCTGTAATTAATGGCACCTGGTGACCTCGTTATCTGTATAAAAGACACCTGTCCTCAGCCTCAAACAGTCAGACTCCAAACTCAACCATGGCCAAGACCAAAGAGCTGACGAAGGACACCAGGAAGAAAATTGTAGATCTGCAGCAGGCTGGGAAGAGTGAATCTACAATAGGCAAGCAGGTTGGTGTGAATAAATCAACTGTGCGAGCAATTGTAAGAAAATGGAAGACAAACAAGACCATTGACAATCTCCCTCAATCTGGGGCTCCACGCAAGATCTCATCCCGTGGGTCAAAATGATCATGAGAACGGTGAGCAAAAATCCCAGAACTACACGGAGGGACCTGATGAATGACCTGCAGAGAGCTGGGACCAAAGTAACAAAGGCTACCATCAGTACGCCGAGAGGGACTCAGATCCTGCAGTGCCAGGCGTGTCCCCCTGCTTAAGCCAGAACATGTCCTTCTGAAGTTTGCCAGAGAGCATATGGATGACCCAGAAGAGGATTGGGAGAATATCATGTGGTCAGATGTGGTATGAGCACCTAATACTACCACCTACCTACTGTGAAGCATGGGGGTGGAAACATCATGCATGGGGCTATTTTTCTGCAAAGGGTAAAGGACGACTGATCCGTGTTAAGGGAAGAATGAACGAGGCCATGTATGGTGAGATTTTAAGCCAAAACCTCCTTCCATCAGTGAGAGCATTGAAGATGGAACGTGGCTGGGTCTTCCAGCATGACAATGATCCCAAACACACCGCTCAAGCAACAAAGGAGTGGCTCCGTAAAAAACATTTCCAGGTCCTAGAGTGGCCTAGCCAGTCTCCAGACCTCAACCCCATAGAAAATTTGTGGAGGGAGTTGAAAGTCCGTGTTGCCCCAAAACATCACTGCTCTAGAGGTGATCTGCATGGAGGAATGGGCCAAAATACCAGCTACATACAGTGTGTGCAAACCTGGTGAAGACTTACAGGAAACGTTTGACCGCTGTCAAAGGTTATGTAACAAAGTATTGAGTTGAATTTTTGTTATTGACCAAATACTTATTTTCCACCATAATTTACAATTAAATTCTTTAAAAATCCTACAATGTGATTTCCTTGATTTGTTTTTCTCATTTTGTCTCTCATAGTTGAAGTGTACCTATGCTGGAAATTACAGACCTCTCTCATCTTTCTAAGTAGGAGAACTTGCACAATCAGTGGCTGACTAAATACTTTCTTGCCCCCCTGTAAGAAAGTAATACAATCTGCTATTCATCAATGTTTTAAATCAAGCCATCTGTTCACAAGTGAGTCCTTATTTAAAATAAGTATATTAAAATATTGGTGCTTACATTTTAATATTCCGCCTTTATTAAAAACTCATTTTGATTTATTCCAGTGAGCTGTTATAATGCTATATATTGGCATCTGTGTGTGACATGTTGTATAAGATTTAGTTGTTTTTTTCACTATAAGTAACCCTTGTGTTAGAGTAGCACAAACAACACAAAACTTGCCATGGAAGACAAATCTGCTGCTATCATAATTAAAGAAAACCACTCACAGCAATGATGAGTTTGATTTATTTTTCACTATCCTCTTTGACATGCCTGTGCTGATCCTGCACACTGCACATGCTCTCTACATAAAGTTTAAAATAATGAATGAAATAAATTAACACTTAAGTTTTCAAATGTTTGATGCCCAAAAAAACACTTTACATGCAGGCATAACATACCCATAATACTTAGGTCACACATAGATTTTCAGGATATGCACATACATAATTATTTGTAAACCACAACCATGAAATGATAATTGATTAAGGAGGCATATTTAAAATCACAATTTATTAAAATAAAAAAAATACAAATCAGTTAATCAAATTAATAAAGCATGTATGAAAAATTAATGAGTGAATAAAATAAATGAATGATAACATTTGAATCATTTGGCCAAAAACATTCCATTAATTTCCATCATTTCTGATTTTCATGTTTTGTACCTTGCTATGGAAAACTGGTATAACGTAAAAAATATACATAATTGCTGCTACTGCAATGAATAAAATCATAAGCTTTCATTTATTGTTATACTGACTTTCATCAAGCAAATCCTATTATTTTTATTTCATTCAATATTTCACTTAGTCAAGGTAGATCAAATCGCAACACAAAAAACATCATGCTATTAGTAAGTGTGTAATTACAGGAAGTGTCTGAAGTAAGCTGATTACTGGAATTGTTAAATATACATAACACTTAAGATGTTGCAAGAATTGTACACACAATACAAAAAACCCCAAGGCATGAATTTCATGAACAGTTCATGCACAGAATTCTGTTGGGTTTATTTAAAGGAGCATTACAAACCCTAAGTAAGATTTAAAACTAAGGGCCACTAAAATATCACAAGTTAGTTCACCCAAATTTTATAGGTGTATCAGTTACTCACCCTGGTGCTGGCCTCACAATTTGTAGTCCCAACACTGGCTGCTGGTCCTTGGAGAGATCTGGTCTGTGATTGGCTATCGTGATAATTCCAGCTTTGCGAGAGGAAGGTGTCAAGTCTTTGGTTTGGTAAGCGTTTGTCGTTTTGGCGGTATTCTCCTCATCTATAGACAATGACAAAAAACAACACTGAAGATTTGCTTTATTCAATACACATCAATCAACCAAAACATTAAAAGGGGCAAAATAAGTAAAACTCAAATTGTCAGTGCTTGTCCATATATAGTGGTGCTTGAAAGTTTGTAAACCCTTTAGAATTTTCTAAATTTCTTCATAAATATGACCGAAAACAACATCTGATCTTCACACAAGTCCTAAAAGTAGATCAAGAGAACCCAGTTAAATCAATGAGACAAAAATATTATACTTGGTCATTTATTTATTGAGGAAAATGATCCAATATATATATATACACATATGAATATGAATATGAATATGACTATATAACCTTGAGTGTTGATGTATATATATAGTCATATATATATAGTCATCTATCTATCTACCTACCTATATATATATATATATATATATATATATATATATATATGACTATATAACCTTGAGTTGACTGGCCATTGAGGTTGTGCCTAATTTAGTGTAATCAATTAACCTAATGCATGTCTTTGGACTGTGGGAGGAAACCGGAGTACCAAGAGTAAACCCACACAGAGGACACGCAGACTCCACACAGAAAGGACCTCCACCTGGGATCGAACCCAGGACCTTCTTGCTGTGAAGCAACAGTGTTTCCCACCGAGTCACCCTGACTGATAATGTCATATTCATTCTGTTTGGAATTATGGAAAACATTTCATTTCTCTGGTGATCACCCACCAACAGTGGTCTGAGAAGGGACAAACTGCAAACCAAGGCCAATCGATGAGTGACAGCAACAAACCTTTCTCGCCTGGCCTGAATGGACAGAATAGCTACTGTGGTACAAGTCACAGAAATGTTTAATGCTGGTTATGGAAGAAATGTGGCACAACACAGTGCAGCACCTCCTGCTGAGTATGGGGCTGCCTAGTCACAGACCGGTGGGTGCTAACTCCGGTCCACCATCAAAAGCACCTACATTGTGCAAGTGAGTGTCAGAACTGGACCTAAAAGCAATGCTAGAGGGTCATCTGGTCTGATAAGTCCAGTCTTCTTTTATATCACATGGGCAGTTGTGTATGAAATTATGGCACCAGGATGCACTGTGGAAAGAAGGCAAGCCAGTGTAAGGAGGGTGACGCTTTGAATAATGTTCGTTTGAGAAATCCTAGGTCCGGGCATTCACATGGAAGTTAATTTGACGCATTACACCTACTTAAACATCATTAAGGAGCAGTTGGTTTTAATGTTTTGGCTGATTAGTGTAAATTTACATGTAGAACAAAAAATTCCAGTAAAAGAAGTTCTTACCAGAGCAGGCGGCACTGGGATGTTCCTCCTCTGTCAATATGCTTAATTGTCTATGCAGCTCTGGAAAAAAAAAGATTTACTTAAGAATGGTGTGAAATCTGCTATGTGCAAGATGATGCCAAACAGAGAACTAACGCAGAGCCATGCAGAACTTCTGTGAAGTTCTCTGAAAATGATACACTGCTGATACCCAGGATATTGCAATATACCTTAAATTACAGATAAATTATAATTTAGCAAAACCCAACAAATACCATGTTTTAAGAGATAGTTAGAGGGGTCCATACTTTAAATCCAAAGAAAGAAACATGAGCCAACAAATAGCTGAGTAAAGGTAATTCAACATAAAAGCCTAGATCAGTGGTTAAGAACCTGTAGCCTACATTTCTGTACTTCTTATTTGTAAACATTAATGCATATATGCAGCCTGCTCAACTGGCCCCTGTTACAGTCCAAACAATCGAAAAGGTTGAGAACCAGTGACCACGTTCCTATGCCCTATACTGTTCCACAAAATACAACAAATTATAAATGGATACAGACTTTCAGTACAGGTATATATTAGACATAGCCTTTACTCAAGTAAACTTTGTAGAACAATGTGACCTAAACCATAGTTAATACTGTAATTATAAACCACAATGACAGCATTTCACATGCTGCAATAGTGGAATTTATTATAGGTTTAAGGTCATCAAGAAAGAGGAAGTTGCATGAATGGAGGGAGGGATTGGTGCTCAGGACTGAAGCTAAAAGTTAGGCAGGACATGAGGGGTGTAATAGTGTAATAGAGAGTGGAAACTATGTATACACTCACAGTTCACCTCCTTCTTTCTACACTCACTGTCCATTTTATCAGTTTCACTTACCATATAGGCCCTTTTGTAGTTCTACAATTACAGACTGTAGTCCATCTGTTTCTCTGCATACTTTTTAGTCCTTTAATCTGTTCTCTAATGGTCAGGACCTCCACAGGACCACAACAGATCAGGTACTACTTAGGTGGTGGATCATTCTCAGCACAGCAGTGGCACTGATGTAATGGTGGTGTGTCAGTGAGTGTTGTGCTGGTATGAGTGGATCAGACACTCATACCAGTCATGTCAGATATTTAAAACACCTCAGTGTCACTGCTGGACTGAAAATAGTCCAACCAAAAATATCCAGTCACTAGCATCCTATAGGCAGCATCCTGTAAGCACTGATGAAGGATTAAAGGAAGACTAACACAAACTATGCAACAACAAATGAGCTACTGTCTCTGACTTTACATCTACAAGGTGAAGCGATACGGTAGATGTATCTAATAGCATGCCCAGTGATTGAACACAGTGTTTAAAAATTCCAGCGGCACTGCTGAGACCTTATCCACTCATATAAGCACAACACCACCACCACATCAGTGTCACTGCAGTGCTGAGAATGATCTACCACCCAAACAGTACCTGATCTGTGGTGGTCCTGTGGGGGTCCTGACCCTTAGAGAACAGAGTAAAGGGGTCTAACAAAGTTTGTAGAGAAACAGAAGGACTACAGTCTGTAATTGTAGAACCACAAAGTGATTCTATATGGTAAGTGGAAGTGATGAAATGGACAATGAGTGCAGAAAGAAGGAGGTTTACCTAATAAAGTGAATGGAGAGTGTATCTAAACATGGAGGCAACCCAGTTTGTCCATTCCTATGTCTGATCCTATATGATGTGGGTACAAAATACAGAAATTATATAATATATAAGATGTAGTACATAATGCAAAAGAGAATAAACAGAAAGAACAGATGTTACAAGAACTTGTGAGGCAATGTGTCACTGATAATAATGACTGCAAAACAAAAACCATGCTCAACTCTAAGACCTAACTGCAGCATTCATTCATTCATTCATTCATTCACTTTCTTATCTGCTTAATCCTTTACAGGGTCGCTGGAGAACCCTGTAAAAATGCAAGGTTAAACAAAGTAACTTAGCATTTAAAAACTGTTGGTCTTAAAGCATTTGCTCTGTACCTGGATCAGTGACAGAAGATGGAGTTACATCAGGGTTAACAGCCACAGTTGAAACAGGATCACCAGAGACAGAAAGGTGAACAGATAATGGCTCAGTTGAAGCTTTGAAAGTGACTGGGGAGCTAGATAACCTCACAGGATCCAGAGAGGGATCAGACAGTGGAGTTGTAGCAAGGAGGGGGGCAGCAGATGGAGATATGGCAACAGGGAACAAATCAGCAGGTGTCTGCATTTCTGGTGTGAAACATGGCAAAGCAGAGGAGGCAGAGGTATCAGCCTTTGGGCCTGATGGACTTGACAGGGATAGAGACAGAGGAGGAGGTACAGTGGTAAGCACATCTTCAGAAGAGGAAAATGAAAGAGGAGAAAGGTTCATAAAGGGAGCAGGTTTTTTATTTGGGGGGCCCATAGCAGAGAGAGCTGGTGAAGCTGAGACAGGCCTGCACAGTTTCTCTGAACTCTTTACTGTTTGGTGAAGGACAGGCTCTGCTAACATATTAGAAGTAAGACCGAGACTGGGTTTCACTTCAGGTGACCTCCACTCACTCTGCCACAAAGCTGAGTAACCAGGGAGGAGGGACAGAACAGAGAGGCAGGGTAGAGAGAAGAAGAGAAAAAAGTATTAGCATTGTGTGGAGAAGAAAAATGAAACTTTCTTTAAGCTATTTATGTATGCTCAATATCGTGTGGGCCTGAACGCAAATTAATTTTTAAAAAGTAGTTAAAGTGTAAGTACCCAAAATTATATTTTTCTATATTGTTCCTCTGTTAGCAATTCAGCTGTGAAAGGAAATTCAGCCTCAGAGGTAGTAAAGCCGAATTCACAGTGCATGGTTTTCCACCCAATTTAGCAGTCGCATACAGTAATCATCCATCACAAAAGACTTGTTTAAATGTGAGTTAATATTGGAAATCTTAGAACGCTTAATGTCACGTCCTCGCCAATTACGTGCATAGCGATAAAAGATTACTTAACTCTATGTGAAACTATTTTTCCAGTTTGAAGACACAAGCAGCACTGAGTCATTTTCTTTATTCGCTGGTCTACTGTAAAATCTTCATCAATTAATCATACACAGAGAACACGCTCTTATGTCTATCGTAAACTTCACATGGGATTTTATGGGAATAAAACTCATATAGTGTTAACTGTAATAATGTAACAAAATCTCTGAAATCATACAGTGCATAACCAGACCGCTATTCAGTATAAGTTGTCTTGAATTTCCCTAATACACTCACCCATCAGTTTATTAGGTACACCTTGTTTCTACACTCACTGTTAATTTTATCAGTTCCACTCATATAGATATAGATATATACCATATAGATGCATGCAAATTTCTAGTTCTTTAACTACAGATTGTAGTCCATTTGTTTCTCTACAAACTTTGTTAGACCCCTTTACTTTGTTCTCTAATGGTCAGGACCCCCACAGAACCACCACAGATCAGGTACTGTTTGGGTGGTAGATCACACTGATGTGGTGGTGGTGTGTTAGTGTGTGTTGTACTGATATGAGTGGACCAGACACAGCAGTGCTGCTGGAGTTTTTAAACACTGTGTTTAATCACTGCACTCTATTAGACACATCTACCATATTGCTCCACCTTGTAGATGTAAAGTCAGAGAAAGTAGCTCCACTCTTGTTGCACAGTTTGTGTTAGTCATCCTCTAATCCTTCATCAGTGCTCACAGAATGCTGCCTACAGGATGCTGCTGGCTAGATATTTTTGGTTGGTGGACTATGTTCAGTCTAGCAGTGACACTGAGGTGTTTAAAAACCCCAGTAGCGCTGCTGTGTCTGATCCACTCATTCCAGCACAACGCACACTAACACACCACCACCACCACCACATCAGTGTCAGCACAGTGCTGAGAATGATCCACCACACAAATAGTACCTGATATGTGGTGGTCCTGACCATTGGAGAACAGAGTAAAGGAGACTAACAAAGTTCGTAGAGAAAGACATGGACTACAGTCTGTAGAACTACAAAGAGCTTCTATATGGTAAGTGGAACTGATAAAATGGACAAAGAGTGTTGAAACAAGGAGGTGTACCTAATTAAGTGATCGGTGAGTGTATATTTACCCTCCAATTTGGTCCAATTCTCCTGTCAATATACCCAGTCCGCTGAGGGACACATGGACCACTGAGTACAACCACAGCACAGGCTTCTTTTTCACTGGTAGGTGGTGGACTTCTATGTTGAGATCCATACATTGTAGCAGTAGGAAGATGTAGCCTCATCCAAACTCCATCCCAGATACAGCCAACTGGGTCAGTGCAGCTTCCAGCCATGCTGGAGGCACCACTGAGAGTCTCCAGGGTGGTGGGTTACTGTATTTGACCACTGTGTCATACAATTACCCCAATGTTTAGCTAATTTATATGTCTAATGACACAATTTTAAATCCGCCCTTAGATTTCTATTTAGAGTAATATCCAAATCACTAGATGTTCTGTTATTTTCTCAGTAAATGGAAACATGTTTAAATGTCTGATAAGGGTTAATGGCTAATTAAATTCCCAGTCACTCTAATACTGCCCCTTTGTGTTGTATATGTACCTGTTCCAGTAGCTGAGGGCATACTACTGGGCCTGGTAAGAGTGGAGCCTGGCTCTGCCAAGGAAGCACGGTAGGTTCTTAAAGAGCATGGTGCAGAGGGAGGTATAGAGACAGGAATGGAGGCAGCACGACTAGAAGAGTCAGGGGTAATGACAGAAGGAGGACGCTGGGAATGAGGCAAACTTTTGCAGGCTCCAGAGACGGCAGATTGGGCTGTAGCTGTATAAACAGGAAAGTAGTTGAAAAAAATGCTACAAAGGCGAGAAATATAAAGCAAAGACAGCAGAACAATAGGAGAGAGCTACATTGCGGAAAGGTTTGTATGATTTGCAAATATGATACGCAGAATAATATGCAAATGCAGCATGCTTTCTACATGTCTACATACTTTTATTATTCTGTTTACTTGACATATGTTAACTCATCAAGCATAGACGGTGTAAAAGAATCAGTCAAAAATGGCAATACTTAATCAAAGTACCTGTTTGAGCAACATCAGGTAGACGGGTCTGTTGAGAAGAGGAAAAGGAGCAGAAAGTGGAACCAGGAAAGGAGGAAGAGAGGAGTGGTGGATGTGAAGCTACAGAGCTACTGGCCTCCAACATACTATAATCAGCCTGGCCACCAGATGGCCTTCGAACAACAGATAGAGGCACTTAAAGGAAAAAGAAAAGAAGCAGCGCAGAAAGCAGAGAGTTTAAACAAAATGAAGTTTGAATCTCTTCCAAGAATTTTAAAATTTAAGGCCTTTTCACACGTCACATATGCCTGACAAAGTAGCTTTTAAATGAGCAGTACGGCTTGCAAAGCAAATGAGAAAAGTCAAAGGCAGAACATATAACTTTGAGCAAATGTATAGTGCTTTGTACAGGTTACCATGGGATCAGGACAAATACCTCAGACATGGCCCTTATTGAACAATGATGCTCACACCCACATATCTCTGGGTAAATGACGTGTAAAAACATGTGTGGCATTTATGAGAACAAATATTTACTTCGAATTGTGCATATATTTACAGAGTGTTCATTACCAAGTGCACATGGTATTATTTCATCACAAAGCAGCAACGGCTTTTCAATCGCAAGTCAACACATTCCAATTCAATTTTTTGCATGCATGGACCAAGCTATATGTACACATACACAAGAGTTATAAAGTAAACCTATTAATAGTTAACTCTAAGCAAAAACAGCTCTTGCTGTGCATTAAGGCATGGTTTGTTTTTAAGGGTGCATGATCTCTAACGCAGGAGGTCAGGTGGGGCAGCAGCCTAATAGGCTGGGCCACAAATGCAGGGACCCAGGTCAGACATCACACACAGACGTGGCTGGCTGTGTCTAAGGGACATCAGAGGATCATCCCCCATCACTGAAGCAGCAATCCCTACCCAGGCCTCTGACTGACTGGCATCCCATCCAGGGAGAGACCTCGTGGCCATCACCAGGAGAAGGGGAGTTCAAATGTGAAGAAATGAAAAAGGTCTCTGTTACAGTAATCTCTCTCCATAGTAAGCTCACCAGACAAAAAAAATCAGTCAAACTGCGTGTTTAAGGTGGTAGTAACTTCAGGCTGCAGCAGATGACCTGCGGTAACTTCTAGAAGTAAGTCTTGCCTGGAAGCAAAGAGATTTTTATTCACAAGCCATGAAAACTTTGACGGTCTTTGTTCGTAAGTTTTGTCTTTTGGCCATAAGTCTGACGAGAATTTCCTGTAAGCTGAGATTTTTGCCACTGCTGATGACCCATATGACGGTACGCTTTGAGACACCTGCAAATGCAGCTACTTTCTTCACACTATGGCCTTTGGCATGCCCAAATGCAATCTTTGCCAATCATTACCATCTTTGCAAATACATCGAACATTTACTGCACTGTACCACCTCTTCTCAATCTATGAATCCCATTGCACGTCTTAGGGCATGTATTAGTATCCTGATCATCCTCGTGCAATGCCATCTGCAGGAACCTGAAGTTACTACCACCTTAAACATGCAAGGTGACTAATTTTATTGTCCGGTGAGCTTATCAAATACAGTGGTACCTCGGTTCTCAGCCACCTCGGGACACATTGAATTTGGTTCTCAACGCATTTTGAAAATAACGATTTGACTTGGTCCTCGTCGTTTGCTCAGTACTTGGCATACTTGCTTAAACTTGTATGAGTAGACCCACTCAACTCGTTTCAACACAATCTCGATTCCCAATTCATGATTCATGATTCAGTACACAGTGGCCATTTCTCAATATGCGTACTTCTCTGTACTTGTGTTCTCGTGTACTTGTGAAACGTCATCAGTGGCAGCCCAAGTACTGTTCCATTTCCAAGTTCGCATCTAACCAAGTACGCTCCAAATCCCCGGATGTGTTCTCGATCCGCCCATATTACCGAGGATGCATCGATGCAGACTTGTGCGTACTTGAACAGCGAAATGTCCCACAATGCATTGCCAGCTCGGTAATGCCCGGATGAGAGAACTCCCTACTGGATGTATAATTTCTAAAGTAATACTGTTATTGTGTCACAAAATGAAGTTATAAGAGTTTGTTAGGCGAGAATGTAGTTGTTTAAAATTCAACTATGCGGTGAGTTTATCAAGATCAAGCTTACATAAAAAAATGCTCAAACGATTTCGGAGATGTGACGGGAAGCTATTAACGTATTTATTATGCTTATATGTGTTATTTGTTCAGCCTGTATTCTAAATATGAATTGTCTGATATAAATTGAAGTTCATAATTAAATTCCCTTCTAAAATCAGACTTATTTGGTGCTGGCTTATGTTTGGGAAGGTTTTTATTTATGCTTAAATGAGATCAGTCCGTTGTTACACGTAAGATTAAACTATTTAATGGAAAGTAAAAGAACTCAGCGCTTCTTCAACCACTGACAGGCTTTATACAACATGTTTTAGGGTTTTATCTATGTGTAAAAAGTAAACCGTGTTGTCTCCATAGTCAAGTACGCTGCTGCTCCAATTGTAAAATTACCCAACTGCGTTCTCCCGTCCTCGGGAGTATGTACTCGCAAGTCGATCTTCCAAGTCTAGATTTAGGAAGTACGCAAGTCCGTAGTTCGCGTACTTGGTATTGAGAAACGCCCAGTGATTCAGGTTCACAACAGCCCTCAGAGAAGTATTCTGCTGTGTTTATGTTTTTCTTTATTTTTACATCTACAGTACTGTATTCTTAGTGCAAATAAGTCTCCATGTGTCCTAAAAAGGTTGGTTTATAAGAGCCAACCAAAAGCAAAACGGAAACTGAATGCTCCAGAACACAGCTGCAGTTAGTTTAGCAGCCATGTTAGCGACTGGAGTTCATCAATAGAGTAAGTGTTGCTTTTACTTTTCACTTTCAATCCATTACTCACTAAATTACATGAGCTTTTTCAGCCCTCTATTATAAAATAAGCTTTGTGTTAATTATTTTGGCCAACTGTAGGTATGTTAAACATTAACTTACTTATTATTACTTATTATGGTACCCTTTCCATAT
The DNA here is from genome assembly GCA_025084515.1 of Ancistrus triradiatus. Lineage (NCBI taxonomy): Eukaryota > Metazoa > Chordata > Actinopteri > Siluriformes > Loricariidae > Ancistrus > Ancistrus triradiatus. The sequence continues at coordinate 300,784 of JAJAGP010000461.1, read as the reverse complement.
CTCCATTATGATACAGTATAGAACACTCTACCAAACACTCGTTAAACTCTTCAATTCATGATACATTTAACTTATGATGGATTTGTTAGAACATATCCCCTTCGTAAATCAGGGAGCACCTGTACAATACAACTCCATTAACGCATATAAAGCATTATGCAGTGTGGATTTTTTGAGGGTCTGGAATGGATTAATTCAATTTACTAATTTGCTCGATACTTGTCATTTCGGTTCTCAACCAGCCTTCTGGGACGAATTAATGACAAGAACCGAGATACCACTTTACTTGATCTTAATAATAATATTTCTGTATTGGTTCTTGGTGCTATTACTCAAAAGTTCTCCCGACCAAACAAATCTATTTTTGACAAAAATGCAAGGTACAAAAGAAAAATAATAGCAGTTCTGTTTTCTGACAGTGAGCAGCAACTCATTGTGGTTTGTTTAATTACTGCACCAGCTACATGCAAGTTTGTACCTGAGCCTGCTCTTGGCTGGAAGATTTTGGGAAGAACAGGAGGATGAGCACGAATAAATGCAGGTAAAGAAAGGGAATACTGGGATGGTCGCGATGGCTGGGACGAGTCAGGAATGTGAGGCTGATGGATGGATGCAGTAGTGAGCGATGGGAGTGGAGGTTTGAGAGCTGTCTGAGACAGATGGCATGCTTGATGAGGCAGGTTTGGAACAGAGGTCGACGATGAACTCCTCAGTTCCATTTCAGAATGAACTTAGAGGCCAGGGGAGGAAGAAATGGAAACAATGAAATGAGGAATGAAGTAAAGGATGTAGATGGGAATAAAAACAAAAATAAAATGTGAAACGACTAGAAGTGAAATAACTCTCAAAATACACATTGTCAGTCAGAGCCATTCGTAAAGCAGCTTCAACTATTGTGGATCATGAACTTCATCTAAAGTATGAATGGATGAAAGGTTTGCTCACCTGGCTGGATAACAAACCGGTCCTTTACCAATGATGTTACACAACATAGCAATATCAGAATGTTACATAATCTGATTCTGACCACTTCAGTAGGTACACCTTGCTAGGTTCAGAACTGCCTTAATTCATCGTGGCATAGATTCAACAAGGTGCTGGGGATATTCCTCAGAAAATTTGGTTCATATTTACTTATATACATAGCATCACACATTTGCTGCAGATCTGTCGGCTGTACATCAATGTCGTGAATCTCCCGATCCACCACATCCCAAACGTACCCTATTGGATTGAGATCTGGTGACTGTAGAGGCCATTTGAGTATCCAAGAAACCAGTTTGAGATGATTTGAGCTTTGTGACATGGCACATAGAAGATGGGTACACCGTGGTCATAATGGGATGGACATGGTCAGCAACAATACTCAGGTAAGCTGTGGCATTTAAACGATGCTCAGTTGTTATTAAGGCGCCCGAAGTGTATATGCCCCACACCATTACACCACCAGCAGCCACCTGCCTTAAGGTTTGATGTGTTGTGGGTTCAGAGATGCATAACAAGTGGTTATTTTTGTTACTTTTGCCTTTCTATCAGCTCGAACCAGTCTGGTCCAAGAAGGCATTTTTGCCCCTAGAACTGCCTTCACTGGATATTTTCTCTCTTTCAGACCAGTCTTTATAAACCCTAGAGATGGCTTTGTGTGAAAATCCCAGCAGATCAGCAGTAATACTCAGACCAGCCCATCTAGGACCAGCAACAATGCCACTTTAAAAGTCATTAAATCACCTTTCTTCCCAGTTATGATGCTTGGTTTGAACTTTAGCAGGTGATCTTGACCATGTTTACGTTGAGCTTTTGCCATGTGATTGTCTGATGGTGAGTCTCCACTGGGAAATCATAAAAGGGACACTGAGGCACACCGTCATTGCCACCATTATTGGAATTATTAAGAGGACAAGACCTGAGTCATAATCATATGGCTGATCATAAATCATCATCAGGATAATCATATGCGTGATTTGGATCTGGTCATCTGTTGCAATGTGATTTATTAACAAAATTCATGCACACTTGTTTAGTACATTTGGTTTATAAAGTTGCAAAGGTTAATGTTGCAATGCTGTTGATTTGTTTAATGACTGGAACACAAAATAAATTAATAGACCATACTATAGAGCAATTAACATATATTTTCTAGTTGGTTTAATGTCATACAACTTGATAAAAAGATGGCTACACCAGTGTTCTATGACAAAAAGCTTACTGTGGAAGCCTTAACGTTATACAATAACCTTTTGGAGTGACTGCAGTTGCAATTTGTATGTTATGAACTTGAAGTAAAGCCATGCTGGAAACTGGAGGATGAAACATGCAACAAAAGGATGGTAAACAATGGAAAACAGACAGAAAGCTACCTGTGACAAAGGATTTTGAGTCTACAACAGGCCTCCATGCCTCATCACGAATTCTTCCAACAGGAGGAAGAGAAGCTAACCATGAAGAAAAACATGAAAGAAACAGGGGTTCCTTATTCATGAAACCTACCTAAGTAATAAAGTCAGCAGTTAAGAGCACTGGAAAAGTTTTAACCATAATATTTAGCATGTTCTTAGATTCACTACAAAGTAAATCATAAATAAGAATCCAGTCAGTTACTTCTGACTGGAGTCCAAAAAACAGTGGCTACTGGTTTCATAAATGAGGACCTGGATGGATCATATTAGCAGGGTTAAACAGAGAGAAATGAATGTGTTTGCATGCACGTGAATGCGCACATACACAAATACATAATGCATCTCATTCATCACGTGTTCCAACTGCTGTGTGAGTGTGCTTTCTCTACTGACTTGCAGAGCTTGAGCTGTGTGATCACAGCCATCTTACAGTGGTAAAATTTTATAATATAATATAAAACAGAAAATAAACTATTACCTTACGAATAATCACTAAATAAAACAAAAGTTTAGATTACTTACAGATAGAAGGGAAGTGGAGAGTGTAGGTAATAACTAGGTGAAACACCACCTACTTTTTCCCAAATGCCATTTGTTTGTTTTTTTTGGTTAGTGGTGTGGATGGCACGTTACCTTATAGCAGCAATTTGGATAGTGGGAGTTTTGACCACTCTCATCAACACTGAGACTCACACTCACACTGAGACTTTTATTGCCATCACAATTCTGTGTCATCTTTAGACGCTGTTTGTGAAAACCTTGTGAGATCAACACCATATCAAATACTTAAACTAGTCCATCTGGCACCAAAAACCACACCACAGTCAAAGTCATTTGGATCACATTTTGCCACATTATCAAAGTCTTAGGCCACCATTAGATTAGATACACCATTGTCTTAGCAATGGTATAATGATTATTTCTCAGTCTTCCTGACTTCCCCTTACACTTGAGCAATATCAGCATCTGGCAATTTCATCGGGATATCAAAAAGAAGGCAAAGAAGCTTGATCAGGAATTGTTTTTTTGGAAGAGTAGCAGCCAAACAACAATTAACCACAAAAGACTGGAATGAAGATCAGTGTAAGACAGTATTATGGAGTGGTGAATCCAAGTTAGACATTTTTGGGTCCAATCTTTAACAATATGTTATAAACGACCATTATACCATTGGTAAATCAACAAATCTAATGATAGCCTAAGACTTTTTCACAGTACTGTATTGAAAGTGAGCATTAAATGTAGCTCTTAAACAGAGTCTACATAATTGTATGCATTGCTCTGCTGCCTCCTAATTGTAACACTAGCCAAGGAGCGGAGGTGAGTGCAGGAAAATGGATTGAAATGGTAGCGACCACATGAAGCAGTGAGCCAAGACATACATCCAGCGAGGGCAAAAAGACGAGAAGGAAAAAAAAGTAGAACGAGTTAGGGTCAGGTACCATGTTGAGGATATGTGATAATAAGAGGACTCAGACTTTAACAAAACAAGAAACTTCGCAGTGAGCCAGTGAGCATGAGGAGCTAAAACAGGGGTGAATGTTGAAATGATAAGTGGTAAGTGCGGACATGCAGGCGCTAATAGGCCGGGGAATCAGAAAGTGGCAAGTGTGGAGGGAAATGGGCTGTCTGTAGATGTTACATTAATTGACTGATATAATATCTTAATATCTGCATGACTCAGCAGTTGTACATGCCTTCCTAATACCTAATATTTTAATATGGTCAGTACTAACTGCTAAAATACTAGGTCCGAAGAGTTCATTGTAATGCCCCAAAAGACAACAAAACCTATGTATGTGTGTAAGTGTATTGTCAGGGAGATCCATACCTATGGTAGCTGGGCTTCTATTTGACACTATACTCAACCGTCTGTCCTCCTCATCACTATCATTGAAGTCTTCCAGGTTTCCAATGTCGGAAGGTTTGAGACTCATTAGACTGGCTAAACTCTGCATATCGTCATCACTGAAAGAAATAACATAGTGATGTAACAAGGTAACATAATATAACAAAGTGCATTTTCAAAACTTTATGATACTAAACGTCACTATGCCATTCCTTTTAATTGTTGTTATAACCTAATTATGACCTTGATTTAAGAGTGAGACCACCCTAAAACCAACAGTGGACATTAAACGGTGCATACAGTGGTGCTTGAAAGTTTGTGAACCCTTTAGAATTGTCTATATTTCTGCATAAATATGACCTAAAACATCATCAGATTTTCACACAAGTCCTAAAAGTAGATAAAGAGAACCCAGTTAAACAAATGAGACAAAAAATTATACTTGGTCATTAATTTATTGAGGAAAATGATCCAATATTACATATTAGTGAGTGGCAAAAGTATGTGAACCTCTTGGATTAGCAGTTAATTTGAAGGTGAAATTAGAGTCAGGTGTTTTCAAACAATGGGATGACAATCAGGTCTGAATGGGCACCCTGTTTTATTTAAAGAACAGGGATCTATCAAAGTCTGCTCTTCACAACACATGTTTGTGGAAGTGTATCACAAACAAAGGAGATCTCTGAGGAGCTCAGAAAAAGAGTTGTTGATGCTCATCAGGCTGGAAAAGGTTACAAAACCATCTGTAAAGAGACAAATATCACTCCAAAAGCAAGGCGAAGTCACAAAAGACCCCAGGGTAATTTCTAAGCAACTGAAGGCCTCTCTCACATTGACTAATGTTAATGTTCATGAGTCCACCATCAGAAGAACACTGAACAACAATGGTGTGCATGGCAGGGTTGCAAGGAGAAATCCACTGCTCTCCAAAAAGAACATTGCTGCTCGTTCGTCTGCTGTTTGCCTAAAGATCACGTGGACAAGTCAGAAGGATATTGGAAGAATGTTTTTTGTGGATGGATGAGGACCAAAATAGAACTTCTTGTTTTTAAAAGAAAAGTGTTATGTTTTTGGAGAAAGGAAAACACTGCATTCCAGCATAAGGAACCTTATCATATCTGTGAAACATGGTGGTGGTAGTATCCATGGTTTTGGGCCTGTTTTTGCTGCTGCATCCTTGGGCAGGACGGATTGTCATCATTGATGGAACAATGAAATTCTTGAAATCATATCAGAGAATTCTAAAGGAAAATGCCAGGACATCTGTCCATGAAACTGAATCTCATAGACGGGTGGGTCCATCCCCATGCAGCAGACAACGAACCCTAAGCAACACAAATCCTTTCGTTCTACCAAAGAATGGTTAAAGAAGAATAAGTTTCATTTTTTGGAATGACCAAAGTCAAAGTCCTGACCTTAATCCAATGGAAATTTTGTGGAAGAACCTGAAGTGAGCAGCTAATGTGAGGAAACCCACCAACATCCCAGAGCTGAAGCTGTTCTGTACGGAGGAATGGGCTAAAATTCCTCCAAGCTGGTGTGCAGGACTGATCAACAGTTACAGGAAACGTTTAGTTGCAGTTATTGCTGCACAGGGGGGTCACACTAGATACTGAAAGCCAATCAAGTCAAGTCAAGTCAGATCTATTTATATATAGCGCTTTTTACAATGGAGCATTGTCTCAAAGCAACTTTACAAGTTTAGATTATCTCCTAATATCTACGTCCAATCCCAAATTGAGCACTGTCTAGGGCGACAGTGGCAAGGAAAATCTCCCTAAGTGTTATGAGGAAGAAACCTTGGGAGGACCAAGACTCAAAAAGGGACCCAACCTCCTTGGGCGGTGTAGATGATAAATCTAAGAACGAAACTAAAGTCATGGAGTCATAGTTCAAATAAAAGGTAAAATATGCGCATCGGCATTAAGTGGCCCGGGTATGATGGGGCTGGAGCTTATGACGAAAGCAGCTAGAGTGAAACTGCAGCGAATGAACATCATGTGTGGGGCTGGAACTGGTACCAGAACACAGCTCGGAGAGAAAACAGAAAATGTAATTAGTTATTGATTAAGAGCACAGTGTCTATTAACAATCACTGATGCCAAGTGTAGCATGAGACCCCGTCAGCATTAGCCATAGCAGCATAGCTAGAAAGAGGAGAACTGGTAGGTAACACAGCCAAGAGGGATCACATACTTTTGCCACTGAGTACTATGTAATATTGGATCATTTTCCTCAATAAATAAATGACAAAGTATAATATTTTTTTCTCATTTGTTTAACTGGGTTCTCTTTATCTACTTTTAGGACTTGTGTGAAAATCTGATGATGTTTTAGGTCATATTTATGCAGAAATATAGAAAATTCTAAAGGGTTCACAAACTTTCAAGCACCACTGTACATTACTGCATTTTCTATAATTATTGTGAATTTCCATAAATGAAAAATGCAGAGGCATTAGGGATGCTGTGTAGATGGTAGCGTTCCACTCAATTTCACAGCAGTGTCTCTGGCATTTAAGTATTGTTATCTATCGCATGCAGTTTTCTTGTCAAAATACCCTTTATATTTACATTACAGTGGAATAAAAAGACAGATCAATATCCATATCTGGTGAGTAGCCATTCCAGTCAACAACAGAATGTGTGCATAGCTATAGTGTCGTATTCAATACTTGAGAAATGAAAATACCTAAACCAGTGCTTATGCCTTACAAGTGGTTTTTTTTCAGATTTGATAACCACTTCTTGAGTACTTTAATAATAAGATCACTATATGCCCCATCTGATTTCCTTAGATGATAAGTTTCTTTAAGCTGCCCCAGTTCAGCAGAACCATGGTACTTACGTCGCCTTGCCCTCTTTAAGGAAGACACAGGTCAGGCTGAGCTTGAGTGTAACTTCCACCACTTTCACAGACAGAGGCTTCATTCCCAGTGTCAGGTCAAAGGTGGCTGAAGTGGCGTTGGCATAATTCTTCATGTTTACATCTGCTGAAGCTAGAACTTTGCGTCGACCTTTTGTCTCCTGCAAGTAAACAATAAAGAGGAGGAGGAGGAGGCATTTATTGTTCTACTGTACATATCTGTGTCAGTATCCTAAGCAACAAATGCACTGACTGCAACCAAATAACAAAACAGCTGCTGAGCTAATTTTGTTAAATTCAAGCTCTAACACTGCCATGAAAAGCCTCTATTATGCCTGACCATATATATTAACAACATATACAGTGGGGCAAAAAAGTATTTAGTCAGCCACTGATTGTGCAAGTTCTCCTACTTAGAAAGATGAGAGAGGTCTGTAATTTTCATCATAGGTACACTTCAACTATGAGAGACAAAATGAGAAAAAAATCCAGGAAATCACATTGTAGGATTTTTTAAGAATTTAATTGTAAATCATGGTGGAAAATAAGTATTTGGTCACCCCACAAACAAGCAAGATTTCTGGCTCTCACAGACCTGTAACTTCTTCTTTAAGAAGCTCTTCTGTCCTCCACTTGTATTAATAGCACTTATTTTTTGACCCCGTCGTATCTGTATAAAAGACACCTGTCCACAGCCCTCAAACAGTCAAGACTCCAAACTCAAAACCATGGCCAAGACCAAAGAAAAAAGCTGTCGAAGGACACCAGGAAAGAAAAATTTGCAGACCTGCACCAAGCTGGGAAGAAGTGAACCTACAATAGGCAAGCAGGTAAGTTCTGAAATAAATCACAACTGTGGGAGCAATTGTAAGAAAATGGAAACACTACAAGACCATTGAATAATCTCCCTCGATCTGGGGCCCCATGCAAGATCCCCTCATCCCGTGGGTCAAAATGATCATGAGAACAGTGAGCAAAAATCCCAGAACTACAAACGGAGGGAACCTGATGAAATGACCTGGGCAGAGAGCTGGGACCAAAGTAACAAAGGCTACCCATCAGTAACACCACATACGTCGAGAGGGACCTCAGATCCCCTGCAGTGCCAGGCGTGCCCCCCTGCTTAAGCCAGTACATCTCCAGGCCTGTCTGAAGTTAGCTAGAGAGCATTTATGGATGAATCCAGAAGAGAATTGGGAGAAATATCATGTGGTCAGAGGGAAACCAAAAATAGAAACTTTTTGGTAAAAAACTCAACTTGTCGTGTTTGGAGGAAGAAGAAAACACCATACCTACTGTGAAGCATGGGGGTGGAAACATCATCAGGCTTTGGGGCTGTTTTTTTCTAGACAAACAGTCACAGGACGACTGATCCGTGTTAAGGGAAGAAATGAACGGGGCATGTATCGTGAGATTTTAAGCCAAAACCCTCCTTTCCATCAGTGAGAGCATTGAAGATGGAACATGGCTGGATCTTCCAGCATGACCAATGATCCCAAACACACAACACCGCTCGGGCAACGAAGGAGTGGCTTCGTAAAAAGCATTTCAAATTCCTTGAGTGGCCTAGCCAGTCTCCAGACCTCAACCCCAAAGAAAATTTGTGGAGGGAGTTGAAAGTCTGTGTTGCCCCAAAACATCACTGCTCTAGAGGAGATCTGCATGGAGGAATGGGCCAAAATACCAGCTACAGTTTGTGCAAACATGGTGAAGACTTACAGGAAATGTTTGACCTCTGTCATTGCCAACAACGGTTATGTTACAAAGTATTGAGTTGAACTTTTGTTATTGACCAAATACTTATTTTCCACCATGATTTACAATTAAATTCTTTAAAAATCCTACAATGTGAGTTCCTAGATATTTTTCTCTCGTTTTGTCTCTCATTGTTGAAGTGTACCTATGATGAAAATTACAGACCTCTCTCATCTTTCTAAGTAGGAGAACTTGCACAATCAGTGGCTGACTAAATACTTTTTTGCTCCATAGAACACACACGTACAATACATGCAGTATTGTTTTACTGTTTGAAATATCACTAGAGGGCGGTAGCGTGGCACAGTGGACAGAGTTGTAGCCTAATATCTCCCTGAGATACTTGTTCGATTCCCAGCCTGAACTCTGTCACTGTAGAGTTTGCATATTCTCCCTGTGTCTGCATAGGATTTCTCCTGGAACTCTGCTTTCCTCCCACAGTTGTTAGGTCAGTTATTGTCTGTAAGGTATCCCAGTGTGAGTGAGTGTGCCCTGTGATGGATTGGTGCCCTGTCTAAAGTTGCTACTCCCATGCCAACTAGACACTGGCTCCTGGTAACCCTGAATTGGATTATGCAGGTAAGAATATGAATGTATGAATGAAAGAACATCACTAGATACCTAGACATAAGCCTTATACAACCTTTATATGCAATGGTGCTTGAATATTTCTGCATAATCATGACCTAAACCATCATCAGATTTGCACAGAAGTTATAAAAGTCGATAAACAAATGAGACAAAAATATTATACTTGCACGTTTATTTATTGAGGAAAATGAGCGGGGTCACTCACTAGTGCTAAAATACTGACCCCTACCCAACCCTCGATAAACTGGCTCCCTATTCAGGGTACATGCTAATCTGGCATAAACTGAAAACTTCTAATAAAAGTCCAAATGGTACAGGTTTAATACAAAAACAGGAATCACATAAAGAGCCTTACATTTTCAATGATGAATGTCCAGTCTTTGTCCTCAAATTCATCAGCATTTGGATCCTGCAGAAAAGTATTACATAACAAAGCAGTTATAGATTTGTAAGTAGTTAGTAATATTAGTACTGCAATTTACCTCATTATTTAAATGATTAAATTTAGGTAATTATTTAATAGATGTTATGAATAGGAAAAATGGAGAATCACAGATAACAATAATTAATAATTAAAGTGACTGATTCAGCAACGTGAATTACCTGTTTCTTATGTGAATTATCTTTCTCTGTACTCTTTTCTGTAGTCATTTTTAAATTTGCAAAAAAATGAAGTGAATATGAATTAAAAAGAAAGTGATACTGTGTTATATTGCCCATTCTCACCTTAAAAAGCGTGACGGTACACTCCACATTCTCAGGCACCTGCCACACCACCGTGCCCCTGTAAGGATTCTTGATGCCCGGCTGCCAGCCATGAAGCTGAAAATATGAGTAACTATTTCAGTTCAACTATTTCAAGCCAAGAAACAAATTTTTATTAGCAATCTTACTAGATACCACTGCACAAAAAACTTTGTGCACCAGTTACTTCTAAACTTTAAGGATTTTAGAGAGATCATGGAAAATGTGACGTTTGATGCAGCAACATCTTTTACAAATAAAAACTGTGAACAACCCAGGTAGCGGTAGGTCCACTGTCACAAGCTGATGTACACACATTCGACCATTAAGTGTAAATGCACGGGAATAAACACTGATCAAGACACAATCTAGATATAAAATGCATGAAAAGACCAAGTGAAAATGGGGGTCACTGACCAAAGATCCTTTTTTCACAGGTTTCGCAATTTATTCGAGTACAAATATATTAAGTTTTGTTTGTTTCACTTCTCTTTTTACTTTATTCCTCCAGATTAGGCATGAATAATCATGGGATAAGACAGACTGAATGTTCCTTTTTGTCAATGAGGAAATTATACAACTTTGTTAATTATCTAACATTATGCAAAATGTTAAAACAAAAATGAATAGAATCAGGACCTGTAAAACTTTGCTAGCGTTCTTTGGTTGCGTTTTAGTGGGCGTGACACAATCTGTAACCAGGTACATTGTCTTAGTGTTCCATTGTTGGAAAGCTCTCATATAGAGTGCCCTACATAGGAAGCAGGCAGAAAGGGCACTCACTAGGTAATGAGACATACAAGATTAACACTCCGTAAAAGCGATGGCGGCATGGTGCACTCATTTCTTTAAAAAAATGTACATTAAGTAATTTAGCAAATGTGAACAAGACGCTCACACTGTAGAACCCTGCTTTCATACAGCCGACATGTTTGCTGCATTTACAAAGAGCGCCTCACTCCATGATGGGCGCGATTTGATCACATCATCAAAACGTCATTGCTTGTTATAAATTATTCGGTCTTTTTACTTATTTTTGCCATTTGGTTGCCGAATATTCAATGCATCCCTTTTTAATGCTGAAAAATCATTAAACCAATTAAACCATTTATTGGATGAGATAACTACACCTGCTAGCCATAGGTTAGTACAGCATTAAAAACAATGCAGGTTTGCATTATCTGCACTGTATCTTGCACATTATGAAAAGCTAACACCTACGCTGCAAAGTGTAAATCTAAACACAGCGATGTGTTAGAATCCACATCCTCTCCTACCTTAGTGCATATGCGCCTGTTTCGTCTGGTCCAAACCACTCGCAGTTTGTCTGGCTGCCTGTAGACACACAGAGACCATTAAAACAAACTAATATACATATAAGCTCACAGTTTCACAGTATTTCCCCCCAAACTGCAAAACATGTGCAATATTATATAAAACCAGCTTGGCTTCACACGCATTTTCCCAAAAAGTTGACTTTTGTATTAAATTTGCATGGCTGCATTTATTCTGTGACAATCTTAAAGACACTGTGAATTACAGATACTCTATTTAGTGACTGAGCTTCCTTGTTGCAAATTCATCCTCTATAACCATGGTTAACAACCTGGTTGTGTGTGCAGGCTGGGAGGGCACCTTTTCTTAGCTAATCATGGGGGGGCTCCAAGGAAAAAAGGTTGGGAACCACTGCTCTACAACAACTCATCCATATGCCAATTAGTTATGAGATGTTTTGACAAAATTAAGAAAAGCAGTTGTAAAATAAAGCATACAGACAAAAGTTTGTCGGCATCCCAAACATGGGTGTTAGTATGGAGTATGGTGTCCCCCACCTTCTTGCTTGCTACTTGCCACCTTCCTACTACAACAGCCTGTATTCTTTTAAAAGGGCTTTCCACTAGATTTTCGAACATGACTGTGAGGTCTGCTTCCTGGCTCACTTTTCTCATTTCAGTGGATTTTCAAGCTGTCTAATGGAGTTGAAATCAAGGTTCTGTGCTAACCAGCCAAGTTCTCAATCAAAGTCGGCAAATCAGTTCTTTGTGGACTTTGATAAAGTACAGCAGACCACAAAGTGATGAACTGACGTGTTGGAAGCGGAAACCTATAAATGTGTCATATTGAAAGTCATTGGGGTATTCCACAACCCATTCTACTGCCACTGTTTGTCTATGGCGAATTCAAAAAAGTATTCTTTATATACTAGGGTTACAAGTGAGTGTGGCTAAAATAGCAGAACTAATCAACTAGAAGGGGTGTCCACAAACTTTTGTCTAACTAGTGTACCTAACCAATGATCTAATATGGAAGTACTGTTTTAGACCAGCATATGTAAAAGTAATGCTAATCAACTGTAAACTAGTGCATCCCTAGCAAACTTTCCCATGTTGTGCTGGCTTCACTATTTACCAACATTACCAGTAAATATACTTGCACTCAGATGGCATGGGCTAGTAACTTAGTTCACCAACTTACCAACTAGGCGTGTAAAAGAACACAAACGTTATGGTTGACTATGTACCTCAGTTTTGAAGTCACAGTATGGAATGTTTTTGGTACAGTGACAAAAAAAACATTTCTTTTCATTGATTGCAAATTGAAACTGCAAACAGAGGCAAACTGGCCGTAATTCCCTGAATGCAAGAGAAATGCACATAAAGGCAAATAACCTTCTTTGTTTAAAAAAAACAAAACATACCCTGTACATTTACTGCAAATGCTATGCAACTGTACTGGGAAACAAACAAAGGTCCCTCTGTTTGCCCAGTTTATCCAGGTTGTCATTGGTTTAATTCTCAACGAGGCATTGTCAACCTTCGTGAGGCATAAACCTTTCAAATTATTTAAGATATGGGACAAACAGTCTAGTGATTAGTAGGTTTTGCCTGGTGAGAGGACATGGACTATTTGCTTTTCCAGTCTATAAGCAGACATAAGTGTGGTTCTTGATCTACAATAACACCTGACTGGCCAGTGTTGTTTTTGTATGTCTGTCGTCCTCACCTGCTCCCGTCATATTGCAAATAAGTAATCATAACCTCTTTCCCAATACAAAAATTGAAGAACATGGCAGATAATTCTTCCAGTATCATGTTATTTTCTAATGTTTTGGTTGACTGACAATCAAGAGTGGTAAAAAAGTTATGCACCTAAAGCACATGGTTAAAGCTAGTGCTGGGCGGTATACCGGTTCAACCAGTACAACGGTGTTTCCCGTACAGTATGCATTTTTCTTATACCTCCATTCCGGTGCATACAGAAACAGCCCTAACAAATAGGCAGCAAATTATATAATATTTTTAGCCGCTAGAAGCGCCACTGATTTCTGAGTAGAACATCACCGAACAGCATGTTAGGTAAAGCTCAATAGCTAGCCAGGAAGCACAGCATACACCACAGCCTAGAAGCCTTCATTATATACATATACAGGGGTTAGACAATGAAACTGAAACACCTGTCCTTTTAGTGTGGGAGGTTTCATGGCTAAATGGGAACCAGTTCTGGTGGCCAATCTTCATTAAATTGCACATTGCCACCAGTCAGAAGAGCAGAGTGTGAAGGTTCAGTGCAGGGTTAAGAGCACCAGTTTTGATCAAAATATTTGCAATGCACCAAACATTATGTGTGAAATACAGCGTTCAGCTGGTTTGAGAAACATGAAAGTTGAAGTTGAACATCTCCCATGCATGCACAGTCACCAGTTTATTAGTAAATAGTAAAATTATTGAGCCACTTGGGGTGTTTTGGAGAAGCGAGTCAGGAAATGTTTTCCTCCAACCAGCATCCGTAGTGACATGGACCAACATCCTGCAAGAAGAATGGCTAAATCCCTAGACCACTGTGCAGGACTTGTATATGTCATTTCCAAGACGAATTGACACTGTATTGGCCGCAAAAGGAGGCCCTACACCATACTAATAAATTATTGTGGTCTAAAATGACAGGTGTTTCAGTTTCATTGTCTAACCCCTGTATATAACGGATTCGGATGGTCATTGGGCGTTCAGCCTCATATAACTAATTCTGTGCCGGTCAACCTCACCTGAACAGCACAGTGCTTTTACTAACTTTAATTCATAATTCAGTTCAGGTGTGTAGTTTCGGCCACTCGATGGTTTGTTTAAGATACATGTTTAAGGGTTTGTTTGCTGACATGATGAGAAGGAAGCGTTACAGATTTCGGCTGTGTTTAGAGTGCTACTTGGCTAGGCAACTAGACAGTCTCCATAAATACCGCATTACTGATGAAGGACTAGAGACACTAATAAGGAGTTGGTGATCCATTCTGAACACAACCATGTCTACGAAAAGGAAGCTCTTCAGAGTGTGTTTGGATTACATACATGGCAAAAATAAGCCAAGAATCAACTCCAAAAACAATAACTGATTTAATTAGATGTTTAAAATAGCCTCACCCAACTGAATTTGGCCACACAGCCCAGCCCTTATATATAAAAATATTTATATTTTAAGTACTCCTCACAGTAGAGTAACATAAAAACCTGTATACAGTGGATATAAAAAGTGTACACATCCCTGTTAAAATGCAAGGTTTTGTGATATAAAAAAATGAGACCAAGGTAAATCATTTCAGAACTTTTACTACCTTTAATGTGACCAATAATCTGTACATCACAATTGAAAAACAAACTGAAATCTTTAGGGGGAAGAAGTGAAAAAAAAAAATACAATAATGTGGTTGCATAAGTGTGCACACCCTTAAACTAACACTTTGTTGAAGCACCTTTTGATGTTATTACAGCACCCAGTCTATTTGGGTAGGAGCCTATCAGCATGGCACATCTTGACTTAACAATATTTGCCCACTCTTCTTTGCAAAAACGCTCCAAATCTCCTGTGTACAGACCTATTCAGATCACACAGATGTTCAATTGGATTCAGATCTGGGCTCTGGCTGGTTCATTCCAAAACTTTAATCTTCTTCTGGTGAAGCCATTCTTTGGTTGATCTTTGGGACTGTGGTAGCCTAGTGGGTAAGGAACTGGACTATGGACCAGAAGGTCCAGGGTTCAAATCCCACCTCTGCCAAGCTGCCACTGTTGGGTCCTTGAGCAAGGCCCTTAACCCACAATTGCTTGGATTGTAAGACTGTATCGATTGTAAGTCGCTCTGGATAAGGGCGTCTGCTAAATGCTGTAAATGTAAATGTAAATGTAAATGTCGTTGACGTGCTGAAAGATGAAGTTCCTATTCATCTTCAGCTTTCTAGCAGAAACATGAAGGTTTTGTGCCAACATCGCCTGGTATTTGGTACTGTTCAAAATTCCCTCCACCTTGACTAAGGCTCCAGTACCAGCTGAAGAAAAACACCCCCACAGCATGATGTTGCCACCACCCTGCTGTGGGTATGGTGTATGGTGTTCTTTTGGTGATGTGCAGTGTTGTTTTTGCATGCCTTTTGGAATTATGGCTGAAAAATTCAACCTTGGTTTCATCAGACCATAACACAATTTCCCACATGCTTTTAAAAGAGTTCAAATGTGTTTCTGCAAAAATTTAGCCGGGTTTGGATGTTTTTCTTCGTAAGAAGAGGCTTCCGTCTTGCCACCCTAACCCATAGCCCAGACATATGAAGAATACGAGATATTGTTGTCACATGTAGTACACAGCGAGTACATGCCAGAAATTCCTGCAACTCCTGTAGTGTTGCTGTAGGCCTCTTGGTGGCCTCCCTGACCAGTATTCTTGTTGTCTTTTCATCAATTTTGGAAAGACGTCCTATTATTGGCAATGTCACTGTTGTCCTATATTTTCTCCACTTGATGATGACTGTCTTCACTGTGTTCCATGGTATATCTAATGCCTTGGAAATTCTTTTGTACCCTTCTCCAGACTGATGCCTTTTAACAGTGAGATCCCTCTGATGCTTTGGCAGCTGTCTGCGGACCATGGGTTTGTTTCAAGACGCATGTCAGGAAAATCCTACTAGAACAACTTATTTGGGGTTAATCAGAGGCACTTTAAATGATGGCAGGTGTCTACTAATTCCTAATTAACATAAGTTTGAATGTGATTGGTTCCTTCTGAACACAGCCACACACCCAATTATATGAGGGTGTGCACACAACTGCAACCACATTTATTTTAGTTTTTTATATTTTACTTCTTCCCCCTAAAGATTTCAGTTTGTTTTTCAATTGAGATGTATAGGTTATAGGTCACATTAAAGGTGGAAAATGTTCTGAAATTATTTACTTTGGTCTCATTTTTTTATATCACTAAACCTGGCATTTGGACAGGGGTGTGTACACTTTTTAAATTCACTGTAAAAGCCCGTAACCCCAAATTTTGCTGTCAAGAAATACTCAACCAGCCCGCCTCGCACCAAGAATCATGGCATGGTCAAAATCAATGAGAATGTATTTTGTATATACACCAATCTGCCATTAGCTAACATTAAACCACTGGCAAGTGAAGTGAATAACACTGTGATGCTCTGTGTAATGTTCTGCTGGGAAACCTTGGGCCCGAGCATTCACATGAATGTTCCTTTGACATATACCACCTACCAAAATACTGTTGCAGACCAAGTACACCCCCCTTATGGCAACAATACTCCCTAATGGCAATGGCCTCTTTCAAGTGGACAACGACCCCTGCTACACTGCAATAATTGTTCAGAAAAGGTTTAAAGAACATGACGTAGAGTTCAAGGCGTTGATTTGACCTCCAAAGTCCTTAAATCTTAATCCAATCACGAATCTGTGGAATCTGCTAAACAATCTGCTAGACAATCTGTGGTGGGACTGTGGTGGCCTAGCGGTTAAGGTACTGGACTCTGGATCAGAAGGTCCAGGGTTCAAATCCCACATCTGTCAAGCTGTTGGGTCCCTTAACTCTCAATAGCTTGGATTGTAAGACTGTACCAATTGTAAGTCGCTCTGGATAAGGGCATCTGCTAAATGCTGTAAATGTAAATGTAAATCAAGGGTGTACTCACACTGAGCACGATTGCCTTAAACCATGCCAGAGCACGTTTGTCACCCCTCCCCATTCGCGCGCTGGCTAGCACTGGCATTAGGTTCACAGAAACATGCTCCGGCACGTTTTCAACATGCTTTCGTCATCACGATACGTGCTCGCACAGCACTTCATGGTTGTACATACGTGATCGGGTAATCACGTATTTTGTCCCTTTCTTTGGTTTCGTACAGAAACAAAAGAAACCAAAGAAGGCCACATAGTAAGTACAAGCATTTAGTCCACTGTGCTGAGTGAGCCCATCTTATACGTGCAGCACGAGAAGCCGAAAAACCCTAACCCAAAAACTAACCCTAACCCTAACCCTGGTTCGAATTGACTAGTGAGTACACCCTTAAAGGATCTGCTGCTAATGTCTTGGTGCTAGATACAACAGGACAATTTCAGAGGTCTTGTTCAGGCCGTGTCTCAAGGGGTCCAAGCCTTAGCAGTCTGACAAGGACCTACACAAGATTAAGCAGGTGATTTTAATGTTATGACTGATCAGTATGTATACAGGTATGCACCTCATGGTTAAGGATCCTGCATCAAGTGGCAGATTGGCAGCGCTAGGGATTGAACCCTGAACCTTGTGGTCTATAGACTAGTAGTACCTTAAGCATCGCGCTGCCACAGTTAATATGAATAGTTAAAATAAGATATGCAAATATAAAACCCTATTTTGATACTGGTGCTAAGAAGGAAGTGTGTTTTCAAGCCCAGATGCAAATAAGTAGTGCCATTATCATGGAAGCACAAACCAGTTATAAGGTCACTCCTGCCCTCTCTACAGAACCGCACTAGTCTAGCAAAAGGCCATACGACTGTCTCATATTTCAGTGTGTCATACAATTAGCCTTTCTTAGAAGTGAAATTGATCTGGTATCTGGGATCAGATTTTGCATTGCCTTCTCTAGTAATTATTCAAACATAAATAAATAAATAAAAATTAATCCTGGAGCAATTCTCTCATTCTGGTACGCCTCATATAAATAGGCCAATATTAGTAAAAACAGCATATTTCAGATTTTGCTGTATAGGCTTGTTGATCTGTAATCACTTTGTAGAGGACTCACATTGTTTAAATAGGAAGTAGTGATTAGAAGGAAGTCTGTAGTATCACATTTAGTGTATAAGGCTATTGTGTGTATGCAAAAAGAAAAAGGATAAAAACAGATAAATGAACTGTCATATTTCTCGCTCTTACAGAATGTACATAAAAGTAAATTTTCAAAAATATATAAGCATTCTAAAAATCATGGAAAAAACTGTGGTTGTTTGTAACTTGATGTGTGAGTGTATGTGTATGACTGGGTGGCAGTGTGATAGTGACTGGTATGGCATTAGAATAGCCCATATCGGTGATATCAGACAGCTCTACTTTGCTCGTATGTGTTTCCAGTGAAGGGTGTGGTCATTCCTTATTCACCCGTCCTAAACACAGTAGCACCTTTTAAATAGTAATTCTGGCACATTTAATGGATACTGACAAATCCCAGTTATTTTCCCAAGCTGAGATCCTCAAGAGAGTAAACACATATCTGCTAACCTACTCTTTACCTACTGAATGCAGGTTACAGGGATATAAATGCACACATGTACACCTGGCTTGTTCCATGTGCATATCATTGCGGACCTTCTTTCACATCAATCAGTCACTACAACTCTAGAAAAACACTGCTGTGTCTAAAAGGACACAGTCTGCAGCCAGACAGTAACTTCCTCTAAGCACAGAAGCAGTATGAACGTGCAGGGGCAGAAAACATGAACTTTATGCAGCTAGTGGGCATTAGATTAAAGAGAAGGCAATAGCAACATGGGACTCAAGTTCTCATGTTGCAGGTCACTCTGAACATCAGCTGTAGAAGTCTGCAAACTGCCAAGAATACTGTTGGTAAAATGATGAGGGTAACCGAAATAGACTGGGGAAAATAGCAGCCAAAGAGATAATAGGAATCTTATTCAAATCTTTAAAAATTCTGTGAACCATATGATGGGCTATTATTTCAAAAGAACTAGTAAGCTCTGTCTGGTGCCTGCTAAATATAAATTACTGTAGTCATAGAGAGAAATAGTCTGTTGTGCAGCGCAAGTCAACTTGGTCATCTTAAGATCATCAGTATTTGTAATGAGCCATGACAAGCAGACTGGTAGAAAGCTTACAGTTCTGTTCACAGGACAGAGGAAAACACAGTGAGAGCAAAAACCACTCCAAACCACACCATCAAGATCATACTGAAGATCAGTGCCATGAACACAAGACAATCTCTATTTAAATGAACCCCTACACCAATTAGCCTTAACATTAAAACTGCTGACAGGTGAGGAGGTGAATAACATTGACAGCGCTCTTGGCAATGTTCTGCTGGGAAAACATGGATCCTGGCTTTGGATCTTTGGAAAGGTCAGGACTGCAGGCCAGTCCAGTACCCGTACTTTCTTCTTCCATAGCAATGCTTTTGTCACATGTGCAGCATGTGGTTTTGCATTGTCTTGTTAAAATGCATGGATATCCGTGGACATCCGGCAGCTTACGTTGATCTAAAATCTCAATGTACTTTTCTGCATTAATGCTGCCACCACAGAAGAGTAAATGACCTTTGCCAAGGCCACTGACACAACCCCATAAATACTTGTTAAATTACTAAATTATTAAGCCGCTCCTGTCCCAATTTTTTTGGAATGGGTTTTAGGCCTGAAATGCAGGAATTAATGTATATTAACAAATTAAATGAAATTGACCAGACAAATTATATAAAATGCATTGGGTTCATACAGTCTGCAGTGCACTGACATAGAAGTTAAAGTAACTGTAAGAAACAATGTAGGCTTTGTATTATTTGCATTTTCCACACTGTGGCAACTTTTTCTGATGTGGTGTTGTAACTAACACTCCCACGTGCATGGTCCAAAACAAACAAGACACACAAATGATGCTTGGATTACACAACGTATGAGTCATTATTTCTTTTACAATATACATATATGTGTTTTGTTTTATATATATGTCAGACACCAGTCCTGGCGACATTTAAATGAACTTTTGTGTATTATAAAAGTGAAAACATAAATCAAGCCTAGGCGTTAAAAACAACATACTCTGAATAGTACAACTGGCTCATGCCGCGTCTTTCTTCCAAACACAGTGCATAACCTCATCAGTCCAGCCTTACAACATTCTACACATTTCTCTATGCCAAGTTGTGTAAACCAGCATTGTATAGTGTTTGAATGTACTCATATCTGCCCTCAATACTACTTTGAAGACCAGTAATTTGCACCATTTAAGTGACTCAATAACCAAATAATACTTAGCTATGAAGCAGTATTACATGAACAGGATCTCTCTACGTAATCTGTCTTAAATGACTATGCATTTCAAGTCATTACAATCACTGCTCAGGATTCATGCCTTCTAGTATTTATCATTTTCTAAATGCTTGTAAACAGGTGTTTAATCTAGAAAGGTTGGATTTACCATAAGTAATGAAGTAATGAGTTTGTTTACTTATTATTTAACAATACTAGTCAGACTCACACTGGGGCAATTTAGAGCGAACAATTAACCTAACATATCTTTGGAATGTGGCAGGAAACCAGCTTACACAGACAAAACATATACAGACCTGAGGAGAAGATGCAAACTCAGAGTCTGAGATTGGGATCGAAACAGGGAACTAAATGCTTACACCCTCTTATTTAGTAGTGATATAAATTCAGTGATTTATCCAGTTTACTCCAGTGAAGCACTGCATTGCCCACAATCAGCCCAAAAATCACATCCAAAAAAAATAAATAGAGTCAGCCCTCCATATCTCCGTATTATTTTTCTTGCCACTATTTTCTAAACAATACAGTATAACAACTATTTACACAGCATTCACCTTGTATTAGGTATTATAAGTAGTCTAAAGAAGATTTAAATTATATGGGAGGATGTGCGTAGGTTAATTGCAAATACTATGCCATTTAATATAAGGGACCCCTGTGGATACCAAAATCCACCCACATTTGTTCGGAGTTTGTCCACCTTTGCTGCTACAACAGCCTTCATTCTCCTCAAAGTATGCTTTCTGTTAGACTTCTGTGAAATCCCATGATTATATGTTTTGTATAGGATGAGGTCGTGTACCGAACCATAACAGGACAGGGTCACTGAGCATCAGCTGGACATCACTACATCTCTCTAGTCATATCACTATGTACTGCCACTTGGTCTATTTTGGTACTCAATCCATTTTGACTAGAAAACTTTGTCTCGGTTCTCGTCATTTACTCGGTACACTTGCTTAACTTGTATGAGTCAAGCAGCGTGACTCGTTCCAGCCGAGACTCAATTCACAATTCATGATTCACGATTCATAATACACACAGTGATTCAGACTCACAATAGCCCTTGGTCAGTGAAGAGCCACGCTGTGTTTATCTTTATATTTAGATCTTCAGTACTGTATTCTTAATGCAAATACGTCTCCATGGGTCCTAAAAAGGTTACTTATAACAGAGAACCAAAAGGGAACAGGAAATGAACCTCAAGAACACTTTCAGGCTGCTGTAAGCTTAGCAGCTGTGCTAGCACCCTGAGTTCACCAATAAGAGTAAGTGTTTTGCTTTTACTATTCAACTTCAATCAATCACTCACTAAATTACATAAGATTTTCAACACTTTATTATAAAATAAGCTTTGTGTTAATAAATGTAGCCAACTGTAGGCTAATGTATAAGTGTTTTCAACAACAAGGTCGGCTCCTGCTACTATACAGTATAGACTATATTAAACTCCTCAGTTCATGATACATCTAACTTTTGATGAATTTGTTGAAACATATCAGGGAGCACCTGTACAATACAACTCCATTAATTCATATAATTCCTTATACAGTGTGGATTTACTGGGGATCTGGAACGGATTTGTTAAATTTACATTATCCTTATGGGAAAAATGTGCTCAGTACACGTCATTCTTGGTTCTCGACAAGCCTTCTGGAACGAAATTAACAACGAGCACCAAGGTACGACTGTACTTGGCTTTCTGCTTGGACGGTTGTAGATGATTCATGATTCACTGCACTGTCACCTGCATAATATTTATGTGACTTATTTACTGCACCTTGTACTGTTCATGATAGCCTTATTACATTCTTATTATATATCTTTACTTGTGTAAATATTTAATTTTACACCAGGTAACATGTTCAGTAATGCCCTAAAATTCTTCTTAATCTGCTGCTTCACGAATTCACATATTTTTTTCCTTGTAACCTAACACTTAAAATTCGTGGGTCCAGCAGATGTAATCCCTAGATTTATTTCGTGGCCGGTAAGTTGTATATATCATTTTTAGCGTTAATTTGTTAAGAATAGTTATAAACAGAGATGATTTCATAAAAATAATGTTTTACTGCATGTATTATTATCATATTATATTACTATCGTATTATTATATACAGAGTTCATGCACCATTCGCTTTGTTTAGGTTTCCAACATCAGCTACTACCTGTTTATAATTTCTAACACTGTAACACTAATGTTCTACTTTCTGTATCTAATTGTACTGCATATATTATCATATTTCTAATGATAATATAAAATACAAACGTAACAACCATTTTATCAGTATCTACACTTACAGGGACTACCGCTGACGCTACTGTATCCAAATCCATTTTTAAATGAACTTGAAGTGTTTATGGAACATATTTAGGGTTTAACATATGAAGATAGGTATTTATAGGCATTTGTTAGTTGTCCGTCCAAAATTCGGTTCAGAATTTTGGGGTATTACTGTAGTAAACACCACGACAGATGCAATGCACCGACAATTTGATATCCACTTTGCTGTTAATGTAATACATTTGCCAACAGATTCCCAAGCTATGACCACTTAATGGCATTTTGGTGGCTCATTGCAAGTGTAGTGGGAAAACACTAGAGCAGCACTAAGGAGAATGCGGAAGTAACTGTACAAAGAGCGTATCTGAATCACAATTCCTACACTGAGCTGCTGGACGACCAGGTTTTGCCTTTCACTCATTGTCTTACCAAGGAACAAAACATTCCTATCCCTGTATTCCATGATGACAATTGTCACATTTAGAGGGCTGCAAATGTGACTAACTGGCAGGATGAACATTCAGGAGCATTCACATATCTACACTGGTCTGCAAAATCCCCAGATGTGAATTCTCTTAAAATCTGTTGGACTACCTGGAACAAGACATTGGTGCAAGATTGGCTGAACATTAATGTCGCCTTCTTCCAGAAACTTGTCCAGTTCGTGTCAAATCAAATCGCAGCTGTTATTCGTATTTGTAGAGGTTATTACATGCTATTAGTTATGTTTCAGTCACAGGTGAATATTTTGTGTCTGGTGAGCTTACACATACAATTTATAGACACAAATATTGTTACACCTGCATATTACACCAAGACAGCCATAACAGCTTCCACTCTTCTGCAAAGGCTACAACATTCTGCAGTGTGTCTGTAGCTATTTTTGCCCATTCATCCAGCAGAGCATTTGTGTGGTCAAAGACAGCACTTGCCAAACGTGACCTGTCCATCAGACTGCCAGAGAGAGAAGCTTGATTTGTCACTCCACAGAACATGTTCCCCCCACTCCAGGGTCCAGTGGCAGCATTCTTTACACCACTCCATCCAATTCCTTGCATAGTTCTTGGTGATATAAAGCTTGTATGCACCTGCTCAGGCATGGAAACCCATTCCATGAAGCTCCCAGCGCAATTTTTGTGCTGATGTTAATGCAAGAGGAGGTTTGGAACTCTGCAGTTATTGACTCAGCATAGCATTGGTGACTTTTATGCACTATGTGCCTCAGCATCAGTGACCCTGCTCTGTAACTTCACATGCTGTCACACTTTGTGACAGAGTTGCTGTGGTACCTAAATGCTTCCACTTTTCAATAATACCTAATCTCTAGGAGGGAAGAAATTTCACAAACTGACACATTGTAACAGTGGTATCCTATTACAGTACCACGCTGATATTCAGTGAGCTCTTCAGAATGACCCACTGTTTCCCAAATGTTTGTAAAGGCAATCTCAGACTACATGGCTAGGTGCTTTATTTTATACACCTGTGGTACTGGGATTGAACAAAACACCTGGATTCAGTGATTAAAAGGTGTGTCAAAATAATGTTGTCCGTATGTTTCTTTACAAGGTTAAATTCAAGCCACAAAGCCTTAAGTCTTCCCCAAAGATCCAACAGTAGCAGTATGGCAGTGCTGGAGCGCCCTCAACAGTAGCCTACGCGCCAGCAATGTATCTTTATTACTAAGTTTAAGTTTCCAAATAAGTTGGCAGCCCTTAACAATCAATTGCTTGCAAGATTACAGTGGTGCTTGAAAGTTTGTGAGCCCTTTAGAATTTTCTATATTTCTGCATAAATATGACCTAAAACATCATCAGATTTTCACTCATGTCCTAAAAGTAGATAAAGAGAACCCAGTTAAACAAGTGAGACAAAAATATTATACTTGGTCAATTATTTATTGAGGAAAATGATCCAAAATTGCATATTAGTCAGTGGCAAAAGTATGTGAACCTTTGCTTTCAGTATCTGGTGTGACCCCCCTGAGCAGCAATAACTGTAACTAAACGTTTCCTGTAACGGTTGATCAGTCCTGCACACCGGCTTGGAGGAATTTTAGCCCATTCCTCCGTACAGAACAGCTTCAGCTCTGGGATGTTGGTGGGTTTCCTCACATTAGCTGCTCACTTCAGGTCCTTCCACAACATTTCCATTGGATTAAGGTCAGGACTTTG